>CM076846.1:86260922-86843963 GCA_039519185.1 Astragalus membranaceus
GTATGAACAGGTACGAAATCGTACGAAATGGTATGAACAAGTATGAACTCGAAAAAATGGTACGAACTCATACGAGTATGTACAATATGGGTAAAATAGTACGATTTGGTCCGAACTGGTACGAAATCCCACGAAATGGTATTAATAGGTACGAAATTGTACGAAATGGTATGAACTTGTACGAACTCGAAAAAATGGTACGAAATCGTACTAGTTTTTACAATATGGGCCAAATCGTACGATTTGGTCCGAACTGGAACGAAATGGTATGAAATGGTTCAAACAGGTACGAAATTGTGCGAACTGGTACGAAGTCGTAAAAAATGGAACGAATTCGTACGAGTTTGTACAATATGGGTCAAATTGTACGATTTGGTCGAAACTAGTACGAACGGGTACGAAATCGTATGAATAGTACGAACTCGAAAAAATGGTTCGAAATCGTACTAGTTTATACAATATGGGCCAAATCGTACGATTTGGTCCGACCTGGTACGAAATCACACGAAATGGTATGAAATGGTACAAACAGGTACGAAATCGAATGAACTGGTACGAACCCGTACAAGTTTGTACAATATGGGCCAAATCGTACGATTTGGTCCGAACTGGTACGAAATCACACGAAATGGTTTGAAATGGAACAAAGAGGTACGAACTCGTCCAAGAATTTACAATATGGGCCAAATTGTACACTTTGGTCCGAACTGGTACGAAATCACATGAAATGGTATGACCAGATACGAAATCCAATGAACTAGTACGAACTCGAAAAAATGGTACGAACTCGTACCAGTATGTACAATATGGGCCAAATTGTACGATTTGGTCCGAACTTGTTCAAAATCAAACGAAATGGTATGAAATGGTACAAACAGGTACGAAATCGTACGAACTGGTACGAACTCAAAAAAATGGTACGAACTCGTACCAGTTTATACAATATGGGCCAAATCGTACGATTTGGTCCGAACTTGTACGAAATCATACGAAATGTTATGAAATGGTACAAACAGGTACGAAATCGTACGAAATGTTTTGCCCCGGTATTTCTATCTACTAAAAATACCCAAGTGCACCATAGTAACACATCAGAGATATAATTCCTGCTTAGACACTGAATATCACTATAAATTTTTCGCTGAATATAACCCAAACAGTCTTATTTACAACAAGACAATATGGTTCTCAGACCATATACCATCAGCATCTATAGTATTCAGTATCATACAAGAAAGCGGAAGAAAGATATACATTAAATACATAATGTTTTAGTATACAGACAACAAAAGGGAAATATAAACTTAAACATAAAGCTAAGTCTTCAGTAGCCAGTCCGAGGGCAACCTGCTCGTGCCTCTGTGGATCTCCTCTTTCCCTGTTTCTCTGTAAAACAACAACAATGGATTGGGTGAGACAACTTGTCTCAGTGAGTTCTACCGAGACCCCTACTCGCACTCTCGGTTCAATTATAAAAATCCCTTTTTTTTTTTAAATCAACACGACACCGACTGCAATAAAGTGCTAACCCCGGTGAACGTGAACAAACAAAGTGCGGCACCGACTGCAAATCCAGTGCTAATCCCGGTGTATCACACAGTACGACACCGACTGCAAATCCAGTGCTAATCCCGGTGAACGTACAACAAACAAAGTGCGGCACCGACTGCAAATCCAGTGCTAATCCCGGTGTATCGCACAGTACGACACCGACTGCAAATCCAGTGCTAATCCCGGTGTACGTACAACAAACTCATGACATAACACCGACTGCAAATCCAGTGCTAATCCCGGTGAACCCCCTTACCAATAGTACATTCTCCTATTGGCACGGAGCCTAGGTTGGGGGAGCATGACTGCCCCGCCTAGTATGTCAAAACATGGGTCGTCACCCAACTCGATATACATATATATACATATATATCTACAGTACTATGAACCCACGGTCCATCAAATCAGACAATCAATGAAACACTTTAATCCACATTTTATAAAATCCATGTTCACACTCGCACTCTAGTTGACCGCTTTTCGACACAATTTTCCATATCAAAAACAAATCATTTTGCCTTAAAAATAGAATATTCAGTTAGGCCTCTGAATAAGCTTTCCAACGCATCTTAGAACACCTCAATCGGGTTCCCGGATCAAAAGTTATCGCGAAACGAAAAACAGTGTTTGGTTGCTGAAATTCTGCCAAACTGCGCTGAAGTCGCGCTGGCGCGCGAGTTACGCGCGAACTGGCAGCAGGTTCTGCCAAATGGCGCTGGAGTTGCGCCTGGGGCGCAAGTGGAGCGCGAAATGGCAGCAAGGGGGGTCTGTTAAGGCAGATTTTGACGATTTCGCACGAAAACCGCGATTCCGCTCAATACCGATTCTTGTTCCGATTAAAAACAGATTTGACAACCATAAAAACAGTTCCAATCAAAGTCACACAATTATTCAAGTCAATCAAAAACTCATTCAAAACGGATTTTATCAAAATGCGACATATTTTCCAAATAACGGTTTTAAATCAAAATCCCTCGAATCAAATCACCAAAAATTCCATTTTTAACACGACGCAACCCGAGACTCGCCCCAATCGATTCCTAACCCGAATCAGACAGTATCACATAATATTCCAGTCCAGCGAAAGCGATAAAACAGTTTATCAATTAATTCGAAAAACAAAAATCCTAAACGTGAGTAAAACTCACCCTTGAAGCGTGAACCACGATCGAGCCGAAATCACCGAGTAGCCACACGAACATTCCCCGCATAAACTTTCCGTTCCGACGTCGCTCCAATCCGCTTCCAAAACTTTCCGCTCGATCACGAAACCTCTTTTTGACCGAAATGCCGAATTCCACGAAATCTTCCACGAACACTATTCATCATCTTCTTCAATCTCAAAACCACTATTCACCAAAAACCCCAATTTGATTTTCAACTCCAAATCACCCAATCGATCTTCAATACTCGAGTAATCCACCTCGTGCTCGCTCCTAAACATCGCCCTTAGCTTTCCCTTGAGTTACAACCATCGAAACACCGATTTTCCCTCTCAAGTTCGAAAATGGCAAAGTGAGAGAGAGTGAGTTGATGATGAAGATCTTGGTACAGAATCGAAGAGGAAGTAACGCTGAGCATTTTTCGTGTTGGACGGAAGTCGTTTCGTTGAGCGGAGGCACTCCCTTTTTCCTCTTCTTCTTCCTCCCTCTTTCTTTCTTCTTTCTCTTTTCTCTCCTTTTCTCTCTTCTGTTTCCAGCGCTTCCTTTTCTTCTTTCTTTCTTTCTTTCATTTATTCACACACACACATATATATATATTTATTAATATATACGCGGGTAACGTGGTCCGATTACCATATTGATCTAAATCTCCAATTTCGATTCCGAAACTTCCTTGATCCATATTATCCGGTTAACGATCCGATAACGACCAATAATTAATTTTTGCACTCAATAAATTTACCAGTCAAGTACTAAATTAATTTAATTGGGTTAACACCCAAATAATTCCATTAATTATTTTGCGGATGTTACAATATGGGAAAAATTGTACACTTTGGTCCGAACTGGTACGAAATCACATGAAATGGTATGAACAGATACGAAATCGTACGAAATGGTATGAACTAGTATGAACTCGAAAAAATGGTACGAACTCGTACGAGTATGTACAATATGGGCCAAATAGTACGATTTGGTCCGAACTGATACGAAATCCCACGAAATGGTATTAATAGGTACGAAATTGTACGAAATGGTATGAACTAGTACGAACTCGAAAAAATGGTACGAAATCGTACTAGTTTATACAAAATGGGCCAAATCGTTCGATTTGGTCCGAACTGGTACGAAATCATACGAAACGGTATGAAATGGTACAAACAGGTACGAAATTGTGCGAACTGGTACGAATTCGTTAAAAATGGAACGAATTCATACGAGTTTGTACACTATGGGTCAAATTGTACGATTTGGTCGAAACTAGTATGAACAAGTACGAAATCGTATGAATAGTACGAACTCGAAAAAATGGTTCGAAATCGTACTAGTTTATACAATATGGGCCAAATCCTACGATTTGGTCCGACCTGGTACGAAATCACACGAAATGGTATGAAATGGTACAAACAGGTACGAAATCGTACGAACTGGTACGAACCCGTACAAGTTTGTACAATATGGGCCAAATCGTACGATTTGGTCCGAACTGGTACGAAATCACACGAAATGGTATGAAATGGAACAAAGACGTACGAACTCGTCCAAGTATTTACAATATGGGCCAAATTGTACACTTTTGTCCGAACTGGTATGAAATCACATGAAATGGTATGAACAGATACGAAATCGTACGAAATGGTATGAACTAGTATGAACTCGAAAAAATGGTACGAACTCGTACGAGTATGTACAATATGGGCCAAATTGTACACTTTGGTCCGAACTGGTACGAAATCACACGAAATGGTATGAACAGGTACGAAATCGTACGAAATGGTATGAACTAGTATGAACTCGAAAAAATGGTACGAACTCATACGAGTAAGTACAATATGGGCCAAATCGTACCATTTGGTCCGAACTGGTACGAAATCCCACGAAATGGTATTAACAGGTACAAAATCGTACGAAATGGTATGAACTAGTACGAACTCGAAAAAATGGTACGAAATCGTACTAGTTTATACAATATGGGCCAAATCGTACGATTTGGTCCGAACTGGTACGAAATCATACGAAACGGTATGAAATGGTACAAACAGGTACGAAATTGTTCGAACTGGTACGAATCCGTTAAAAATGGAACAAATTCATACGAGTTTGTACACTATGGGTCAAATTGTACGATTTGGTCGAAACTAGTATGAACAGGTACGAAATCGTATGAGTAGTACGAACTCGAAAAAATGGTTCGAAATCGTACTAGTTTATACAATATGGGCCAAATCGTACGATTTGGTCCGACCTGGTACGAAATCACACGAAATGGTATGAAATGGTACAAACAGGTACGAAATCGTACGAACTGGTACGAACCCGTTCAAGTTTGTACAATATGGGCCAAATCGTACGATTTGGTCCGAACTGGTACGAAATCACACGAAATGGTATGAAATGGAACAAAGACGTACGAACTCGTCCAAGTATTTACAATATGGGCCAAATTGTACACTTTGGTCCGAACTGGTATGAAATCACATGAAATGGTATGAACAGATACGAAATCGTACGAAATGGTATGAACTAGTATGAACTCGAAAAAATGGTACGAACTCGTACGAGTATGTACAATATGGGCCAAATTGTACACTTTGGTCCGAACTGGTACGAAATCACACGAAATGGTATGAACAGGTACGAAATCGTACGAAATGGTATGAACTAGTATGAACTCGAAAAAATGGTACGAACTCATACGAGTATGTACAATATGGGCCAAATAGTACGATTTGGTCCGAACTGGTACGAAATCCCACGAAATGGTATTAATAGGTACGAAATTGTACGAAATGGTGTGAACTAGTACGAACTCGAAAAAATGGTACGAAATCGTACTAGTTTATACAATATGGGCCAAATCGTACGATTTGGTCCGAATTGGTACGAAATCATACGAAATGGTATGAAATGGTACAAACAGGTACGAAATCGTACGAACTGGTACGAACTCGAAAAAATGGTACGAACTCGTACATATTTATACAATATGGGCCAAATCGTACGATTTGGTCCGAACTTGTACGAAATCAAACGAAATGGTATGAAATGGTACAAACAGGTACGAAATCGAACGAACTATTCTGAACTCGAAAAAATGGTACGAAATCGTACCAGTTTATACAATAAGCGCCAAATCGTACGATTTGGTCCGAACTGGTACGAAATCATAAGAAATGGTATGAAATGGTACAAACAGGCACGAAATTGTACGAACTGGTACGAACTCGTAAAAAATGGTATGAATTCGTACGAGTTTGTACAATATGGGCCAAATTGTACGATTTGGTCGAAACTAGTACGAACAGGTACGAAATCGTATGAATAGTACGAACTCGAAAAAATGCTTCGAAATCGTACCAGTTTAAACAATATGGGCCAAATCGTACGATTTGGTCCGACCTGGTACGAAATCACACGAAATGGTATGAAATGGTACAAACAGGTACGAAATCGTACGAACTCGTACGAACCCGTACAAGTTTGAACAATATGGCCAAAATCGTACGATTTGGTCCGAACTGGTACGAAATCACACGAAATGGTATGAAATGGAACAAACAGGTACGAACTCGTCCAAGTATTTACAATATGGCAAAAATTGTACACTTTGGTCCGAACTGGTACGAAATCACGTGAAATGGTATGAACAGATACGAAATCGTACGAAATGGTATGAACTAGTATGAACTCGAAAAAATGGTACGAACTCGTACAAGTATGTACAATATGGGTAAAATAGTACGGTTTGGTCCGAACTGGTACGAAATCCCACGAAATGGTATTAATAGGTACGAAATTGTACGAAATGGTATGAACTTGTACGAACTCGAAAAAATGGTACGAAATCGTACTAGTTTTTACAATATGGGCCAAATCGTACGATTTGGTCCGAACTGGAACGAAATGGTATGAAATGGTTCAAACAGGTACGAAATTGTGCGAACTGGTACGAAGTCGTAAAAAATGGAACGAATTCGTACGAGTTTGTACAATATGGGTCAAATTGTACGATTTGGTCGAAACTAGTACGAACGGGTACGAATTCGTATGAATAGTACGAACTCGAAAAAATGGTTCGAAATCGTACTAGTTTATACAATATGGGCCAAATCGTACGATTTGGTCCGACCTGGTACGAAATCACACGAAATGGTATGAAATGGTACAAACAGGTACGAAATCGTATGAACTGGTACGAACCCGTACAAGTTTGTACAATATGGGCCAAATCGTACGATTTGGTCCGAACTGGTACGAAATCACACGAAATGGTTTGAAATGGAACAAAGAGGTACAGACTCGTCCAAGTATTTACAATATGGGCCAAATTGTACACTTTGGTCCGAACTGGTACGAAATCACATGAAATGGTATGACCAGATATGAAATCCAATGAACTAGTACGAACTCGAAAAAATGGTACGAACTCGTACCAGTATGTACAATATGGGCCAAATTGTACGATTTGGTCCGAACTTGTTCAAAATCAAACGAAATGGTATGAAATGGTACAAACAGGTACGAAATCGTACGAACTGGTACGAACTCAAAAAAATGGTTCGAACTCGTACCAGTTTATACAATATGGGCCAAATCGTACGATTTGGTCCGAACTTGTACGAAATCATACGAAATGTTATGAAATGGTACAAACAGGTACGAAATCGTACGAACTACTCTGAACTCGAAAAAATGGTACGAACACGTACCAGTATATTCAATATGGGCCGAATCGTACGATTTGGTCCGAACTGGTACGAAATCCAATGAAATGGTATTAACAGGTACGAAATCGTACGAAATGGTATGAACTAGTACCAACTCGAAAAATGGTACGAAATCGTACCAGTTTATACAATATGGGCCAAATCGTACGATTTGGTCCGAATTGGTACGAAATCATACGAAATGGTATGAAATGGTACAAACAGGTACGAAGTCGTACGAACTGGTACGAACTCGAAAAAATGGTACGAACTCGTACCAGTTTATACAATATGGGCCAAATCGTACGATTTGGTCCGAACTTGTACGAAATCAAACGAAATGGTATGAAATGGTACAAACAGGTACGAAATCGTACGAACTATTCTGAAATCGAAAAAATGGTACGAAATCGTACCAGTTTATACAATAAGGGCCAAATCGTACGATTTGGTCCGAACTGGTACGAAATCATACGAAATGGTATGAAATGGTACAAACAGGCACGAAATTGTACGAACTGGTACGAACTCGTAAAAAATGGTATGAATTCGTACGAGTTTGTACAACATGGGCCAAATTGTACGATTTGGTCGAAACTAGTACGAACAGGTACGAAATCGTATGAATAGTATGAACTCGAAAAAATGGTTCGAAATCATACTAGTTTATACAATATGGGCCAAATCGTACGATTTGGTCCGACCTGGTACGAAATAACACGAAATGGTATGAAATGGTACAAACAGGTACGAAATCGTACGAACTCGTACGAACCCGTACAAGTTTGTACAATATGGGCCAAATCGTACGATTTGGTCCGAACTGGTACGAAATCACACGAAATGGTATGAAATGGAACAAACAGGTACGAACTCGTCCAAGTATTTACAATATGGGAAAAATTGTTCACTTTGGTCCGAACTGGTACGAAATCACATGAAATGGTATGAACAGATACGAAATCGTACGAAATGGTATGAACTAGTATGAACTCGAAAAAATGGTACGAACTCGTACGAGTATGTACAATATGGGCCAAATAGTACGATTTGGTCCGAACTGGTACGAAATCCCACGAAATGGTATTAATAGGTACGAAATTGTACGAAATGGTGTGAACTAGTACGAACTCGAAAAAATGGTACGAAATCGTACTAGTTTATACAATATGGGCCAAATCGTACGATTTGGTCCGAACTTGTACGAAATCAAACGAAATGGTATGAAATGGTACAAACAGGTACGAAATTGTGCGAACTGGTACGAATTCGTAAAAAATGGAACGAGTTCGTACGAGTTTGTACAATATGGGTCAAATTGTACGATTTGGTCGAAACTAGTATGAACAGGTACGAAATCGTATGAATAGTACGAACTCGAAAAAATGGTTCGAAATCGTACTAGTTTATAGAATATGGGCCAAATCGTACGATTTGGTCCGACCTGGTACGAAATCACACGAAATGGTATGAAATGGTACAAACAGGTGCGAAATCGTACGAACTGGTACGAACCCGTACAAGTTTGTACAATATGGGCCAAATCGTACGATTTGGTCCGAACTGGTACGAAATCACACGAAATGGCATGAAATGGAACAAAGACGTACGAACTCGTCCAAGTATTTACAATATGGGCCAAATTGTACTCTTTGGTCCGAACTGGTACGAAATCACATGAAATGGTATGAACAGATACGAAATCGTACGAAATGGTATGAACTAGTATGAACTCGAAAAAATGGTACGAACTCGTACGAGTATGTACAATATGGGCCAAATTGTACACTTTGGTCCGAACTGGTACGAAATCACACGAAATGGTATGAACAGGTACGAAATCGTACGAAATGGTATGAACTAGTATGAACTCGAAAAAATGGTACGAACTCATACGAGTATGTACAATATGGGCCAAATCGTACCATTTGGTCCGAACTGGTACGAAATCCCACGAAATGGTATGAACAGGTACGAAATCGTACGAAATGGTATGAACTAGTATGAACACGAAAAAATGGTACGAACTCATACGAGTATGTACAATATGGGCCAAATCGTACCATTTGGTCCGAACTGGTACGAAATCCCATGAAATGGTATGAAATGGAACAAACAGGTACGAACTCGTCCAAGTATTTACAATATGGGAAAAATTGTACACTTTGGTCCGAACTGGTACGAAATCACATGAAATGGTATGAACAGATACGAAATCGTACGAAATGGTATGAACTAGTATGAACTCGAAAAAATGGTACGAACTCGTACGAGTATGTACAATATGGGCCAAATAGTACGATTTGGTCCGAACTGGTACGAAATCCCACGAAATGGTATTAATAGGTACGAAATTGTACGAAATGGTATGAACTAGTACGAACTCGAAAAAATGGTACGAAATCGTACTAGTTTATACAATATGGGCCAAATCGTACGATTTGGTCCGAACTGGTACGAAATCGTACGAAATGGTATGAAATGGTACAAACAGGTACGAAATTGTGCGAACTGGTACGAATTCGTAAAAAATGGAACGAGTTCGTACGAGTTTGTACAATATGGGTCAAATTGTACGATTTGGTCGAAACTAGTATGAACAGGTACGAAATCGTATGAATAGTACGAACTCGAAAAAATGGTTCGAAATCGTACTAGTTTATAGAATATGGGCCAAATCGTACGATTTGGTCCGACCTGGTACGAAATCACACGAAATGGTATGAAATGGTACAAACAGGTGCGAAATCGTACGAACTGGTACGAACCCGTACAAGTTTGTACAATATGGGCCAAATCGTACGATTTGGTCCGAACTGGTACGAAATCACACGAAATGGCATGAAATGGAACAAAGACGTACGAACTCGTCCAAGTATTTACAATATGGGCCAAATTGTACTCTTTGGTCCGAACTGGTACGAAATCACATGAAATGGTATGAACAGATACGAAATCGTACGAAATGGTATGAACTAGTATGAACTCGAAAAAATGGTACGAACTCGTACGAGTATGTACAATATGGGCCAAATTGTACACTTTGGTCCGAACTGGTACGAAATCACACGAAATGGTATGAACAGGTACGAAATCGTACGAAATGGTATGAACTAGTATGAACTCGAAAAAATGGTCCGAACTCATACGAGTATGTACAATATGGGCCAAATCGTACCATTTGGTCCGAACTGGTACGAAATCCCACGAAATGGTATGAACAGGTACGAAATCGTACGAAATGGTATGAACTAGTATGAACACGAAAAAATGGTACGAACTCATACGAGTATGTACAATATGGGCCAAATCGTACCATTTGGTCCGAACTGGTACGAAATCCCACGAAATGGTATTAACAGGTACGAAATCGTACGAAATGGTATGAACTAGTACGAACTCGAAAAAATGGTACGAAATCCTACCAGTTTATACAATATGGGCCAAATCGTACGATTTGGTCCGAATTGGTACGAAATCATACGAAATGGTATGAAATGGTACAAACAGGTACGAAATCGTACGAACTGGTACGAACTCGAAAAAATGGTACGAACTCGTACATATTTATACAATATGGGTCAAATCGTACGATTTGGTCCGAACTTGTACGAAATCAAACGAAATGGTATGAAATGGTACAAACAGGTACGAAATCGTACGAACTATTCTGAACTCGAAAAAATGGTACGAAATCGTACCAGTTTATACAATAAGCGCCAAATCGTACGATTTGGTCCGAACTGGTACGAAATCATACGAAACGGTATGAAATGGTACAAACAGGCACGAAATTGTACGAACTGGTACGAACTCGTAAAAAATGGTATGAATTCGTACGAGTTTGTACAATATGGGCCAAATTGTACGATTTGGTCGAAACTAGTACGAACAGGTACGAAATCGTATGAATAGTACTGTAACATCCCCTAATTAGCTAATTTAAATTATTTAAATTAGCAAAGAGGTTAAGGTAAATTATTTAATAGATAAAATATTTAGCACAACAGTTTAGCATGAATCTATTAATTAGCGTAATTACTAAATTATGTGATGTTGAAATGAATATTATTTTTAGTCATACATAATTGAAATGATTATGTTAAGTCAGTAGATTGTGGTATTATAACATGTTAAGTGTGTATTAGGAGAATATTAGAGGGAAGGGGCATTCTGGTCTTTTAACTCACTTAAGTGAGTGACCAGCTAACATAGAGCAAACACACACCTCACTTGTGCAATCTGAATCAAAAACACAGCAGAGGGAGAATAGAGAGAAAGAGAGGAGGGTTGCGAGAAAGAGGAAGAGAAGGAGAGGGAGGGGAAATTCATAACCCTTAATGCATGTAACATTCAAGAACACCATTCAACACAGCTTTTCCTCCTCTACTCACTGACATAAATAGTTTCTTAGATACCTTCCCCCAACTCAGAAAATCCCATATCCTCACTTTCAAGCCCAAGTGCCATCAATGGAGTTGTAGAGGCTTGCATGTCCTTGTTATAGTCCTATATTCAGTACCAAAGCTCACATCCAAGCAACAAACCTGTTTGAAGTTCATTTGGGTAGCTGGAATTCGAGTCTTGCTGCTGTTCAGTCGATCTTGGGTAGCTGGGTTGTTGTTGGATAGGATTTAAGAAGGTTCGTGAGGCTACTCGAACGTGGAAGCTGCTAGATTCGTCGTTTTAGTGATTTTCATCACTTCGGGTGAGTTCTATAACTCGCTTAGGGAATGTGTTCGTGTTTTCGAGTCTTTCCTTTCAAAAATTATGGTCACTCGGTTCTGGTATCGAAAGAGTTTATTGAAAAACCGTTTTCCCAAAAACTTGTGATTGAACTATGAATTGCTTGATTTATTGTTGGGTGTACTGGATTGGATTGCTATAATATTGTGTTTAATGCGTGTTTGAGTTTGGGCCTCGATCGGAGGGGAAGTTGGAATCGGAATGGAATGGAATAACCCTTCAAAAAAATCTGTTTTCTGGAAACTGATGGAGCCACACGGATCGTGTGCCTCTGGGCACGGGTCGTGCGCCTCCATCTGATACGACATGAACTGTATTTTTAAAATGCGCACGGATCGTACGATTTGGTCCGACCTGGTACGAAATCACACGAAATGGTATGAAATGGTACAAACAGGTACGAAATCGTAGGAACTCGTACGAACCCGTACAAGTTTGAACAATATGGGCCAAATCGTACGATTTGGTCCGAACTGGTACGAAATCACACGAAATGGTATGAAATGGAACAAACAGGTACGAACTCGTCCAAGTATTTACAATATGGGAAAAATTGTACACTTTGGAACGAACTGGTACGAAATCACATGAAATGGTATGAACAGATACGAAATCGTACGAAATGGTATGAACTAGTATGAACTCGAAAAAATGGTACGAACTCGTACGAGTATGTACAATATGGGTAAAATAGTACGATTTGGTCCGAACTGGTACGAAATCCCACGAAATAGTATTAATAGGTACGAAATTGTACGAAATGGTATGAACTTGTACGAACTCGAAAAAATGGTACGAAATCGTACTAGTTTTTACAATATGGGCCAAATCGTACGATTTGTTCCGAACTGGAACGAAATCATACGAAATGGTATGAAATGATTCAAACAGGTACGAAATTGTGCGAACTGGTACGAAGTCGTAAAAAATGGAACGAATTCGTACGAGTTTGTACAATATGGGTCAAATTGTATGATTTGGTCGAAAATAGTACGAACAGGTACGAAATCGTATGAATAGTACGAACTCGAAAAAATGGTTCGAAATCGTACTAGTTTATACAATATGGGCCAAATCGTACGATTTGGTCCGACCTGGTACGAAATCACACGAAATGGTATGAAATGGTACAAACAGGTACGAAATCGTATGAACTGGTACGAACCCGTACAAGTTTGTACAATATGGGCCAAATCGTACGATTTGGTCCGAACTGGTACGAAATCACACGAAATGGTTTGAAATGGAACAAAGAGGTACGAACTCGTCCAAGTATTTACAATATGGGCCAAATTGTACACTTTGGTCCGAACTGGTACGAAATCACAAGAAATGGTATGAACAGATACGAAATCCAATGAACTAGTACGAACTCGAAAAAATGGTACGAACTCGTACCAGTATGTACAATATGGCCCAAATTGTACGATTTGGTCCGAACTTGTTTAAAATCAAACGAAATGGTATGAAATGGTACAACCAGGTACGAAATCGTACGAACTGGTACGAACTCAAAAAAATGGTACGAACTCGTACCAGTTTATACAATATGGGCCAAATCGTACGATTTGGTCCGAACTTGTACGAAATCATACGAAATGTTATGAAATGGTACAAACAGGTACGAAATCATACGAACTACTCTGAACTCGAAAAAATGGTACGAACACGTACCAGTATGTTCAATATGGGCCAAATCGTACGATTTGGTCCGAACTGGTACGAAATCCAATGAAATGGTATTTACAGGTACGAAATCGTACGAAATGGTATGAACTAGTACGAACTCGAAAAATGGTACGAAATCGTACCAGTTTATACAATATGGGCCAAATCGTTCGATTTGGTCCGAATTGGTACGAAATCATACGAAATGGTATGAAATGGTACAAACAGGTACGAAATCGTACGAACTGGTACGAACTCCAAAAAATGGTACGAACTCGTACCAGTTTATACAAGATGGGCCAAATCGTACGATTTGGTCCGAACTTGTACGAAATCAAACGAATATTTATTTAATTAAGTTATTTAAGGCTTACAATATTTATTTAATTTAATTAAATAATTCGAGTTTAACTATTTTATTTTATTTTTATTAGGGGGTGTTGTCACTATTTAAGTGGTGCGAGTAAGGGCCCGTGATCCACAATTAGGCCCGTGGCCCATTTCTTTGGCATAGGAGTCGAATTCATTTGGGGTCTAGGGAGTTAGTGGCAATTCACCCAAGTGAGAAAAGAAAGAAAAAGAAACGTAGAGAGAGTGAGAAGAGAAAGTTGCGAAGAGAAGGAGAGAAGAAGAGGAGAAGGCGAAGCACATAGAGAAGAGGAGGAGGCTCATTGGTGGTTCGCAATTCTTCCTTGGAGCTTGGCTAGCAAATTCGAATTTCACAAGGTTAGGGGGTCCTCTTTTTGTTCTTAATAGATATGCGAATTAGTGATGCTTAGGGTTAGGGTTCTAGAATAATTTCCATGAACGAATTGTTGTTTTGATGATTAAATTATAGTGTTGTGATACTTGATTAGGAATTGCTCATGTTGAAAATCGTATAATTGGTGAATTGAATTGTTGCTAAGTGATTCGCATGATACATGTTTGAGAATATGATTTGTTGATGTTTGCTTGGTGAATTTGAAAATTCATGGTGACACTTTAGTGATATATATGTAATTGGGCATTTTGGTGAATTTAATTTGGTGAATGAAAGTGGAAAAAATTCTGTTTGGGAGCCCCTAGGCGCCTTGGGCGCCATATGCCTATTGCTGAAAAATTCTGTGTTGCGCCTAGTCATGGGCACCAGGCGCCCAGCAGTGTGCTGCGCCTGTTTCCAAAAATTCTGTTGCCCTGTGTTGCCATTCTGTGTCACTGTGTGCTGTCTCTGTTGCCTGTGTTGCCATCCAGTGTTCCTGTGCTGCCAGTTTTGGCACATGTTGCTTGTGTCATGGGCGCCAAGGGCCCCAAAGTTCTGGTGATAGTTTTGTGAAAATTGTTTTCAGGTTTTTATACTTGGGTAAAATGGCTCATGAAAACTGATTTTGGTCAAGAAAGGAGTTGAGTTGCGTATTTTCACTAGGTGCCTAGTGCATGGGCGCCAAAAATAATGTTCAGCTTTTGATAAAATTTTTATTGAGTTTTCATGTCCTGAGTATTTGGCTCGTGTAAAATGAATTTCGAAGAAAAATGAGTTGTGTAGCATGTTGGCCTTAGGCGCCTAGTGCTTGGGCGCCATGTTGCTGCTGTTCCCTGGGCGCGCCAGTGCGCGTTGTTGCTTCTGGGCGCCAGCGTCTATGCGCTTGTTGCCTTCCTGGGCGCCCAGCGCCTATGTGCGCGTGTTGCCTCCTGGGCGCCTAGCGCCTGTGCGCTGTTGCGCGTGTTGTTCCTGGGCGCCAGCGCCCATGCGCCTGTGCGTGTTGTTTCTCCTGGGCGCCAAGCGCCCATGCGCCAAGCGCTGTGTTGCCCCTGGGCGCCCAGCGCCCATGCGCCAGTTCCAGGATGTCTAACATTTTACCTAAAATTGTTTTTAACGTAACTTTTGACTCGGTTATCCAAATTCAACGGTTCAAAATGCGTTTTGAAGCCAATTTCAGTGCCTATCCAATAGTCTCAATTTTATGCAAAAATAATTTATTTTTACTGGTGTTTCTGGCTGATGGTGTTCAAGTGTCCAAATGGCTATTTTTACCCACTTTCTCTATGTCTTGTCAATGTCCTAAGTTGGTCTATTTGAATGGGTGTTGGTGTGAGTGGTGAGCTGACTTGGTGAGTGATGATGAGGTGAGATTGGTGAGCAGAGGCTTCGGCCTAATTTTAATTTGGTGAGTTAATTAATGCACTATGGTGAGACTAGAATTTAAAATGTGAAATTGACTGATTTGTGGTGTGTTGTGATGCATTCTCCATAACACCGCATGAAGCATGTGCATTATTGGTGAGCAGAGGCTACGGCCTAATTTGTATTTGGTGAGCAGAGGCTACGGCCTATTTGTATTTGGTGACGGATCCGACATGCATGTACCCGTGGAGTTTGGGTTGCATTACATGCATAAATCATATATTGTGTGGTGCTGTTTGGAAATACAATATTGATGCGATTGTTCCATTATTGTGAATTGGTGTGCCTGACTTCCTTTTTCCTATGCATTGCTTAATTTCCATATGTTATTAATTATGAAAAGAGACTCACCCTACTGCCTTTATGTTGCTTCTTATGTCGGCAACGTGCAGGTAATGATGAGTGAAGGTTTCCTGTATGCCTTCGTCTGGTAGGAAGTGTCACGCTCTGATACGTAGCACCAGGGGGGGTGTCTTAGGTTTATGCTTTATTTTCTTAAAACTGCTAGACTTTGTTGGTGATGTATTGGTTTTAATTTTTGAACTCTTTATTATTCCGCTGCTGGTGGTGACTGGTTTTAGTGATGCGAACTGAACCTTCCTTACGGTGTTATGTATCTTGATATTTATGGAGTAAATGTAGCACTCGCTTGAATTGTTTTCAAAAAAAAAAAAAAGGGAGTCTGATTTTTATTTAAAAAGTAAAGTTATTAGAAAAGGGGTGTTACATTAGTGGTATCAGAGCAGTTCGGTCTGTCCGGCCGGTAGTCGAGTCGTCGTGCTGAGTAACATTGAGTTTGTTACTCGTTTCTGAATTTTGTTTTCTGTTGCAGTACTAGAATGGCCAGACGGGACGATGCTGCACTTGCTGCTGCCTTGCAGGCTATAGCCGGGGCGATGGGTAATATACCCGGTGCTGTTAATGATGGGACGCGCAATTTGGCTACGTTCCAGAGAGAGAATCCACCTGTCTTTAAGGGCAAGTATATCCAGATGGTGCTTTGGCATGGCTGAAAGAGATTGAAAGAATATTCCGGGTCATGGATTGTGATGATGCGCAGAAGGTCAGGTATGGTACCCATACGCTGGCAGAGGAAGCTGATGATTGGTGGATGGAGGTGAGGCAGAGATTAGAAGCTGCTAATGAAGAGATAACTTGGGCTGTTTTCCGTAGAGAGTTCTTGCGGAAGTATTTTCCTGAAGATGTGAGAGGTAAGAAGGAAATAGAATTCCTTGAGCTGAAGCAAGGAAACATGTCAGTGACAGAGTATGCTGCCAAGTTCACTGAATTGGCTAAGTTTTATCCCCATTATGCTGATGCTGATTCTGAGTTCTCAAAGTGTATTAAGTTTGAGAATGGACTGAGGGCTGATATCAAGAAAGCTGTAGGGTATCAGAAGATTCGGGTATTCGCTGAATTGATCGACAGTTGCAGGATATATGAGGATGATAGTAATGCTCATTCTAAGGTCATGAGGGATCTGAGAGGTAAATTTCAGAATCGGGGTAAGCCATATGAGGTTCCAGCTGGTAAAGGTAAGCAGAGGTATGCTGATAATAAGAAAACAAGTGGGGGAGATGCCCCTGCGAAGGTTGTGTGCTACAGGTGTGGCAAGCCGGGTCACAAGAGTTTTGACTGCTCAGATAATAAATGTTTCAAATGCGGTAAAGAGGGTCATGTGGCTGCGAAATGTGAGAAAAGGGATGTGGTGTGCTACAATTGCGGGGAATCAGGTCATATTAGTACTAAGTGTACTAAGCCGAAGAAAGAGAAGTCCCATGGAAAAGTGTTTGCTCTCGCAGGATCAGAGGATACTAATGAGATTAGAGGTACATGTTTTATTAATGGTATTCCTTTGATTGCTATTATTGATACTGGTGCTACGCATTCATTTATTGCTGCTTTGTGTGCTGAGAAATTGGACCTTGTTTTATCTTCTATGATGAGAGAGATGGTTATTGACACTCCAGCTAAGGGTTCAGTAACTACCTCTCTTGTGTGTGCTAAGTGCCCTCTGTCAATCTTCGGCAGAGACTTTCTTGTTGATCTAATTTGTTTGCCGTTGGGAGGGTTGGATGTCATTCTTGGTATGGACTGGTTAGTATTTAACCATGTGCATATTAATTGTTTCCGGAGATCTGTGAGTTTCCTTCCTCCCGAAGAGGAAGAATCGGTGTTGTTGCCTGCTGGTCATTTGCATAAGGTAATGAAAGAGGGAGTTCATCTGTTTGCTTTGATGGCGTCATTGTCTGCTGAAAATCAGGCAATCATTGAAAGGGTTCAAGTAGTGTATGAGTTCCCTGAAGTGTTCCCGGATGAAATTCCAAGTGTTCCGCCTGAGAGGGAGGTTGAGTTTGCCATTGATCTTATACCTGGTACTAGGCCTGTGTCTATGGCACCGTACCGAATGTCAGCCTCAGAGTTGTCTGAATTGAAAAAGCAATTAGAAGATCTGCTTGAGAAGAAATTTGTAAGACCAAGTGTGTCACCGTGGGGTGCTCCGGTATTGTTAGTGAAAAAGAAGGACGGGAGTATGAGACTTTGTGTCGATTATAGGCAATTGAACAAAGTGACAATAAAGAACCGGTATCCGCTTCCCAGAATTGATGATCTGATGGACCAGTTGGTAGGTGCCAAGATGTTTAGTAAAATCGATTTGAGGTCGGGTTATCACCAGATCAAGGTAAAGGATGAAGACATTCAGAAAACCGCTTTCAGAACGAGATATGGGCACTATGAGTATTCTGTTATGCCGTTTGGTGTTACCAATGCGCCGGGTGTGTTTATGGAGTACATGAATCGTACTTTTCATAGTTACTTGGATCGGTTTGTAGTTGTGTTTATTGACGACATTCTGGTGTATTCTAAAACAGAAGAGGAGCACGCAGAACATTTGAGGTTAGTGCTAGAAGTGTTGAAAGAAAAGAAATTGTATGCAAAATTGTCTAAGTGTGAGTTCTGGCTGAATGAAGTAGGTTTCCTTGGTCATATTATCTCTGGTAATGGTATAGCTGTGGACCCAGCCAAGGTTGATGCTGTGTCTCAATGGGAGAGCCCGAAGTCAGTTACAGAAATCAGAAGCTTCTTGGGATTAGCTGGTTATTATAGGAGATTTATTGAAGGTTTCTCGAAGTTGGCACTTCCGTTGACTCAATTGACGTGTAAGGGAAAAGCTTTTGTGTGGGATGCACGCTGTGAGGAGAGCTTCAATGAGTTGAAGAAGAGGTTGACCACATCGCCCGTTTTGACTTTGCCTGTTCCTGATCAACCGTTTGTAGTATATTGTGATGCTTCCAAGATGGGTCTGGGAGGTGTATTGATGCAAGAGGGTAAGGTAGTAGCTTATGCGTCCAGACAGTTGAGGACCCATGAGAAGAACTACCCTACTCATGATTTGGAGCTAGCTGCAATTGTGTTTGTGCTGAAAATTTGGAGGCACTATCTGTATGGTACCAGATTTGAAGTGTTTAGTGACCACAAGAGTCTGAAATACTTGTTTGATCAGAAGGAGCTAAATATGAGGCAGAGACGTTGGCTAGAACTGCTGAAGGATTATGATTTCGGCTTGAACTATCACCCCGGCAAAGCTAATGTCGTGGCTGATGCTTTAAGTCGGAAGAGTTTGCATATGTCGGCTATGATGGTGAAAGAGTTAGAGTTGATTGAGCAGTTTCGGGACATGAGTCTGGTTTGTGAAGTGACACCGCAGAGTGTCAGATTGGGGATGTTGAAGATCGGCAATGAATTTTTGGTTAGTGTCCGAGAAGCACAAAAGTCAGATGTAAAGTTGGTAGACCTGTTAGTTGTGAATGATCAGGGTGTGGATAGAGATTTCAAGTTAGATTTCCAAGGTGTATTGAGATTCAGAGATAGGATCTGCATTCCTGACGATGCTGAGATGAAGAGAATGATTCTTGAGGAGAGCCATAGAAGCAAGTTGAGTATTCATCCCGGGGCTACGAAAATGTACCAAGATTTGAAGAAAATGTTCTGGTGGCCTGGTATGAAGAAGGATGTGGCGCAGTTTGTGTATTCGTGTCTGACTTGTCAGAAGTCTAAGATTGAGCATCAGAAGCCTGCGGGGTTGATGCAACCATTGGAGATTCCGGAATGGAAATGGGATAGCATTTCCATGGATTTTGTAACTGGTTTGCCAAATACAGTGAGAGGGTTTGATGCTATATGGGTGGTTGTGGACAGGTTGTCTAAGTCTGCTCATTTCTTACCAATTAATATGACTTATCCAGTTCCAAGGTTGGCAGAAATCTACATCAAGACTATTGTGAAGTTGCATGGCGTTCCGCTTAGTATTGTATCTGATAGAGATCCGAGATTCACATCTGAATTTTGGAAAAGTTTGCAAGAAGCTTTGGGTTCTAAGTTGAGGTTGAGCTCCGCTTATCATCCGCAGACAGATGGTCAGACGGAGAGGACTATTCAGTCGTTAGAGGACTTGTTGAGGGCATGTGTTCTTGAGCAGGGAGGTTCATGGGATTCTCATCTTTCGTTGATAGAATTCACCTATAACAACAGTTTTCACTCTAGTATTGGTATGGCACCGTTTGAGGCGTTGTATGGTCGGAGATGTAGGACTCCGTTGTGTTGGTATGAATCTGGGGAGAGTGCAGTGTTGGGGCCTGAGATTGTGCGAGAAACAACTGAGAAGGTAAAATTAATCCGTGAGAAGATGAAAGCGTCGCAGAGTCGACAAAAGAGCTATCATGATAAGAGAAGGAAGGATTTAGAGTTTCAGGCCGGTGATCATGTGTTTCTGAGAGTCACTCCGGTGACTGGTGTTGGGCGTGCCTTGAAATCTAAGAAGTTAACTCCCCGTTTCATTGGTCCGTATCAGATTACGGAGAGGGTGGGAAGTGTTGCCTATAGGGTGGCTTTGCCACCTAATCTTTCGAACTTGCATGACGTGTTTCACGTGTCACAACTTCGAAAGTATGTTCCGGACCCGTCCCATGTGATTCAGATGGATGAAGTAGAGGTGCGGGATAATCTCACCGTGGAGACTATGCCTGTGCGGATTGAAGATAGAGAAGTGAAGATTCTGAGAGGGAAAGAAATTCCTTTGGTGAAAGTGGTTTGGTTAGGAGCTGCTGGCGAGAGTATGACTTGGGAGTTAGAGAGCAAGATGCGGGAAGCATATCCGGAGTTGTTCGATTCAGGTAATTTCGAGGGCGAAATATTCTAAGTGGGGGAGAGTTGTAACGCCCCAAAATAATTTAATTATTTATTTAATTAAGTTATTTAAGGCTTACAATATTTATTTAATTTAATTAAATAATTCGAGTTTAACTATTTTATTTTATTTTTATTAGGGGGTGTTGTCACTATTTAAGTGGTGCGAGTAAGGGCCCGTGATCCACAATTAGGCCCGTGGCCCATTTCTTTGGCATAGGAGTCGAATTCATTTGGGGTCTAGGGAGTTAGTGGCAATTCACCCAAGTGAGAAAAGAAAGAAAAAGAAACGTAGAGAGAGTGAGAAGAGAAAGTTGCGAAGAGAAGGAGAGAAGAAGAGGAGAAGGCGAAGCACATAGAGAAGAGGAGGAGGCTCATTGGTGGTTCGCAATTCTTCCTTGGAGCTTGGCTAGCAAATTCGAATTTCACAAGGTTAGGGGGTCCTCTTTTTGTTCTTAATAGATATGCGAATTAGTGATGCTTAGGGTTAGGGTTCTAGAATAATTTCCATGAACGAATTGTTGTTTTGATGATTAAATTATAGTGTTGTGATACTTGATTAGGAATTGCTCATGTTGAAAATCGTATAATTGGTGAATTGAATTGTTGCTAAGTGATTCGCATGATACATGTTTGAGAATATGATTTGTTGATGTTTGCTTGGTGAATTTGAAAATTCATGGTGACACTTTAGTGATATATATGTAATTGGGCATTTTGGTGAATTTAATTTGGTGAATGAAAGTGGAAAAAATTCTGTTTGGGAGCCCCTAGGCGCCTTGGGCGCCATATGCCTATTGCTGAAAAATTCTGTGTTGCGCCTAGTCATGGGCACCAGGCGCCCAGCAGTGTGCTGCGCCTGTTTCCAAAAATTCTGTTGCCCTGTGTTGCCATTCTGTGTCACTGTGTGCTGTCTCTGTTGCCTGTGTTGCCATCCAGTGTTCCTGTGCTGCCAGTTTTGGCACATGTTGCTTGTGTCATGGGCGCCAAGGGCCCCAAAGTTCTGGTGATAGTTTTGTGAAAATTGTTTTCAGGTTTTTATACTTGGGTAAAATGGCTCATGAAAACTGATTTTGGTCAAGAAAGGAGTTGAGTTGCGTATTTTCACTAGGTGCCTAGTGCATGGGCGCCAAAAATAATGTTCAGCTTTTGATAAAATTTTTATTGAGTTTTCATGTCTTGAGTATTTGGCTCGTGTAAAATGAATTTCGAAGAAAAATGAGTTGTGTAGCATGTTGGCCTTAGGCGCCTAGTGCTTGGGCGCCATGTTGCTGCTGTTCCCTGGGCGCGCCTGTGCGCGTTGTTGCTTCTGGGCGCCAGCGTCTATGCGCTTGTTGCCTTCCTGGGCGCCCAGCGCCTATGTGCGCGTGTTGCCTCCTGGGCGCCTAGCGCCTGTGCGCTGTTGCGCGTGTTGTTCCTGGGCGCCAGCGCCCATGCGCCTGTGCGTGTTGTTTCTCCTGGGCGCCAAGCGCCCATGCGCCAAGCGCTGTGTTGCCCCTGGGCGCCCAGCGCCCATGCGCCAGTTCCAGGATGTCTAACATTTTTCCAAAAATTGTTTTTAACGTAACTTTTGACTCGGTTATCCAAATTCAACGGTTCAAAATGCATTTTGAAGCCAATTTCAGTGCCTATCCAATAGTCTCAATTTTATGCAAAAATAATTTATTTTTACTGGTGTTTCTGGCTGATGGTGTTCAAGTGTCCAAATGGCTATTTTTACCCACTTTCTCTATGTCTTGTCAATGTCCTAAGTTGGTCTATTTGAATGGGTGTTGGTGTGAGTGGTGAGCTGACTTGGTGAGTGATGATGAGGTGAGATTGGTGAGCAGAGGCTTCGGCCTAATTTTAATTTGGTGAGTTAATTAATGCACTATGGTGAGACTAGAATTTAAAATGTGAAATTGACTGATTTGTGGTGTGTTGTGATGCATTCTCCATAACACCGCATGAAGCATGTGCATTATTGGTGAGTAGAGGCTACGGCCTAATTTGTATTTGGTGAGCAGAGGCTACGGCCTATTTGTATTTGGTGACGGATCCGACATGCATGTACCCGTGGAGTTTGGGTTGCATTACATGCATAAATCATATATTGTGTGGTGCTGTTTGGAAATACAATATTGATGCGATTGTTCCATTATTGTGAATTGGTGTGCCTGACTTCCTTTTTCCTATGCATTGCTTAATTTCCATATGTTATTAATTATGAAAAGAGACTCACCCTACTGCCTTTATGTTGCTTCTTATGTCGGCAACGTGCACTACAACAGAATTGTTAAAAAAGGGCGCCATCATCAGGGGCGCTTTCTAAAAAGCGCCCCGGATATCCAAAATACGGAGGGCCATCAGGGGCGCTTTTTAAAAGCGCCCCTGAAGGCCCTCCGTATTTTGGTCATCAGGGGCGCTTTCTAAAAAGCGCCCCTGAAGGCCCTGCGTGTTTTGGCCTTCAGGGGCGTTTTTTTAGAAAAGCGCCCCTGAAGGCCAAAACACGCAGGGCCTTTAGGAGCGCTTTTTAGAAGCGCCCCTGATGCCTTATATTAAAATTTCTTATTTCCCCATCTCCCTCTCATCAGATCTCACTCCCTCCACGACTCACTCTCCCTCTCCAAACCTAAACACTCCCTCGACGACTCACTCTCCCTCTCCCTCTCCCTCTCCCTCTCCAAACCATTTAGATTAGAGTGTTACTAACGACCACAGCGCACCGCCAGCACTGCTACACATACGACGACCACAGCGCACCGCCACAGCTCTCATTCTTTGTTCCAAACGGTGTCCGGCCACAGCGCACCGCCAGCACTGCTACACATACGACGACCGCTCTCATTCTTTGTTCCAAACGGTGTCCGGCCTTCTCCGACCAGAGACAAACTTCTCTGACTTCCGCTGTTGGTGAGTAATGCCACCACCACTGGGTTTGATTTTGATTTCTATTAGTAACTATATATCGATTCCCCCTTTGATAAAAACCCTATTTCGATTCCCCTTTCTCTATTATGTTTCCTAGGTTCCCAGAGGGACTTACTTGAAGGCGACCTTCTATAATTTTATTGAAGTTATGATGCATTACATGGAGTTGCCGACACAATTTTCCTTTCAAGTCAAGAACTTGAAGAGGTATATGAGCACAAGTGGGCATCTGCGGCTACTATTCAAATATATATCAGGTATAATTATTATCATTATTGTTATCGTTGTTAGGATCAATGATGCAATTACAGTGGCCGCAAATTTACTTGATAAGTGAATGGAAACTAATAGGAACGTGGTATTGTAAAATATAAGAAACTATGGAGCTATACTCCTTAACAATAACAAAACAGAATTCTAAAGAAGAGTCGAACAGAAAAAATGCAGAACTGTAAACGAGAAATAGGATATGAACTTCTCTGTTGTGGTGTAACTGAAAAAAAAGCGCCCCTGATGGCCTTTTCTGTTGATTGTAATTCAAATAAGTGGTAATTGCCTTGCTGTGAGGTTAATATATCACTAGGACCAGTTTATTTTTCTGCATTTGACATATCATTAGCTACTGATGCATGTTAGTTGTGAGAAGTATAAATACTCAATTGTAACTTACTTTCAATATAGTTGAATACAATAAATGATTCTGTTAAGATCAGTTCTTCCCTCCAAATTCTCTCTCTCTCGTGTGTGTGTGTGTGCACATCTCAGTTCTCTGTGAGTGAGATTCTGAGTAATTGGAAACTATTGTTCCAACGGTCTGATGTTATTTCAGACAAGTTGGTTGAATGGAATATTGATAGAAAGTTGTGAGCAATTTCTTTGGAAAAGTGTAACACCAATAGTATGTTATTGGTATGTTGTTAAACGAACTTGATTGTCAGACACTTATGCTTGGTGTTCAATGATTTTATATGAGGTGTTGTGCACTTATTCTAAATTTAATTGCTCAAGATGGAGAAGGTTAGGAACAATATATGTTGCTTTTTGCTCCACTAAAGAACACCATGCCTAAAAATGTCTTTACCATTTGTAGGGTAGAATGTGTTGTAGAAACCATGGTTAATGCCACTGGTTCAAGGCAACTTTATCATGGAGCATATTAAAAATGATGTTCTTAAACTCTTCTTCGGTAAAAAGGGGCATTGTCATCATCAGTAATTAGCAGGGGATTACTTGACTTTGATATATTCATTCAAGTTCATTGGCTGAACTGATAACAAAAATCTTAAAATTATTTTATTCATCATCTTTCATTTGTATTTTAAATATTTATACTTTAATAAAGACATTAGAAAGGGACAGGAAAACCATCACCCGCGCCCGCAGTGCACCGCCCCAATCATCATTTCTATCTTCAAAAATCAGATACGAATACGATAGGCTTCCCTTCCTTCTCCCTCAAACATGATGCTTGCCCAGATTTTTCCAACTAATTTTCTCATCCCCTTTCATTCTGTTACACCACTTTATATAATTCCTCTCCTCCACTCTGTGTGCTATTGGGTATTGTTGCAGCTAATGGAGGTATTGTGTGCTATTCTGTAAACGAAAAATGCAGAACATGATGCAGTAATCTTTCCAACTAATTTTTTCCAACTAAATTGTTATTGTTGCTGATATGTAAATCAACATACTCCCCATTACCATACTAACTGTGTGCTAATACCATGACTTAGGCATTCCTGTTACCATTCCTGTTGCTGATATGTAAATCAACATACTCCCCACTGTACATTTATTATCATATGTTAATTTATTTGTCTACATTTTAACTATAGGTATTTGTACCATGTGATTTTGAGCACCATGGAAGAAAGACAAAGATTTATATTTTTGGATCCCGAACGTACTTTTCTACGCAACCTTCATATTGACAAAAAAATGACAAAAAAGCAACTTCAGGACGTGAAGGAAGCGGTTAAAGAAAGCAAGGAAGCGATAAAAGCCTATATCAATACACGCTTGGCTTCGGCACTTGAAAGCAGCTGTGATTGCTGGTTTTTGGCACCCATTAACTTAGGAGGGTAAGAAATTTAATCTCTCTCTCTGTCTGTCTCTCTCTCTCTATATATATATAATGTGTTTTTTCAAAAATGTCTTATTTATTTAATTATCGAAATATTTTGGTAGTGTACATTGGGTATTGTTGGTGATTGATGCTAGGAGAAATAGAATTTTCTATTTGGATTCGTGTCACGGTGATTATAGCAAACACGCCATGATGAGAGGAATGTTTGAAAGGTGTGTATTTAGATACATCGCATATTTCAATATTAATTATGTATCTATTTCGATTAATTAATATAGTTATATGTATGATGTTTCAGTTGTTTGGCAACTTTTTGGGCATCAAATGAGGTTAGGACTAGAGGTGGGAACAATAAAACAAATTGGATAGTAATAAAGGTAAGTTTATAATCAATATTATTCTTATCCATGTAAATTTTGCTCGCATTTTAACAATTAATTTTTTTTTGATTTGTAGTGTCCGAGACAACCAAACAATGTTGATTGTGGATACTACGTTATGAAGTATATGAAGGACATAATCACTGACATACAAATGGAAATTCCCCTAAATGTATGTAATTTATATAGTTTCTTTTTTGATAAGCTAGCAATTCCATATCAAGCATTTAACAACTTAGTTCTAACTTTATTTTATTTTATTTTATTTTGGAAGTATTTTCCAGGATACGAGGTTGGAGCTCCATTTTCTGATGACATACTTACTGATGTCAAAGGCGAGTGGTGTCATTATGTTGCTTCTTTGATTAATCAAAATCGAAATTCAAGTCATTTTGGGTAGCTTGTTTTTTTGCTCATTTTGGGTAGCTTGTTTGTACTCAATAAGTGGACATGTAAATTTTGTTGCTACTTTGTGGACATGTAAATTTTGTTGCCACATTGGATGTCATATTATTTTTGTTCTCTCTATGTATGGATATTAGATGCATTTATGAGTTTTTTATTTGGAATTTGATTTTGAATTGGCTGGTTTGAAAATTTGATCCCCCAATTCAATTGGTTATTTTAGGTTGTTGTTGCTGCAGGTTTGATTTGGAACTGGTTAGATTTGGAACTGGTTAGATTTGGTAAAAAGAATTTAAAAAAAAAAATATAGCATCAGGAGCGCTTAGGAAAAGCGCCCCTGATGTCCTTTGTCCTTTGAAATTCAGGGGCGCCTCTTACAAGCGCTCCAGTTGGTCACCTGCGCTATGGCCATCAGGGGCGCCTCTTACAAGCGCTCCAGTTGGTCACCTGCGCTATGGCCATCAGGGGCTGTAACGCCCCATTTTCATTTAAAGATTTATTTAATTGTTTGTGTGAATTGTTTGACTTGATGTGGATGGTAGATTTAATTAAATAAAAATTAGGTGGTAAAGTAATAATAAGGATTTAATTAAATATTACATGAAGGTGTTGGTTAGTCCATGAGGGATGGGTATTAGCAAAAATTAAATGAGGGCCTAGAGTGGGTAATTCGCATGTGATAAGTGGAGGCCCAAGAGAAATCGAGCATAGGAGGGGTTTAGTAACTAGGGTGCCATTCACGTTTGGGAAAAAAGAAAAAAAAAAGGAGATTGTGAGAGAGTGGGACGGCTAAGTGGAAAGAAAGAGAAGGAGGAGAGGCGTAGCAAGGAGAGAGAAGGGCAAGCTAATTTCGTGGTGCTTCCTTAGGCAAGGGATTCGAATTCTTCTAAACAAGGTAAGGGTGAGATTCATATTTTATAAAGATTGATATGAGGGATGGTATGTGGGCTGGGGTTTGGTAATGCTCAAGCATATGTGATGTCTAATATGTGTTTGATGAAACGTTTTGATTAATATAAAGATTGGTGTTGTTTTGAATAATTGTGTTTTGAGATGGTTGTTCCTATGTTTTCGAATTGCCATAATGTTGCCATGATCATTGATAAAAATCCACTTTTTATGTTGCTGGAAAATCTGGAGCCTTAGGCGCCCACCCTATGGGTCTTGTTGCTGCTGCGCCAGTTTTGGTGCAGGATCCCTATCGATGGGATCCAAGTGAATTCTTGTTCCCTTGACTTTTTAGTTCGTGTTCAAGCATAGAATACCTTATATTACTGTGTTGAAGTGTTCCATTCTGGCTCCTACGCGATTCAGTCTCGTTTACGAAAAATTGGTCGGGTCCCTGTCACTGGGCGCCAACTGTGTTGCTGTCTGTGTTGCTGCTGCGCCAGTTTTTGGTGCAGGATCCCTATCGATGGGATCCAAGTGAATTCTTGTTCCCTTGACTTTTTAGTTCGTGTTCAAGCATAGAATACCTTATATTACTGTGTTGAAGTGTTCCATTCTGGCTCCTATGCGATTCAGTCTCGTTTACGAAAAATTGGTCGGGTCCCTGTCACTGGGCGCCAACTGTGTTGCTGTCTGTGTTGCCCTGCGCCAGTTTTCTGCGTTGCGCTGCTGGGCGCCGGATCCCCTCCTGCGCCAGTTCTTGGTGTCTCGTTCCCGTTTTTGTTTTTGGGATAACTTTTGACTCGGTACTCCGATTGAGGCGTTTTAAAATGTTTTGGAAAGCTCGTTCAGAGGCCTAACTGAATGTTCTAATTTGAGGCAAAGTGGTGTAATTTTTCTGATGGTTTCTGGGCGCCTCAAGTGGCTGCCCCGGTGGTTGTTTTCGTTGGCGTGGTAAAGCTATTTCGGTGTTTAAACCCTTTTTCTAATGTTGTGATGATGTTAATGCCTCAGTGTCCAAATTGTTGAGATGATTGTTAGTGCCCTAGTGCCTAGGTTGTTGGGATGCCGTCAGTGCCCTTGGCGCCCATTGTTGTGACGTTGTAATATTAACGATGTTGTTGCTATGTTAGTGATGGACAACGTTGGTCCTTGATTGGTGATTTCCCTATATAGATTGTTGGTGTGTAGTTGTTGCTGTGTAGGGCGGTGGCCCGTATGAATTGGTTCAAGGGCGGTGGCCCGTGTGAATGTGTTGTTAGAGGGCGGTGGCTCGTATGAATTGTTGTTGGGGGGCGGTGGCCCGTATGGATCTGTGTCGTAGGGCGGTGGCCGTGTGGACTTGTGCGATGAATATAGTCATTGTATAATTGGTGTCACATAACTGTGGTAAACTTCCGTTGTTAGATATTAACTATTGTTGTAGTATATTGACTGTCGGAGTGATGGATTGCCTGCTATGTTGTTGTTGACCCGTTGCCTGTGTGATTACCTGCCTGTTGGACCTGTCTATACTGTCTTTCATATGATTCCTTATACGATGTGATATCTCACCCCTTTCTGTGGTTTGTTACCCTTGTGGTAACTTGCAGGTGATCCCGAGTGAGGGCTTAGCTACTTTCACTAGATTCGAGTCAGGTGTCTGCTTCTGATATGTAACACTCAGGGGGGGCATTAGATCGTAGAATTATTATTTGGATTTTGTTGAACTTGATTTAGATGTCTTGGTTCTTGACTTCGAAACTCTGTTGTTATATTTCCACTGCGTGGTGATTATTTTACGGTGACATAGTTAAACGTTTGTTTTTGGGCGTTGTCCCTACTGGCGAGACTCTTTATGTTATTGACGTTGAATTAATGAAGTGTGTGACATTCCCTTTTGATATGATGAAAAATGATTTTTTTTAAAAAACTCTGATTTTCCCGTTATATTTTACCGCGTAGAAAAGGGGGTGTTACAAGTTGGTATCAGAGCAGTTCGGTCTGTCCGGCCGGTAGTCGAGTCGTCGTGTTGAGTAACATTGAGTTTGTTACTCGTTTCTGAATTCTGTTTTCTGTTGCAGTGCTGGAATGGCCAGACGGGACGATGCTGCACTTGCTGCTGCCTTGCAGGCTATAGCCGGGGCGATGGGTAATATACCCGGTGTTGTTAACGACGGGACGCGCAATTTGGCTACATTCCAGAGAGAGAACCCACCCACCTTTAAGGGTCGGTACAACCCGGATGGAGCGTTGTCATGGCTGAAGGAGATAGAGCGGGTCTTTCGTGTCATGGAGTGTACTCCAGCTCAGAAAGTGAAGTTTGGGACTCATATGCTAGCAGAGGAAGCTGACGACTGGTGGTTGGGAATGCTGCGAAGATTGGAAAATGCTGGTGAGGAAGTGACTTGGGAGGTTTTCACAAGAGAGTTCAAGAGGAAGTATTACCCTGAGGATGTGCGAGCCAAGAAAGAAGTGGAGTTTTTAGAGCTGAAGCAGGGAGACAAGACTGTGGCTGATTATGCCGCCAAGTTTGAGGAGCTGGCTCAATTTTGTCCTTATTATGCTAATGATGCCAATTCTGAATTTTCCAAATGTGTCAAGTTCGAGAGTGGTCTACATCCTGATATAAAGAAAGCAATTGGATATCAAGAGGTTCGGGTTTTCGCTAGATTGGTTGATAAGTGTAGGATCTATGAGGAAGACAGTTCTGCTGCTTACAAGGCTGTGAAGGAGAAGAGAAATTCTCAGTTTAGGGGGAAGCCCTATGATGTTTCAGGTGGTAAAGGAAGGGGAGAGGAGAGTTCGGACCAGAAGTCTAGTGGGGGAGGTGCTTCCTCCGGTATCGTGTGTTACAGGTGTGGTCAGGCTGGCCACAAGGCAAGTGCGTGCAATGTGGAGAGGAAGAAGTGTTTCCGTTGTGGCAAGATCGGGCATGAAGTGTCTACGTGTGAACATAAGGAAGTGCTCTGTTACAACTGTGGTGAGGAGGGGCACATCAGCAGCCAGTGCCAGAAGCCGAAGAAAGAGAAAGTTAGCGGGAAGGTGTTCGCGTTAGCAGGTAATTTCGAGGGCGAAATTCTTTTAAGTGGGGGAGAGTTGTAACGCCCCATTTTCATTTAAAGATTTATTTAATTGTTTGTGTGAATTGTTTGACTTGATGTGGATGGTAGATTTAATTAAATAAAAATTAGGTGGTAAAGTAATAATAAGGATTTAATTAAATATTACATGAAGGTGTTGGTTAGTCCATGAGGGATGGGTATTAGCAAAAATTAAATGAGGGCCTAGAGTGGGTAATTCGCATGTGATAAGTGGAGGCCCAAGAGAAATCGAGCATAGGAGGGGTTTAGTAACTAGGGTGCCATTCACGTTTGGGAAAAAAGAAAAAAAAAAGGAGATTGTGAGAGAGTGGGACGGCTAAGTGGAAAGAAAGAGAAGGAGGAGAGGCGTAGCAAGGAGAGAGAAGGGCAAGCTAATTTCGTGGTGCTTCCTTAGGCAAGGGATTCGAATTCTTCTAAACAAGGTAAGGGTGAGATTCATATTTTATAAAGATTGATATGAGGGATGGTATGTGGGCTGGGGTTTGGTAATGCTCAAGCATATGTGATGTCTAATATGTGTTTGATGAAACGTTTTGATTAATATAAAGATTGGTGTTGTTTTGAATAATTGTGTTTTGAGATGGTTGTTCCTATGTTTTCGAATTGCCATAATGTTGCCATGATCATTGATAAAAATCCACTTTTTATGTTGCTGGAAAATCTGGAGCCTTAGGCGCCCACCCTATGGGTCTTGTTGCTGCTGCGCCAGTTTTGGTGCAGGATCCCTATCGATGGGATCCAAGTGAATTCTTGTTCCCTTGACTTTTTAGTTCGTGTTCAAGCATAGAATACCTTATATTACTGTGTTGAAGTGTTCCATTCTGGCTCCTACGCGATTCAGTCTCGTTTACGAAAAATTGGTCGGGTCCCTGTCACTGGGCGCCAACTGTGTTGCTGTCTGTGTTGCTGCTGCGCCAGTTTTTGGTGCAGGATCCCTATCGATGGGATCCAAGTGAATTCTTGTTCCCTTGACTTTTTAGTTCGTGTTCAAGCATAGAATACCTTATATTACTGTGTTGAAGTGTTCCATTCTGGCTCCTACGCGATTCAGTCTCGTTTACGAAAAATTGGTCGGGTCCCTGTCATTGGGCGCCAACTGTGTTGCTGTCTGTGTTGCCCTGCGCCAGTTTTCTGCGTTGCGCTGCTGGGCGCCGGATCCCCTCCTGCGCCAGTTCTTGGTGTCTCGTTCCCGTTTTTGTTTTTGGGATAACTTTTGACTCGGTACTCCGATTGAGGCGTTTTAAAATGTTTTGGAAAGCTCGTTCAGAGGCCTAACTGAATGTTCTAATTTGAGGCAAAGTGGTGTAATTTTTCTGATGGTTTCTGGGCGCCTCAAGTGGCTGCCCCGGTGGTTGTTTTCGTTGGCGTGGTAAAGCTATTTCGGTGTTTAAACCCTTTTTCTAATGTTGTGATGATGTTAATGCCTCAGTGTCCAAATTGTTGAGATGATTGTTAGTGCCCTAGTGCCTAGGTTGTTGGGATGCCGTCAGTGCCCTTGGCGCCCATTGTTGTGACGTTGTAATATTAACGATGTTGTTGCTATGTTAGTGATGGACAACGTTGGTCCTTGATTGGTGATTTCCCTATATAGATTGTTGGTGTGTAGTTGTTGCTGTGTAGGGCGGTGGCCCGTATGAATTGGTTCAAGGGCGGTGGCCCGTGTGAATGTGTTGTTAGAGGGCGGTGGCTCGTATGAATTGTTGTTGGGGGGCGGTGGCCCGTATGGATCTGTGTCGTAGGGCGGTGGCCGTGTGGACTTGTGCGATGAATATAGTCATTGTATAATTGGTGCCACATAACTGTGGTAAACTTCCGTTGTTAGATATTAACTATTGTTGTAGTATATTGACTGTCGGAGTGATGGATTGCCTGCTATGTTGTTGTTGACCCGTTGCCTGTGTGATTACCTGCCTGTTGGACCTGTCTATACTGTCTTTCATATGATTCCTTATACGATGTGATATCTCACCCCTTTCTGTGGTTTGTTACCCTTGTGGTAACTTGCAGGTGATCCCGAGTGAGGGCTTAGCTACTTTCACTAGATTCGAGTCAGGTGTCTGCTTCTGATATGTAACACTCAGGGGGGGCATTAGATCGTAGAATTATTATTTGGATTTTGTTGAACTTGATTTAGATGTCTTGGTTCTTGACTTCGAAACTCTGTTGTTATATTTCCACTGCGTGGTGATTATTTTACGGTGACATAGTTAAACGTTTGTTTTTGGGCGTTGTCCCTACTGGCGAGACTCTTTATGTTATTGACGTTGAATTAATGAAGTGTGTGACATTCCCTTTTGATATGATGAAAAATGATTTTTTTTAAAAAACTCTGATTTTCCCGTTATATTTTACCGCGTAGAAAAGGGGGTGTTACAGGGGCGCCTCTTACAAGCGCTCCAGTTGGTCACCTGCGCTATGGCCATCAGGGGCGCCTCTTACAAGCGCTCCAGTTGGTCACCATCTACAGGAGCGCAAGCTTTAGGGGCGCCCGAAAACGCCCCAAATGGATAAAAAAAAGCGCCCCTGATGGCCTTTTCTGTTGTGGTGGTGCAGGTAATGATGAGTGAAGGTTTCCTGTATGCCTTCGTCTGGTAGGAAGTGTCACGCTCTGATACGTAGCACCAGGGGGGGTATCTTAGGTTTATGCTTTATTTTCTTAAAACTGCTAGACTTTGTTGGTGATGTATTGGTTTTAATTTTTGAACTCTTTATTATTCCGCTGCTGGTGGTGACTGGTTTTAGTGATGCGAACTGAACCTTCCTTACGGTGTTATGTATCTTGATATTTATGGAGTAAATGTAGCACTCGCTTGAATTGTTTTCAAAAAAAAAAAAGGGACTCTGATTTTTATTTAAAAAGTAAAGTTATTAGAAAAGGGGTGTTACACAATGCATACAAGATTGAGTTGCCGGGAGAATATGGAGTACATGCTACTTTCAATGTTGGAGATCTCTCACCATATTTGGATGATGATGGTATTCAAGAATTGAGGTCAATTCCTTTCAAAGGGGGAGGGGATGATGCGAAAATTAATCAGGAAGAGTTTGCAATCAACACAAGTGACAATCACCAAGGAGCTATTGGCGTGGGGTCCTTTGCTAGCCAACATCAAGGGCTGAGTTTAATTACTTGGCTATTTTAATTGTTACTTGGCTGTTTTTGTTTTAGTCATTTAATCACCAATAAATCAGCCATTGGAATCCTATTCTGATCAGTTACAAAGGAGCATTAAAGACAATTCAAGCCATTGGAAAAGGAGTTACATAGCTGATAGAATAATATCATATTATTACTAGTTTAATTGCTTTTATGTTGCACTTTAAATAAGCTAAATGTTTCGGCTATATATGCCATGTATGCTGATCATTTTGAGATATATAGAATTCAGTTCAAGAACATAGAATTTGTGTCTACATTTTCGAAAGGTTATTTGCAAGCGTCGTATTGAGAATAATCCGATTAGCTCAATTGGTGTTGAGTGCTAATCTCTTTGTCAAACTATTGGTGTAGGTTAACATTGCATATCCCTTGTTATTCCACTAAAACTGTTCGACAACCACTTCACACAATTCGACAAACACACAATTCGACAACCACTTCACACAATTCGACAAACACACAATTCGACTACACTTCACAGAATTCGACCAACACTTCACAGAATTCGACTAATATGGGTTGTACCTAGTACATTCGATATTGGTTGTTTGCTTCCGCTACCCTTACGAATTAAAGCACTCTAATTCGTATCAGGTCCGAACTGGTACGAAATCCCACGAAATGGTATTAATAGGTACGAAATCGTACGAAATGGTATGACCTAGTACGAACTCGAAAAAATGGTACGAAATCGTACTAGTTTATACAATATGGGCCAAATCGTACGATTTGGTCCGAACTGGTACCAAATCATACGAAATGGTATGAAATGGTACAAACAGGTACGAAATCAAACGAACTAGTACGAACTCGAAAAAATGGTACGAACTCGTACCAGTATGTACAATATGGGCCAAATCGTACGATTTGGTCCGAACTTGTTCGAAATCAAACGAAATGGTATGAAATGGTACAAACAGGTACGAAATCGTACGAACTATTCTGAACTCGAAAAAATGGTACGAAATCGTACCAGTTTATACAATAAGCGCCAAATCGTACGATTTGGTCCGAACTGGTACGAAATCATACGAAATGGTTTGAAATGGTACCAACAGGCACGAAATTGTACGAACTGGTACGAACTCGTAAAAAATGGTATGAATTCGTACGAGTTTGTACAATATGGGCCAAATTGTACGATTTGGTCGAAACTAGTACGAACAGGTACGAAATCGTATGAATAGTACGAACTCGAAAAAATGCTTCGAAATCGTACCAGTTTATACAATATGGGCCAAATCGTACGATTTGGTCCGACCTGGTACGAAATTACACAAAATGGTATGAAATGGTACAAACAGGTACGAAATCGTACGTACTCGTACGAACCCGTACAAGTTTGAACAATATGGGCCAAATCGTACGATTTGGTCCGAACTGGTACCGAATCACACGAAATGGTATGAAATGGAACAAACAGGTACGAACTCGTCCAAGTATTTACAATATGGGAAAAATTGTACACTTTGGTCCGAACTGGTACGAAATCACATGAAATGGTATGAACAGATACGAAATCGTACGAAATGGTATGAACTAGTATGAACTCGAAAAAATGGTACGAACTCGTACGAGTATGTACAATATGGGTAAAATAGTACGATTTGGTCCGAACTGGTACGAAATCCCACGAAATGGTATTAATAGGTACGAAATTGTACGAAATGGTATGAACTTGTACGAACTCGAAAAAATGGTACGAAATCGTACTAGTTTTTACACTATGGGCCAAATCGTACGATTTGGTCCGAACTGGAACGAAATCATACGTAATGGTATGAAATGGTTCAAACAGGTACGAAATTGTGCGAACTGGTACGAAGTCGTAAAAAATGGAACGAATTCGTACGAGTTTGTACAATATAGGTCAAATTGTACGATTTGGTCAAAACTAGTACGAACAGGTACGAAATCGTATGAATAGTACGAACTCGAAAAAATGGTTCGAAATCGTACTAGTTTATACAATATGGGCCAAATCGTACGATTTGGTCCGACCTGATACGAAATTACTCGAAATGGTATGAAATTGTAAAAACAGGTACGAAATCGTACGAACTGGTACGAACCCGTACAAGTTTGTACAATATGGGCCAAATCGTACGATTTGGTCCGAACTGGTACGAAATCACACGAAATTGTATGAAATGGAACAAAGAGGTACGAACTCGTCCAAGTATTTACAATATGGGCCAAATTGTACACTTTGGTCCGAACTGGTACGAAATCACATGAAATGGTATGAACAGATACGAAATCGTACGAAATGGTATGAACTAGTATGAACTCGAAAAAATGGTACGAACTCGTACGAGTATGTACAATATGGGCCAAATCGTACGATTTGGTCCGAACTGGTACGAAATCCCACGAAATGGTATTAATAGGTACGAAATCGTACGAAATGGTATGACCTAGTACGAACTCGAAAAAATGGTACAATATCGTACTAGTTTATACAATATGGGCCAAATCGTACGATTTGGTCCGAACTGGTACCAAATCATACGAAATGGTATGAAATGGTACAAACAGGTACGAAATCAAACGAACTAGTACGAACTCAAAAAAATGGTACGAACTCGTACCAGTATGTACAATATGGGCCAAATCGTACGATTTGGTCCGAACTTGTTCGATATCAAATGAAATGGTATGAAATGGTACAAACAGGTACGAAATCGTACGAACTATTCTGAACTAGAAAAAATGGTACGAAATCGTACCAGTTTATACAATAAGCGCCAAATCGTATGATTTGGTCCGAACTCGTACGAAATCATACGAAATGGTATGAAATGGTACAAACAGGCACGAAATTGTACGAACTGGTACGAACTCGTAAAAAATGGTATGAATTCGTACGAGTTTGTACAATATTGGCCAAATTGTACGATTTGGTCGAAACTAGTACGAACAGGTACGAAATCGTATGAATAGTACGAACTCGAAAAAAAGCTTCGAAATCGTACCAGTTTATACAATATGGGCCAAATCGTACGATTTGGTCCGACCTGGTACGAAATTACACGAAATGGTAGGAAATGGTACGAAATCGTACGTACTCGTACGAACCCGTACAAGTTTGAACAATATGGGCCAAATCGTACGATTTGGTCCGAACTGGTACGAAATCACACGAAATGGTATGAAATGGAACAAATAGGTACGAACTTGTCCAAGTATTTACAATATGGGAAAAATTGTACACTTTGGTCCGATCTGGTACGAAATCACATGAAATGGTATGAACAGATACGAAATCGTACGAAATGGTATGAACTAGTATGAACTCGAAAAAATGGTACGAACTCGTACGAGTATGTACAATATGGGTAAAGTAGTACGATTTGGTCCGAACTGGTACGAAATCCCACGAAATGGTATTAATAGGTACGAAATTGTACGAAATGCTATGAACTTGTACGAACTCGAAAAAATGGTACGAAATCGTACTAGTTTTTACAATATGGGCCAAATCGTACGATTTGGTCCGAACTGGAACGAAATCATACGAAATGGTATGAAATGGTTCAAACAGGTACGAAATTGTGCGAACTGGTACGATGTCGTAAAAAATGGAACGAATTCGTACGAGTTTGTACAATATGGGTCAAATTGTACGATTTGGTCGAAACTAGTACGAACAGGTACGAAATCGTATGAATAGTACGAACTCGAAAAAATGGTTCGAAATCGTACTAATTTATACAATATGGGCCAAATCGTACGATTTGGTCCGACCTGGTACGAAATTACACGAAATGGTATGAAATGGTACAAACAGGTACGAAATCGTACGTACTCGTACGAACCCGTACACGTTTGAACAATATGGGCCAAATCGTACGATTTGGTCCGAACTGGTACGAAATCACACGAAATGGTATGAAATGGAACAAACAGGTACGAACTCGTCCAAGTATTTACAATATGGGAAAAATTGTACACTTTGGTCCGAACTGGTACGAAATTACATGAAATGGTATGAACAGATACGAAATCGTACGAAATGGTATGAACTAGTATGAACTCGAAAAAATGGTACGAACTCGTACGAGTATGTACAATATGGGCCAAATAGTACGATTTGGTCCGAATTGGTACGAAATCCCACGAAATGGTATTAATAGGTACGAAATTGTACGAAATGGTATGAACTAGTACTGATGAGAGCACGAGTTCCCTAAGCATGTGGAAGGAATTCTATAAAGAAAAATATTCAGTTCCAACATTTTAGAAGCCAAAACACATCAATAAGAAGCAATCATGGAATAACTAATATTTCCTATTTTATTTTTAATTTTCGTATTTAATTTTAATTAAATAATTTTAGGTGTCTTTTGATCTTTCCTAAGTTAGTTTGTGGGTTTTAAAGGCTTGTAAAGTCATTACGATGACTAGTGGAGTTTTATTTTTATAATTATGTTTATTTACTAGGTATTGAATAATGTAAATGCACTTATCAATTTATTTGATAAATGCATGATAGTGGAAATTTATTTAGTTTATTTCAAGAGTCACTTTAGGTTTCCAAAGGTTGTGAGTTTAACCTATAAATAAGGATCTTTTGTACTACATAAAGCAGATTATGAATATGAATGAAAATTGAGTTTCCTCCATTTGTGAGAGCTTCCCTTATGTTCTTGGGTTAAAGAACCAAAGTGATCTTATCAAGGCAACTTGTGGCGATCAAAATCCATGACTTATCACTCACCTTCTCATCTATTTCTTGAGTGTGGCGTCAATATCCTTCTTTTAAGTCTCATCATCAACGCGGTCTTTCCTAGTTTGCCATCATTTGGTATCAAAGCATAGGTTCTACTCACTATTTTTTTGTTCATGATGGAGGGAAGGCAAAGGGATTATGGTATATACATTAGAGATTTTGTGATGGATCCTGCATATGTGAAATACCTTTATGAAAATGGGCTAAAAAAAGAGGCAGAAAGAGTAGAAAAGTTGGCCTTCAGAGAAAAGAAAAAGCTGAGAGAAAAAAAATTAGAGGAGAAAATAGAAAGAGTGATTGCAGAAATATTTTGTGACCATCTTTGTAAAGTCCAAGAGTCACCAACCATTCACTCTAATATTTCTTTGTCTAGTTCTAATGCTATTCAATTTACTCAAGTATCTTTATCTCCAATGGAGGTAGAAGAGGAAGTAGAGGAAGAGGCAATTTCTACTTCTGAGAGAGAACAAAAGATAATCAAAGAAATAGAGGAACTACAGAAAAATACTGTTGGTGATATTGTGAAAGATTGGAAGTTTGCAAAGGGGAAGAAAAAGAATGCATTTAAAAACCAAAGGGGAATGAAAACTTGTAGAATTTTTTTAAATAACCCTTTCGTTTATTATGTAGGTTTGGATTTGAGGACAAATCCTTTCGAAGAATGGGAGAATGATGAGAGCACGAGTTCCCTAAGCATGTGGAAGGAATTCTATAAAGAAAAATATTCAGCTCCAACATTTTAGAAGCCAAAACACATCAATAAGAAGCAATCATGGAATAACTAATATTTCCTATTTTATTTTTAATTTTCGTATTTAATTTTAATTAAATAATTTTAGGTGTCTTTTGATCTTTCCTAAGTTAGTTTGTGGGTTTTAAAGGCTTGTAAAGTCATTATGATGACTAGTGGAGTTTTATTTTTATAATTATGTTTATTTACTAGGTATTGAATAATGTAAATGCACTTATCAATTTATTTGATAAATGCATGATAGTGGAAATTTATTTAGTTTATTTCAAGAGTCACTTTAGGTTTCCAAAGGTTGTGAGTTTAGCCTATAAATAGGGATCTTTTGTACTACATAAATCAGATTATGAATATGAATGAAAATTGAGTTTCCTCCATTTGTGAGAGCTTCCCTTATGTTCTTGGGTTAAAGAACCAAAGTGATCTTATCAAGGCAACTTGTGGCGATCAAAATCCATGACTTATCACTCACCTTCTCATCTATTTCTTGAGTGTGGCGTCAATATCCTTCTTTTAAGTCTCATCATCAACGCGGTCTTTCCTAGTTTGCCATCATTTGGTTTTTAACAAAGATTTTAACAACATTTTGAGTTCATACTCTCTAGGTTCTGGATTGGACCAAACTTTGATCATATCAAGAACTCCTTTTCTTGTGGTGATCCTCACATTCATAGGCTTATCCTAGTCTTGGATTAGACAAGGTGGCGCCCCTTTCCTTTCATTCCATTTCTTTCACCAAATTCACACCAATTGTTAACTAGTGTGAGCATAAGCACTACTTTACAAAGACCACGAAAATATCAAGTTTCCTTTTTCCATTTTCTTCCATTCTAAACCCAAAAATACAAAAACATAAGAAACAACCAGACTTTCTATTGAAAATCAAAGAAATGACCAATTTTCACCACAAGGTGGTCATCATATCCTGGCCTAAACACAGATCCCATGCATATATGACAAAGAAAATAAGAATCCAATAAGATTTCTCATAAGGAAACACTATATACATTTGTTAAGACCAGCAGTAGTAAAACAAAGGTCCCATAATCCAAGAATTGACTCGTGAAAATCACACCACTTAAAAGGGTGTTCACCAGAAAACATGCATTGAAAACCCATAATCCAAAGGACTAAAGATAACATAAAAATCCAATCAGCAGTAAAAAATCACTCAGCAAAGACCTCCCTTCTATTATACTTGTATCAATCATGATTTACACCAGATTTAGCATGCTCCAAAACCTAGACAAAATAATTTCACGATTCCAATAATCCAAGGAATACAATAATTAACCAATATGAACATTGGTCACATTAATCACAGCCCCATAGTCCTTCACCCCTCAACCCTCAAAGCAAAATAATAATAACAAGACTAGTAACTAAGAAAATCCTGCGAAATAAAAACAATCATTACTCAGTCACAGGCCCAGTTAATCACACATCTTCTAAAGATACTAGTCACTACCAAACAATATCATCACTATGGATGAACCTAAGGAGACCAGAATCACACATTAACTATGGTTCCATCCTTCATTCCATCAAATTGAATTTTCAATCACACCATTTTCTGCCAAAATGAATCAAGCTTTAAGAGAAAGAATCTGTGACAGAAGTGTAAGTTCTAGTAACAGCAACAAAAATTCCAAAAAACAAAACAACCCCATCATCAAATGAAAAGTTATGAACAAATTAATACAAAGTCCCAATTGCACCACAACACTAATCAAACCTTTACCTAAATTAGTAATTAAAATACCCTTGTTCTCTCACCAAAAGCAAAGTAAGCCAAAGCCCCAAAAGTACCAAACAATAAAGAAATCAAACCCATTCCCAAACCTAAAACCCTTCCAAAATTTTCCTTATCTTTAGCCTCAGATTCCAAAGGCAACACCATTCCAGCAATCGCACATTAAATAAGAAGAGAATCGCACATCAAATAAAAGGAGAAACTCACCAAAGAGAAGATCGAAGAACGAAGAAGGTGAAGCTCGAAGAATAGTGTGAAGACGGCAAAGCTCGAAGAACGGAGCAGTGACGGAGAAGAAGAGCGGCGCAGTAGCGGAGAAGAAAAACGGCGCAGTAGCGGAGAAGAAAAACGGCGCAGTAGCTAGGGCTGCATTTACATTTTGGCGTGTCTTCTCCCCCTCGTTTCAGCGTGTCTTCTCTCTATTTTCTGTTGCGTGCGTGTTTTGTTTTTAGAGGACTATTACACATTATTACGAAATTTCCATTAATGAAAACTGAACTGTTTTTCATGTTTTTAGTTTTGGGAAGTAAAAAAGGAAAATTGAAAACAAAAACAAGTTGGTGGTGTTTCTGTTTTTAACTTCTAAAAACAACAAAATCGAAAACTGTTTTCAGAACAATTTTTAAAAACAATCTTTTGATTTGGACCATTGTTGGCTACCCACAGAGTGTCCCAACGCTTTCAACGAATGACTAATCTCCGCTCGCTACTTGCGGCAAGGATTTCGCTGGCCAATATACTTTTTTAACGTGGACGGGAATCGAACCCGGGAGCAAACCGGATCGACCCCCACTACATAGCTCAGGGCAGCCCAACCACTGGGGTAAACAATCTAATCAAACAAGTTTTTCTCTTTTTAAATTTTAAAAAACTAAAAAAGAAAACACATTCAAACAGGCCCTTACTCATTCACTGCTCAATCGACCACTCACTTCACTTTTTTTAATTTGTAATTTTTGAGTGTTAAATGAGTCAGTTGATTTTTTTGTTGATTTTTTTCCAGATTTATGTCTGTGTATTTTTTATCCTTGTTCCCTTTGATGTTCTCCACATTTCTATTAACTTCCTTCTTCTTTCGTCTTTTTCCGCAAAAGAGAGACAACAAGAATAATAAAAAAGCAAAAGAAAGAGATGAAAAATAAAAAAAAAAGTTTAAATATGTTTTTTGTCACTGTAAATATAGTTGTTTTTCAAATAAGTCCTTGCAATTTTTTTAGAGAAGTCCCTACAAAACAACTTTTTTTTAAATATACCCTTCTCTTAGTGAGAGGTTACAAAAATACTGACGTGTCTAACGGAACTCTGATGTAGAAACTTTCAGTCCATTTGGTTTTGACACATCATTTTTTTTATTTTCATTTAATTTTAAACTTTTCCCATACTCCTCCTTCCTCCCCAACAACACCAAGTAGGTAGCTTGGTTGGCGAGCTAAAGAATATCGAAGGAGTGCACCAAAATATTACTATTAAGCAAGGTTTTTGTGGTGATGTTTACCATTACTTTACCAGCGTTAAAGATGCTCAGGAATTTATCTTTGTTTTAACTCTCTTTACAAACCTTTCTTCATAACATAGTTTACAATACTATCCGCCCAAAAACAAATTCCAACCTAATGATTTCTAAATAGCAACTCCATTTCTTTATCTTCTCCAACAATTATTCATCGTTACTCCATTTCTTGAACTAAACCTTTGAGCGTATCAATTCTTCTTTATGCCTTATTATGTTCTATGGATTCTACTAATTGCTCAACATCTAATAAAAAAACAAGGGTGCATGCACACTGGCGGACCCAGGACCCCGGGGTCAGGAGTGTCAAATTTTTTAAGGCCAGTGTCAAATGGGTGCAAAACTTGGTCTACTAGTGCAATTTAAAATTTTCAGGGGGTTCAAAATCAAAATTTCAGAAGATTTAGACTATTTAATAGGGCGATAAGTGCAAAATTTTTTTCCAGGGGGTTCAACTGAACCCCCTGATAACAAGCTAGGTCCACCACTGTGCATGCAGCACCCGACATAATGAATGGTACCTTCTTCTTCATTCTTTGTTACACTATTACTAGCCTCATAATCCGTGCGATGCAAGGGGTTGACTAAATTTCTTCGTGTAAATGAGTAATAAATTTTTTACACATTTATTAGCATACCTCCTTATAAACATTAATGCTCAGTTTCTTTTTTTAACTCTGCAGAGATTGTCCACATTGGGAAACGAGCTCGGGTGTAACACCCCGATATTTTCTAACTTGTAGAAATACCGAAATGCACCACTTGGCATACATCAGAGTAACTTCCTGTCTCAGATATTGAACACAACTAAAAACTTCGATGAAATAATCATCAAACGCACTTGCATAACTTAACATAACTTACTTAAATACTTGAATTACGTGCCTTACAAAAAGAAATATAGCATATAAGCTAAAATGCCGACATCTCCTTTAGGTTGCTCCGTAACCATGCCTCATCGCCTTTAACTTTTCCTGCTTTTCTGAAAAACCACAAAACATAAAGGATGAGACAAACATTATCTCAGTGAGTCCTATCGAGTCCCCTTACTAACTCTCTCGGTTCATTATGCTTGACTCATTAACTCGTAGTCCTGATAATTGACTACGTGGAAGGTTCTAACCTTGTCACTCGTAGCCTTGATAAACGACTACAAGAGACAATTCTTAATATGACCCGTAGCCCTGATAAACGACTACGAGAAATATATCTGATACATGTTTAGCATATCACCAGCAATTGTATATAAACCTACCGGTGAACCCATTCCACTGACCATTTTCTATCAGGGACCCGTCATGGGGCCTAGGTTCATAGGGCTCATGACTTCTCCTCCCCTAGTACGCTAACCTGAAATAGGGTCGTCACCCTAGACCTGAATTTATATATGTATATAAATATATAACCTGACATGAACATAACATGGCATAAACCTGGCATAAACATAACATGACTTTGTTATTATCATTATAACCTTACGGGGCATTTAGTTCGTCTTATCTTTTCATGACATTATCTCACCCGTGGTTACTAAATTCATTAATGTGACTTGTAGGATTATTAGCGTCAACATAATCATTGCAATCGTAAACAGTATCATAGCATAAGACTTATCCCAATCATAATCAATTTCATGATACTAATATGTTTCCATCATTTGGAAACCTTGGGGAGTTGATTAGAAGTGTAACGCCCAAATGTTTAATTAAATTATTTAATTAAATATTTAGGTATCCATTTATTCATTTATTTATTTCAGTTGGTGTAATTATATTAGCGTTTGATTAAGAGGTGTATAATTGGATATTAGGAGATGGTGTTAGTGATCGGGCTTAAGCTGGAGGAAAGCCTGTGATCCAAAAGCCCACTAGCTAGGCGCATAGGTGAAGCGCCTAGGCTAGGGTTTTGCTCATTTGCGATTTTGTTGAGAAAAAGAGAGAAAGGGGTCGCGAATAGAAGAGAGGAGAGGAGAAGAGGGTTTGGCGCACATCCAAGAGAGAAGAAGAGGAGGAGTTCGCGAATTCAAGGAGAAGAAAGAAGCTGTGTTGCTGAGGTTATTGTTGGTGACTTGATCAAGAGGATTATTGCTCTCCTACTATAAGGTAAGGGTGGGTTTCTTCCTTATAATAGGGTTTTATGATGGGGTTATGTGGGAATAAGTCCTATGATGCCTCTTGCTTGATTTTTATGTTGGATCGATGATAGTTGAAGCATGACTATGTTGATTGAAATATTGGCTCGTTGGTGATTGCTGTAATTCAAAAAATTGGTGTTCATTGTTGTTATCACGAATCGCATGCTAAGTGTTCGATTAATTGTTGTTTGATGTTGTGATTGACAATTCATGATAATTGACATTGGTGGTTAAGAATTGGTGATTTAGATTGGTGAAATAACGAAGATATTGACCCCTAGGGCGCCATGGGCGCCATTGTCCTAGATGCTGTTTTTGGGGTCCTGGTGTTGGACGCCATTGCTGGGCGCTGAGTTACTGTTTCTGGCGCCCTGTGTGTGGGCGCCGTGTGCCAGGATGGTTGTTGCTGCTGTGTTTTGAGTCATGGGCGCCATGGGCGCCAGAGTTGCTGTTGTCGTGTTCCCTGTGTGAGTTGCAGTTTTAGGCGCCTTGTGCATGGGCGCCGTGTCTGGTGCGTGTTCCTGTGCCATGTTGCGTTTTCTGTTGTGTTCTGGGCTGTCTGGGCGCCAAGGGCTCCATTTCCTGCAGTGTTGTCTGTTGTGTTGCTGCCTGTTGCTAGGCGCCCTGCTCCTGGGCGCCAAAGTCATGTGTGTTGCGTTTGTTGCTAGGCGCCCTGCTCCTGGGCGCCTTTGGTCTTGGAGCTGGGTGTGAAAGCTCAATTTTTCTAAAACTAGTGAGCCGGGTGTGAAAGCTCAATTTTTTCTAAAGTGGTGAGTCGGGTGTGAAAGCTCTCAATTTTGGTGACGCCTCTATTTACAGGCAAAACTTTCGGTGACTTGGTACCACATGCATATGCCCGTCGGTGTGGGTTGCATTCATGCATTATCATGACACTTGGTGACTGATTGTGGTGTTTACAATTTGACGTGTGTTTATAATTCGATGTGTGTAGTGGAGTGGTAGATATAGTTGTCATATTCTAGCATATTTCCTATCATTTACGCTATTATATTGAAGATATCTCACCCCTTCTGTTTGAATGTTACCCCTATGCGGTAACGTGCAGGTGATCGCGAGTGAAGACTTAGCTACCTTCGCTAGTCTGAGTCGGTGTCCTTTGCTTTGATATGTAGCACTCAAGGGGGGATGAACGCTAGACTTTGGCTATTGCATTTTATTTGTTTGGAGTCCATTCAGGACGTTATGATTTTATGTTTTAAAACTTATTTCTATTCCGCTGCGTGGTGATGTATTTTTTACAAAGTGTTATATATCGTACGTGACGTTTTGGCTATCGATGAATGTGTGACATCTCTTTTCGAAGTATGGAATAATGAATTTTTTTGGTAACTCTGATTTTATTAAATAATTACCGGGTAGAAAAGGGGTGTTACAAGAAGGAACTTGGAATCATTTGGAATTGACTAAAACACATTTTAAAAATGAGAAACAGAAGCCTCCGCACGGTCCGTGCTCCAGAGGCGCAAGACCCGTGCGTGTTTTGAAGTTTTTAACATTTTGAAACCGAAGGGTGCGCACGGTCCGTGCCCTAAGGGGCGCACGGTCTGTGCCATGTATTAAAACTTTCCAAGAATCCTACGAACAGGCCGCATGATCCTTTCTTCTCCTAACACCCATTACCTCATTAACTATGACCCATACCATTCTAAACTTTCAGTTTTGCTATAACAAAGTGAGTTTTGGGTGTTTTTAACAAGTGTAGGCTGAAGGTGTTTTAAATACTCGAAAATGACCAAAATACCCCTGACCTCAAATTCTCGTCTAACCTCATTAACTCGACCAAATCAAACCATAGATCATATGACCCACATAATTAAGAAATCAAACATAGAATTCAATTACTTAATCCATAACCACTACTTCATAACTAATAAATTAGGCTAACCTATATAATCTACCAATCAATTGACTCATAACCTCACGCTAATTTCAATCAACTAAACGAGTAAAATTTGGGGATGTTACATCGGGAGCACTGAGTCGACCCCATGTTCCAGAGTTGCTTATGCCAGTGGACCAATAGTGTTGGTTTGTAAAATATGTAGTCAAATAACTATGAATAAAAATTAAATTATAACTATAAATTAAATAAGAAGATTATAAAATAAAAAAATTTGAAAAAAGATGTTGAAATTAAACATCCATGGATAATAGGAAGAAAATGTCTAAAAAGTTTAATAACATAATCCATATTTATCAAATGTAAATATAAAAACTTAACTCATAATTAGAAAAAAAATACAACACAATTAGAAAGTGAAACATGTGGATATCATGTAGAGTTGGATGAAAATCACCAATAAAATAGATACAAATATACAAAGTTGAAAGAGGAACAAACTTGGTGTATTTGAACAGTTAAAGATTATTCTAAAGCATAAAGTACACCAAGTCACACTATTTAGCACCTCATTTTACGTAGTTTGTCATAAAATGAATTTTTTTCACCCAATCAAATATTGAAGGTCTCCTCAAAATATAAAAAAGAAGGTCTCTTAATCATTTGGTCCTGGATTCGATACCTGGTCGGTGTGTATGGAAAAACAATTGTTGGGAGAGGTCAACCCTTTAAATGGATCCCTGATACCTCGAAGCATTAGTCTCCACAATCGCCGTGGAGGATACCTTAGTTTAACAAAAAATATATAAAAAAAGGCAGAACCTTAAAATATAAAATAAAAAAAGGGAAAAAAGAAGAAAAAAACTTTAAAAAAAGGATATAAAATCTATATAAAAAAGTACATAATATCCCTTAAATTTATAAAATAATGTTTTTTTAATTAATATCACCATATTTCTCTTTCTACTATAAACAAATGTGTTCAGTAACATAAATGAAAAAAACTGTAATACGAAACACCCAAATTAATCTCTTTTATATTTCGAAATATAAAAGACATAACATATAAGAAATATGTAACATCCCCAATTTGACTAATTTTGATAATAGAAATTAGTAAGTGTGTTGCTTATTTAATTGATTGTTAATTTAAGTAATTGAGTAAAATTGAATTTAGGATATCAAATTTAATTGCTAAATGAAGTAAATTGATTGTGTGATTGATTGGATTAAAATGAATTATTGTTGGTTGTGGAATTATGTTGCATTGGGGTAGTGTATTAGTAATAATGTAGAGTGTTTATTACTTAGGGGTATAATGGTCCTTTTCTAGCTTAAATTCCTTCAGCTCACTCACACCACACTAACACCCACAAAACATGTTAACACACACACATTGAGATAGAAAAACAGATTTCAAAAATGAGAGAGAGAGAGAGAGAGAGAGAGAGAGAGAGAGAGAGAGAGAGAGAGAGAGGGAGAGAGAGAGAGAGAGAGAGAGAGAGAGAGAGAGCTCCAACACCTAACCCTCACCATCACTCTTCACAAAATCAGTTTTCACACCTCCATCTCACTCATTTTCTGAAAGTTAAAGAGAGTATTGTCTCATTCTACTTCCGCTTCACCTTCATTTTCGAAACACTCAAAGATTGGGATGTTTGGGGTTTGATTATGAGTTGCATGTGAGTAAAAAAATGGAGTCTAAGAGTTGTGGTAGCTTTGTGTAACACCCTCAAATTTCTAATTTATTATTTTATTGTGTCTTCACTTGTGTGTTTTCTTACGCTGGTGTGTGTAAATTTAGCTCCAGAATTTCTATGTTTTTCACCAAACCGAAAGTAGATTTAGGACCTAATATATTATATTAGGTTGTGGTTTAAATTTCGTTCCAAAACTTCACAAGATTTTGGATGCGTTTTGGACCTACCGGACGAAATTTACCCGCTTAAAAACCCTAACTGTGACCCGAATATGAAAATATTTGACGTCAAGTTTTTTTAAAGACAGTTACAATAATTTAGTTAACATTCGATGCGATGTTAATTCTGCAAAAATGCTAACTATCGTTAAACCGTATTATTATATTAATATATCAAATAAATATCTAGATATTTTGGTGGCAACTTTTTTAAAAAAAAATCCTTTCCTTTTCTTTAAAAAGACCCTGGCCGATGCTTCCCCACACTTCACTCTCACTCTTGAAGTTTCATTTTCATTTCCAAATCATCTGATTCTCTCATCTTCCAACCACACTTCACCTTTTCCATGTATATTTTTGCTCATCATTTCCCTGCCACTCAATAGCAGCGCGACACCCCAAGAAGTTCAAGGGTAAGAATCTATGTCTCCTGCTCCCCCTTTTTCCTATTGATTTAATTTGTGAAAGAAAAATGTTGTTAAAGTGAAAATCCTGAAACAAACAAAGACTATATTTTAGGTCCTTCACCCAAATACTAGTTCCTGTATGTTTCCTTCTATGATCATTGTAAATCAAATTTTTCTTTTTAAGCAAAATCAACACCACTTTTTTTTTAGCCGTGAGTTTACTTAAAGAAAAACAATAGTTTTGTTCTTTTATTATAGTGTTGTTGTCATAAAGTGGTAGAGTAGATCCTTTGGAACGAAAAAGTTTATGTTTTGATACAAAGGAAGATATATGTTTTGATATAAAGCTTGGATTTTCAGCAACTTTGAAACTTACAGTCACCAAAAGTTTTTACTGAGTTCTTAGCATTTCTAATCGTGAAAAAAAAACATAGTGTTTGGAGAAAGAAAATAGTTAAAAAAAAAATAAGCTTAAAAGTTTCATAAGAAAAGGAAAAAAAACCGTTTTGTAGAAAAGAAATATCGAAACCGGGACTAGTAGCTTATCACGCTCTAGTTACCGCATTTAAATAAGTACTAGGATTGTAATCTAAGATCTTTGGATTTTATGTTTATGTGTGGAAGGCTTCGCGGTACCGGGACCTGCCTTAGATCACTACTTGTCAGAGAACGTTCCAGGTAAGGGGAACTACCTATATAATGAGTTTAGGCTTTTCGCTTGACTGTTGTCTGCTGGTTGTTGATTGTAATATGTGTAGTATTGACTATGTGTGGTTGTGACTTGTTATTGAATTGGTGTTCTTCTGCTAAACCCATATTCTATTGTTGAAAGCATGATTTAACATGACATTGAGGCATGCATTGGATTTTTGGTATAGACCTGGTGGATTGTCCCAGTGTCTTGGGAACTAGTGGATTGTCCTAGCATCCCTGCCTCCTGTGGACCGAGTTATACTGGTGGATTGTCCCAGTATCCGATGCTGGTGGATTGTCCCAGCATCCTCCACTAAAAAGGGAGTGCAATCGTGTGCACACGTGGAATCATGCCTAGACGTGGTTTTCGGCTCTACAAAAGATTTTGTTTACATATGAATTATGTATTTATTGCGTGTTTGTGTATTATTTAGTATATCATGTGTTGCGACTAGCCTGGGATTAAACTCGTGGACAAGGAGTTCACCCTCGTTATGTTGTTTCTGTTTGTGTATGTACTTTACGTGAAGATGTCACCACCCTTGAAGGAGACTACCGGAGTTTTGGTTGAGTTCCCCACGGGGGGACATACTCCCGAATCTTGGTCCATTGATATTTCCACAGGCGTCATTTCTATGTTTGGATGGGTTCGGGAGAGTAGCGTCGAGGGAGCTTCCGCATTTTCTTCGACCGATCGACTTATGAGATACACTGTGATGATTCCACCTAATATCCTAGCGCACCACCTTCTTACTCCTGCTGCTGTTTCTACTCTCAGTCTTTCTTTTCTCTACGGTTTCACACCTTGCTGGATGCCGACTCATGGTTGGGTTGGCGAGACTTCTGCAGGACCTAGTACAGTTCCTCCTACTACCCCTGTGGTTTCCCCTACTGTTGTCCCCGAGGTACCCATCGTTGTTGCACCTGCTGAGCCTGCCACTACTGCTTACGAGGTTGTTGAGGATACTCCATCTGCTGAGCCACCAGTTCCCGTTCCTCCAATCATGGATCCTCCCGCTCATATTTGTCCTCACTGCCCACACTGTTCGTATCCGGCGAAGCCCTTACCTATCTCTGGAAACCCTATTGATGGGCGTCCAACTATTAGGACTTCGACTTCGGTGGATGCTATCGTTGTGGAGAGTGAGGATGAATCGGAGGAGGAGGAACCCTTTGAGTATGCAGCTGAGGATTACGGATCTTAGTAGGTCGATAGACGTGCATTGTATATAGTTTTTGTGATGCTGATTAGTTAGATCTGACTTCTGATAGTTGATGGGCAGGGTTAGTTCTTGACTCGGGGCCTGACTCGATGATCATTTTGTTTATTTTGGTTTATGTAAATTTTGGGACCTCGCCTGCATGCGTAGTAATGGTCCACAGTCATCATCGAGTCTGTACTTACTTTTAAATCAACTTAACTATGACTAAGCTGTTTACTCTCCTATATATATGTGTGTGTGTGGGTGGGTGTGTTTCAGATATCTTACTATTTTCGAAAGTTTTGATACGCTAGTGGAAAAAAAATCAGGGCGTTACACTTTGCATGTCAAGACTAGAGCTGGAAACAAGTCTAGGGAGAAGCCAAAATCACTACAAGAAAATCGATGATTTCCGACGGAAAAATTCGTCGCAAATGCGCTGAAATCCGTCACAAACGGATGTTGTCAACGGATTTTTTCGTCGCAAATGTCTCCATCGCAAAGTCGTCACAAAATCCGTCGCAAATATCTGTGGGAAAGTCGTCGCAAACTCTGACACCTTTCCGTCGCAAATCCTTCGCAATTCCGTCGCAAATTATTTAAAATTTCTTAAATTACTATTGAAAATTCCGTCGCAAATTGTTTAAAATTCCGTTCCAAATTTAGTAATCATCCATTGAAATTTCGTCGCAAATTTCGTCGGTACGCAAAAATTATTTCTTTCTTGAAAAATTGGCCATTTACATTGCCATTTCGATTTGCAACACTTTCCTGCCAATTCAATTCAGACTCAAATCCACCAATTCAATTCAAATCCAATCCAAAACCACTAAATGTGTCAAACATACATAAACTACTCTAATGTTAAAAGTGTCATTTCTATTTGCAACACTTTCCTGCCAATTAAATTCAGACTCAATTCCACCAATTCAATTCAATCCAATCCAAAACCACTAAAAGTGTCAAACATACTAAACCACTCTAATGTTAAAAGTGCCATTTTTATTTGCATCACTTCCCTTCCAATTCAATTCAGACTCAATTCCACCAATTCAATCCAATCCAAAACCACTAAAAGTGTCAAACATACATAAACTACTCTAATGCTAGAAGTGTCAATCCAACCCACCAACTTAGTTAAACTTAAACTACACTAATGTTAAAAGTGTCAATCCAATCCACCAAGTTTGTTAAAAGTGTCAAACATACAAAATATCAAAACATATCAAAATATACCACTAAAAGTGATACATAACCTAGCTAATGTTCCATAAACTCAAAAAATTCTGACATAGCATCTTCAAGTCCAACTCTGAACAATATACCTAACAAATCAAAAACGATAATGATTACTGTATAGTATAATTCATAAAACTAAGATATTTTACACATTAATTAAAACATAAACCACCTATGTGCCGTCAATAACCCATCTCATAAGTGTAGTCTCTGATCTCCACGGTCTCCATCATCTATAGCGTCGTCCTGGTCATGCTGGGCGTCCTGGTCCTGCTGGGCAAGCTGGTCCTGCTCGGGCGGCTGCCAATCAGGTGGAGGTACTAGTATCCCAGAATGGTTAAAATACGTAGTCAAGAAGTTGTTGCTGTCGTGCAACCTGCTTCTGCTGTCGTGCGAATTGGTATGTCAATGACTGGATGATCCTAAGGGCCTTAGGGGACAAGCTCTCACTCGTCGAAGCTCCAGAGTCTAAATTATTGCCATATATGCCTCCTGTCCCATACAGACGACTCTTATTGGGCCCTCCAACAGTTTCCTGCCACAACAACAGCTTCAACTTCTCCAACTCAGCAGGGTCTCTTGGTATATTTGACTGAGACAACCGTCGTTGAAACTCCTCCTATTAAATGCACACAAAAATACCAAAAGAATCTAAATTAAAAAATTGAGACATAAAAATATGTTATAATGATATCATACTCAAAATCCTATTTGTAAACTAAATTAAATAATTTAGACAATTCTGATTGATTATTGCTATAATGATATCATACTCAAAGTCCTCTCTAAATTATTCACTTTTAATGTGATCAGCTATATATGCTCTTCATTATTCACGCCCAATTTATCAAACCATAAACCAATATCAAATCATAACATAACAAAGGAAAACAGTGCCCACTAATTAGCAACCGAATTTCTAATATTAAAGATTGGAACTCCAATAATGCTAATGAGATAGAAAACAAAAATCAGAAATATAAATTCAGCCCCAAAGAGATTAAAATTGGAAATATACCTGAGTAATGCGAGCATGCTCCTCTACAAAGTCGCCTGTGCCCCTCCTAGTGTGTGTGGCGATGGAGCTCATCTACATGTGGCTTCCGCCCTAACTTCTTGGACTATAATTAAAAGGCTAAATATATATTTTGGCCCTTTATCTTTGGGGTTGTGGTCACTTTGGCCCTTTATCTTTTTTTTTTCTCATTTTAGACCCTCGAGTTTTTTGTGTGTGTCATTTTGGCCCCTGCCGTTATGTTTATGTTTTTTTAGGCAAATTTTTAAGGACGAAAATGAAATCAATTAAAAACATAATGGCCCAAAATAAAATCAATTAAAAACATAAGGGACTAAAATGAAATCAATTAAAAACATAAGGGACCAAAATGATAACGGCAGGGGCCAAAATGACACACACACAAAACATGAGGGTCTAAAATGAGAAAAAAAAAAGATAAAGGGCCAAAGTGACCACAACCCCAAAGATAAAGGGCCAAAATATATATTTAGCCTAATTAAAAATATAAGTTTGTAAATGGTGAATTATAATGACATAAGGAAAAGATAAGTTTAAGTATATACCAATATCTCTGCATGCTGCAACATGGAGATACAACCACCAGTGTGCAAGCTTCCTCCTTTTTCCGATGCCCTATTCTTCTTATTATGCTCACACTTAGCCAAGAATTTTGGATCTTTCCAATGTTCTTGTAGGCGATCATAGACTAGATATCCCATCCAATCTGGTCGCCTCCCCAGCATGCGGATACCTCTGAGCATATCAGTGAGTCGGAGAGCAGCTTTCTTATGAAAAAGATCCCAAATAGCGGCCTCCTGAGACTTACGCCATCCAACTTTCTTCTACATTGTGAAAATATTTACAAGACAATGTGGTTATCAAATAACTTAACAAGTTATAAAAAATACGACAAACATTGTGATGTTTTAAAATGTACACCTACTCTAAAAGCGTTAAAAAAATGATTGATCTCATCCTCATTAAGCTCACGCCAAGTAGTCCATGGATAGTGGTATAACTCGCGAATAGTCTTTCTGATAATCTCTGCGGCAGGCTTAGAAGGAAGAAACCTGCGAAGTTAAAACCCGCGAATAGTCTTCACCATAGCTTTCCAAATCACGTAAGTTATAAACGGGTTCAACTTCTTTAACTTCATTTACAGGTGACATATCATCCGCCTGATAGGAAACTTCTTCCACCGGCTCATCTGCTTCAATGAAATCCCTTGGCTTTGTCTTTATTGCAACACACCAACCTCGCTTGTCTCTTTGAGTTGATGGATAAGGAACATAGTACACTTGTCTCACATTCTGTGCCATTATAAACAGATCATACGCTGGATATCTTTTGTCCATTCGCATGTCCGCTCTGTTATACTTCTGATCTACTTTGGTGCCTCTAGCTGACGGATCAAACCAATCCCAATAAAATAACACTATAGTTTTAGCATAGCCTAACACATTGTACTCTAGCTCATAAATGTGTTGGATTACACCGTAATGATCATCTTCACCTCATTCATTGACCCCTTTTACATAAAATCTGCTGTTAATAATTGCTTTGTCTTTCGTCCATGAGTCGGTATCAAACTTGTAGCCATTCACGAAATATGTGTGATATTCTTTCACATTTGAATGAGGACCATGAGCTAAGTTTCTCAACTGTTGATTGATTGGAGTTGGTTCCTCGCAGTAAACCTACGTATGTGACATACAAATAAGTTATTTCATGAGGAACACATGATTAAGGTTGAGGAACAAGTAACTCAACACTTACTTGTTGTTTAAACCATGTTGGAAAATTTTCATATATATGCGTAGACGCTTGATCATCTCTTACGTCTTCAGACAACAAGAATGATCTGCTAAATTAGATTATACGTGCTAAATGAGTTGACAGATATGGACAATTAATTGAATGAAAATATAGATATACATACTCAATGTATGGTTTAACTTTAGTGCAATTGTTCAACACATGTATATGAGCTGACTTATACTCTCCATCCATTAACCAATGAATCGACTCCTTCCCAGAATGGCGACCAGATTGGCCGAAGACCGATAATATTAATGGGTGTCTAACACAATCATTTTGCATTTCATTCCTTTTATTTCTCAACGTGAAATTGGTGAAATAATGTGAGCAAAGGTGGGTTGTTTCGCGGTGTAGGTATGATGCACAAATCGATCCTTCAACCCTCGCCTTATTTTTCACTGATCGTTTAGAATAACCCATGAATCTATAAAACAACTTGATTAGGTGGAAAATTATATTTACCTCAAATGGAAAAAATGAATTAGTTCTCAAAATGATACCTTTCACATGGATACATCCACCTGTATTGAACTGGTCCACCAAGCCTTGCTTCATATGCTAGATGAACGGGGAGATGCTCCATAAAATCAAAGAAACCAGGTGGTAATATTCTCTCCATCTTACATAGGATGAATGAAATGTTCTCTTCCATCCTAACAAGCACTAGTGCAAAAATGGGAAAAGAATTAGACATTTAAAGTCAGGCGCTCAGATGCCTGACTACATAAATAGACACGGTGGCAAACTTGTAATTAAGAGGCAAAACTCGTGAGTTTTAAAGTCAAGCGAATACACGCCTGACTTCTAAAGTGAAAAAATAGAAAAAAAATTAGACTTTAAAAGTCAGACATGTATTTGCCTAACTACATAAGTAGACACGGTGGCAAACTTGTAATTAAGGGTGAAATTCTTTTTTTCTATTTTAGTACTTTAGAAGTCAGGCGTGTATTCGCTTGACTTCTAAAGTACTAAAATAGAAAAAAAGAATTTCACTTACGCGAACCCTATCTCACTCTCACGAAGCCTTCTCACTCTCAGAACTCAGAACACGAACACTCTCCATTCTCCATTCTCCACGCCGTTCTCACCGTTTCCTCTCCCTCACGCCGTTCTCACCGTCGTCGTTCTACCGTCGTCGTTCTCACCGTCGCCGTTCTCACGCCGTTCTCAGCGAAGGTCTCTTCCAACACAACGAACAGGTATAATACTTCTTCCTTCTCAAAACTCTTCTCTGCTTCTCACAGTTGAAAACCCTAATAATTTTCAAACACTGATTTTGCCTTTTTTTTGCTGTTTCTGGTGCGATCTTGATGAATCTTGACGCTACACACACGGATCCTGCACAACGAGGGTAGAACCACTGTACTTGCTCCTTTTCAGTTTTGGTTTTAAGGTTTTGCTACGAACACAAAACCCTAACTTTCTGAATCTTGTTTCTGATTGCAGATCTACGAAGATCTGCTTGTGGAGATCTCCAAACAGGTATAAAACTGCACTTCAGTATTTTCCTTTAATTTGTTTGAAGATCTATTGCTGTTTGAGATGATTCTGACCTTGTTTTTTACGTTTCTGGGCTGCTGATCTTCACGCCTTGAAGATGCTATGGACAGCTTCGGTTCTCACCTTGAGAATAGGTACTTTCTCCCCTCTTTCCCTCTCGTGGTTGATCCTGCGATGATATCCACCAGTGGAGATATACTTGCTGGTCCTTCTGTTCTCGATGGATTTCGGTAAGAGTCTTTGAACCCGAGCTATTCTGCATCTGTATGACATTAAAGTATTCTTCATACTCTTTGTTGTTTGAAATCCTTTGATTATTTAAAATTCATTTTTATTTTCATCCTTATTTGTGCAACACTGGATAAATGAAGATTGGATAGAAATACTCCTCCTGAAGTTATTCAAGTTTATCAATAAAACTGTAGGATATTGATTTTGCTTATATCTTGATTTTTGACTGCAGCGAGGAGCTGCTTCCCATGGCTGACATTGTAACCCCAAATATTAAAGAGACGTCAATTTTACTTGGTGACGTGCCAATGAAATCAGTTTCTGACATGCGCACTGCTGCAAAATTCATACATGATTTGGGTCCAAGGTTCGTTGCTGTTTAATATATTTGAATTCTCTGGTGCAGTCAATCTAAATCATGTTTAAGAACTTATTAGTGAACCCTTTCCAACAGAATGCACTGCATTTTTTATACTTGGATTATCTGTAAAGCACTTCTAGATCTAATGATGAAGTTTAATAATCGGTGAGGAAAAAGTGATTGTTTAATTCAATTTATACTTTAATAATCGGTAAAGTCATCACGCTAATATAAACATGGTGTACGTGTATCCATTTTGTTTGTAACATGTGAAGAAAGTGTTGATGCTAATTATTATATTATTAATCATCAATTGACTGTAATAGTTCCAATAATTGAAGTGTTTGATTCATCGCCTGCACTATGTGCCTCAGGAACCCAGAGGAGATCCCATGGGGAGCACTGGTGCTGAAATTATTGTTGAGTCCAGCGGAGTGTTTACCGACAAGGACAAGGCTGCTGCCCATTTGAAGGTCTGTATTTTTGTGGATGTGCTTTTACGTTTTTGATTATCTTGTTATTTTAGCCTGTGTTAGTCTTTTTCTTATTGCTGCACATGTATATTAGTGTTATATGGTCTGTTTCATTTGTTTTGGCCTGATCGCATGCTTACTTTCTTACACTTAGCCATCTCATTTTCCCCTATTTTATAAACCTGCTCTTGATATCAGGACAATTTTGTCACTGGCATCACTTATTTATTTTTTGTGATCTAATGGGCTACAATTTGTAACTATTATGCTTCAAATAGTTACACGTCATTTCTAGTGGATGTCACCATTGTTTCGCTTTATGAATTGTAGTGTGGAATGTGTAACACCCCGGTATTTCTAACATGTAGAGAGACCGAAAGATGCACAGATTGCGGAAATTCAGAGGACACAGTTCCTGTTTTAGTTTTGGACATACAAACTTTTTCCGAAATAAAACATAATCGGAAATAACATTACTTCATAAAATAGAAGTTTATCGGTTCCATACCGAGTGGATTACAATATCCCAGTCCAAATACCAAACAGAAACATAAACGGTTCATATAACTCATAATCATTACAAGTTTATACAACCAATAGGACAACAAAAGAACAAGGAGAAAATACTAAGTCTTCAGCACCTCCAAGAGTATATCAACTACTCGTGCACTATAGTCTTCCTTTTTCCCTGCTTCTCTGAAAAACAACAAATATGGATAGGGTGAGATAACATTATCTCAGTGAGTCCTACCGTGCCCCCTTACTGACACTCGGTTCAATTATTAAACCGTTAACAATGTTTAATTAGCGACCAATAGCCATAATCGAAATGCCAAGCAAATCGTGTTCTCTTTTATGTTTTTAATAGCTTAGCTCAACCGACTGCACAACTGCTAATCCCGGTAGCTATAGCTTAACATCTGCCGACTGCACAACTGCTAATCCCGGCAATGTTAACTTATAATCAGTAACTTAGCACAAGCCGACTGCACCTCTGCTAATCCCGGCAACCCGTGAGTTGACCACGCCAAAACACATTCAGGGCCTAGGCAAGGGGTCATGACTACCCTCCCTAGTATGCTACTTGTCGGGTCGTCACCCAATGCGATTTATGTATGACAATACATAACGATTTCTCGAGAGTTAGATAATATATATCTTTCCGATCACCAAAGGATCTATCACAATATCTTTTTAGATAGTTTATATCTTATCGATCTATAACCCGTTTTGATGAATTTATAAACATCCGGCATTATAATCATATTGTAATGTATTATTGACTTATAACCCGTTTTGATGAATCTCTAGACATCCGGCATTATAATCATATACATTTGATATATATATATATATATATAAGTATATATACATTCTATCCATCAGACGGTGTACCCACACGTATACTAGGGTTTCGGTTTTTCGATCAAATAGGCTTTCAAAGCTCTTTTTCAAAAACCATGAGTTGAACAAGTTCGAAATAAGGTTTTCAGTGAGGCAATCCCTTGTTGAATGGTTGAGAAAGAAATTAGAAAGGGTTCGGGATCAAACGGAGCAACAAAACGAGAAAACGGAAGCCGGTAACAGAACCACACGCACGACCCGTGCCCAGGGGCGCACGACCCGTGCGTGGTGCACTACTCAGGACCCATCTACCAGAAGGAAACGCACGATCCGTGCCCAGGGGCGCACGACCCGTGCGTCCCGTTCTGTTTCCAATACTTCCAACCCGAAGCAGGCGCACGATCCGTGCCCAGGGGCGCACGGTCCGTGCGACCTGTGTCTGTTACCAGAATTTCTCATTTTTTCTCATTTTCGCTCTCCGTTCTCGTCCGATTCGATTTCTAATATCAATCACTTGAAACTCAGAAAATTCCCAGAATATATATTTCTAGTAGTACACAATTCATTTCATTTCAACGACTTATTAAAATTCTCAATAAACCGTAAAACACCGTTTTGACTTAAAAACGCTTTTCGATTATAAGTCTTTTGTAAACAGAAAATGTGACCAAGGGATTCCATGTCGAAAACATGTTCAAAATATCAAAATACCCTATCGTGAGTAGAACTCACCCGTTGACGAAATCCGAGAGTTGAACCGAGAGACGAGATCGTCGAACCGAAAACAACGAACTATCTCCGCTAGAAACCAATTTCGAACCCGAACCGTGGCTTCCTTTCTCTCTAACTGAAACAGCACTCAATCTTTCACAACTTCCTCCAAGCCAAAATGCAAGCTTGAGACTTCCCTTTCTTAACAGCAAAACTGAACATGCAAGAGAAGTGGCAGCTCAAAACTCCATTGTCTTCAACCTTGGAGCTCTAAGTTTCGAAGAATGGAGCAAGGGATGGGAGTAGAATCAGACTTCAAAAATAGACTCATTGAATTCAGAATTGAAAATGGATTGGAATGGTGAAGGAATAACTTACATGCAACAAGGATTTGGGTTGTTCCCCCTTCTCCCTTCCTCCTCTTCCCTCGCGTCCCTCCCCTTCTCTTTCCCTTTCTCCCTTCAGTTTTTCTTTTTCTGAAATTTCAGAATGGAATGAATGGGGGTGGTGTGGCTGAGTGGCTTCAAGGTAGAAGTATTTATATGAGGGGTGCAAAATTACCATTTTGCCCTTCAGCTTAACTACTTCAATCAATCATGATTAAGCCATAATCAATTCATGAATAGGGTTTATTTGGACTTTTCCTCGAATAATAATCCCCGAGACACGACTAATTATTCCCACAAATAAATAATCGGTCCTAGGCATCATAATACGAGTCTTTAAAATTTAGGGATGTTACAATCTCCCCAACTTTTAAAAATTTTGTCCTCAAAATTGACGAAACATACCTTACTGAAAGAGATAGGGATATCGAGCATTCATGTCCTCTTCCAGTTCCCAGGTAGCCTCTTCGTCTGAAAAGCCATCCCAGACCACCTTGACAATAGGAATCGTTCTAGAGCGCAGAGTCTTCACACCACGCTCCAAAATATACCTTGGATAAGGTTGAAATGACAAATCCGGTCGCAGGTCAATAGTATCAACTCTCAACGGCTGATGCAAGTCGGGAACATACTTTCTCAACTGAGATACGTGGAACACATCGTGGAGATTTGATAGGGCCGGAGACAATGCGAGGCGATAGGCAACTGGCCCAATCCGCTCGATGATTTGGAAAGGTCCAACATATCGAGGACTGAGCTTCTTCGCTCGCAAGGCTCTCCCAGTGCCTATGGTTGGCGAAACTTTCAAGAACACATGATCACCAACCTCAAACTCCAACGGTCTTCTTCGGTTGTCAGCGTAGCTCTTTTGCCGACTCTGAGCAACCTTCATCCTTTCTCGAATTAACTTGACCTTCTCTGTAGTCTCGCGAACCATATCGGGTCCCAAAAACTTGTCTTCCCCAATCTCCCACCAACACAATGGAGTTCTACACTTCCTACCATAAAGTGCTTCAAACGGTGCCATTCCAATGCTAGAGTGGTAACTGTTGTTGTAGGAGAATTCCACTAACGGAAGATGGTCCTCCCATTTTCTCCCACTGTCGAGCACACAAGCCCGAAGCATGTCCTCAAGAGTCTGGATAGTCCTCTCCATCTGACCATCAGTCTGAGGATGATAAGCAGTGCTAACCAGCACCCTTGTTCCCAAAGCTTCATTCAATGCTCTCCAGAACCTGGAAGTAAACTTGGGATCTCGGTTTGACACAATACTCGTTGGGACTCCATGCAGTCTGATAATGTTCCTCACATATTCGTCTGCTAACTTGGAAACCTTATAAGTCGAGCGAACGGGAATAAAGTGAGCGGATTTAGTCAATCGGTCCACTACTACCCAAATAGAATCATTGCCTGCCTGTGACCTCGGCAAACCCATGACGAAGTCCATTGAGATATCTTCCCACTTCCAAACTGGTACATCTAGCGGTTGTAACTGACCGCCCGGTCTTCGGTGTTCCGCCTTAACCTTCTGACAAGTTAAGCACCGAGAAACAAATTCTGCAATCTCGACCTTCATCCCAGGCCACCAATACATCAACTTCAAGTCTTGGTACATCTTGGTGGATCCCGGATGTACGGAGTACTGACTCCTATGAGCTTCTTCCAATACTTGCCTTTTGATATCATCATCATCGGGAACACAAATCCTCCCATTAGAGCAAATCACGCCATCACTATCCTCAGTGAAATCTGGCGATCCCCTCTGAGACTGCAACTTCATATCAGCTTCTTGAGCTACACGGATTTGTTCCCTTAGCACACTGGCTATCTGTATATGCCGCAGAACTACGCGATCCCTCTTTCTTACCACCTTGAGTTTCAAGTCTCTGAACGACTCCAACAAAGCCATCTCGTGAACCATTAATCTTGCCGTGTGGATAGACTTCCTGCTCAGAGCATCTGCTACCACATTGGCTTTCCCAGGGTGATATTTCAATTCGAAGTCATAGTCCTTCAAAAATTCGGTCCACCTTCTCTGTCTGTTATTCAACTCCTTTTGGTCAAATAGATATTTCAAGCTCTTGTGATCACTAAAAACCTCGAAACGAGAACCGTAAAGGTAATGTCTCCAAATTTTCAGTGCAAACACAATAGCCACCAACTCTAAGTCATGAGTTGGGTAATTCCGTTCATGCGTCTTCAATTGCCTCGATGCATAGGCCACAACATGTTGATTCTGCATGAGAACGCATCCTAAACCCTTCCCAGATGCATCACTGTAAATCTGAAATCCCAATGACGGATCCGGAAGAATTAGGATCGGAGCAGAAGTTAACTTTTCCTTCAATCCAAGGAAGCACTCTTCACAATCGGCATCCCACGTAAACGGTTGACCCTTGCGAATCAATCGAGTAAGCGGAAGTACCATTTGCGAAAAACCTTCAATGAATCTTCTATAGTAACCAGCTAAACCCAGAAAGCTTCTGATCTCAGTCACTGACGTTGGCCGTTCCCAATTCAACACAGCTTCCACCTTGCTAGGATCCACTGCAACCCCTTCTTGGGAAATTACATGACCCAAGAATTTTACTTCAGGCATCCAAAAGTCACACTTTGATGGTTTAGCGTAGAGTTTCTTCTCTCGGAGTACTCCTAGGACAAATCGGAGATGCTGAGCATGCTCCTCAACTGACTTGGAGTAAATCAAGATATCATCAATAAAGACTACCACAAACTGATCTAGGTAAGAATGAAATACTCTATTCATATAATCCATGAATACGGCTGGAGCGTTAGTTAATCCGAAAGGCATCACTACAAACTCGTAGTGTCCGTACCTCGTACGAAAGGCAGTCTTCGGAATGTCTAAGGTTCTTACCCTAATTTGATGGTACCCTGACCTCAGATCAATTTTGGAGAAAACTTTAGCACCTCGAAGTTGGTCAAGTAGATCATCTATCCTTGGCAATGGATACTTGTTCTTGATAGTGATTTTATTCAGCTGACGGTAGTCTATGCATAACCTCATGCTTCCGTCCTTCTTCTTGACTAGCAATACCGGAGCACCCCATGGAGAAGCACTCGGTCGAATAAACTTCTTGGAAATTAATTCCTCAAGTTGGGACTTCAATTCTTTCAGTTCAAGAGGAGACATCCTATAAGGTGCTATGGATATTGGCCCTGTGCCAGGCGCCAAATCTATAGAGAATTCTACCTCTCGTTCTGGAGGTAAAGAGGAAACTTCCTCGGGAAAAACATCTAAGAATTCATTAACAACTTGAGTAGATGATAAATCCAAATCAGCTTCAGTTGATGCAGACAAAATAATAACAAAAGCTTCCGCACCTTGGAATAGAGACTGGCTGGCTGAAGTGAACGAAATAACACCATCATCTGCAGGTAGTGAATGTTCCGCTATTTCAGAAGGAAAATTAATTGCACGATTGAAACAATCAATCGTAATGTGATTGGAAGTCATCCAATTCATTCCCAACACGATCTCCATTCCTCTCATAGGCAGACAGATAAAATCAACAACAAAGTCCCTGCCTCCTATGGTGAGCAGACAATTAAGACATAATGATTGGGTTCGCACACGACCCTTTGCCGCAGTAAGGATAGATATTGGTTCGGATATAGGAGATACTATTAATCCTAGCCGTTCCGCACATGCTTCAGAGATAAAACAATGAGTAGCACCAGAGTCATACAGAATATTAACAGTTTGATGAAAGATAGAACCTGTACCCCTTATCAGATTATCAGCTGGCTTGATGGTCTTAGCATCCAGAGTGTTGACTCGAGCCTGTCTCGGAGCATCAGGAGACTCTAAGAAAGCTTTCCTTGACGGACAATTATTAGCATAATGGCCCACTTCTTTGCAAAGATAACACTGATCCGACCTTGCCTCTGATCGACACCTTCCTGGATGATTCTTCTTGCACACTTCACACCGGCGATGCCCAGAAGTGTTGTTTGACTGAATCTTCTTTCCCTTGTCTAGATTCCCTCCATACCTCGGGTTTGAAGAAGTTGACCCACTGCCCTTCTTCTTATCCTTCCAAAAATCCTTCCTCTCAGCATACATTCTTTTCAGATCGCTTTCTGCTGAATGAGCCTGTTGGACCAAAGCAGGATAAGTGGTTAGGGAATACGAACTGAGACCTTGATTCACATCGCCTCTAAGACCTTGTCTGAACATCACCATCTTCCACCTATCGTCAGGAGCGGTGGTCCCCAATTCATAGAATTGTGACAATCTCTCAAATTTTGCAGCATATTCCCCAACTGTCATCTCTCCCTGTTTCAAACTCAGAAATTCCATCTGCTTGTCAAGTCTTTGGGAGTCGGGAAAACAATGACCCAAAAACAACTCTTTGAAGTTATCCCACTCAAGAGGAGTTCCTTGATTTTGAAGCATTCTACGAGCGTTAACCCACCAAGTGTGAGCATCCTCGTCCAGAGCGTTGGCAGCACAAATTACCTTTTCTCCTTCATTGCATTGCAAAGTATCAAAGATCCGTTCCATGGCATCTACCCAGAAATGGGCTTTCATTGCCTCAGATCCTCCTTTGAAGGTTGGGGGTTTCATCTTCAGAAACCGGAAATACATCCTGTTAGGATCCTCAGGTGTTGGCACATTGACTGGCTCAGCTGGTTGTGGTTGAGGCATCTGATGCATCTGCTGCATTTGAGCCATTTGAGCCATCTGTTGTTGTTGCATTAGCATCATGTCATTCATCATCTTTTGCTGAGTTTCGATGACATTCTGCATCCATTCTTGATGAGGATCAATAGGTGGGTTTCTCCTACCTCTTCCAGCCATGATTCTGCGAAGTATGCACAAAGTATTAAGTTGATCAGGCTCAATGTCTAATAGCATACTAAGAAAAATCAGACTTAGAAGACGTAAAAGACTCTTAACATCTAAGTCCGACTGGGTCGAACCGCTCTGATACCAAATGTAACACCCCGGTATTTCTAACATGTAGAGAGACCGAAAGATGCACAGATTGCGGAAATTCAGAGGACACAGTTCCTGTTTTAGTTTTGGACATACAAACTTTTTCCGAAATAAAACATAATCGGAAATAACATTACTTCATAAAATAGAAGTTTATCGGTTCCATACCGAGTGGATTACAATATCCCAGTCCAAATACCAAACAGAAACATAAACGGTTCATATAACTCATAATCATTACAAGTTTATACAACCAATAGGACAACAAAAGAACAAGGAGAAAATACTAAGTCTTCAGCACCTCCAAGAGTATATCAACTACTCGTGCACTATAGTCTTCCTTTTTCCCTGCTTCTCTGAAAAACAACAAATATGGATAGGGTGAGATAACATTATCTCAGTGAGTCCTACCGTGCCCCCTTACTGACACTCGGTTCAATTATTAAACCGTTAACAATGTTTAATTAGCTACCAATAGCCATAATCGAAATGCCAAGCAAATCGTGTTCTCTTTTATGTTTTTAATAGCTTAGCTCAACCGACTGCACAACTGCTAATCCCGGTAGCTATAGCTTAACATCTGCCGACTGCACAACTGCTAATCCCGGCAATGTTAACTTATAATCAGTAACTTAGCACAAGCCGACTGCACCTCTGCTAATCCCGGCAACCCGTGAGTTGACCACGCCAAAACACATTCAGGGCCTAGGCAAGGGGTCATGACTACCCTCCCTAGTATGCTACTTGTCGGGTCGTCACCCAACGCGATTTATGTATGACAATACATAACGATTTCTCGAGAGTTAGATAATATATATCTTTCCGATCACCAAAGGATCTATCACAATATCTTTTTAGATAGTTTATATCTTATCGATCTATAACCCGTTTTGATGAATTTATAAACATCCGGCATTATAATCATATTGTAATGTATTATTGACTTATAACCCGTTTTGATGAATCTCTAGACATCCGGCATTATAATCATATACATTTGATATATATATATATAAGTATATATACATTCTATCCATCAGACGGTGTACCCACACGTATACTAGGGTTTCGGTTTTTCGATCAAATAGGCTTTCAAAGCTCTTTTTCAAAAACCATGAGTTGAACAAGTTCGAAATAAGGTTTTCAGTGAGGCAATCCCTTGTTGAATGGTTGAGAAAGAAATTAGAAAGGGTTCGGGATCAAACGGAGCAACAAAACGAGAAAACGGAAGCCGGTAACAGAACCACACGCACGACCCGTGCCCAGGGGCGCACGACCCGTGCGTGGTGCACTACTCAGGACCCATCTACCAGAAGGAAACGCACGATCCGTGCCCAGGGGCGCACGACCCGTGCGTCCCGTTCTGTTTCCAATACTTCCAACCCGAAGCAGGCGCACGATCCGTGCCCAGGGGCGCACGGTCCGTGCGACCTGTGTCTGTTACCAGAATTTCTCATTTTTTCTCATTTTCGCTCTCCGTTCTCGTCCGATTCGATTTCTAATATCAATCACTTGAAACTCAGAAAATTCCCAGAATATATATTTCTAGTAGTACACAATTCATTTCATTTCAACGACTTATTAAAATTCTCAATAAACCGTAAAACACCGTTTTGACTTAAAAACGCTTTTCGATTATAAGTCTTTTGTAAACAGAAAATGTGACCAAGGGATTCCATGTCGAAAACATGTTCAAAATATCAAAATACCCTATCGTGAGTAGAACTCACCCGTTGACGAAATCCGAGAGTTGAACCGAGAGACGAGATCGTCGAACCGAAAACAACGAACTATCTCCGCTAGAAACCAATTTCGAACCCGAACCGTGGCTTCCTTTCTCTCTAACTGAAACAGCACTCAATCTTTCACAACTTCCTCCAAGCCAAAATGCAAGCTTGAGACTTCCCTTTCTTAACAGCAAAACTGAACATGCAAGAGAAGTGGCAGCTCAAAACTCCATTGTCTTCAACCTTGGAGCTCTAAGTTTCGAAGAATGGAGCAAGGGATGGGAGTAGAATCAGACTTCAAAAATAGACTCATTGAATTCAGAATTGAAAATGGATTGGAATGGTGAAGGAATAACTTACATGCAACAAGGATTTGGGTTGTTCCCCCTTCTCCCTTCCTCCTCTTCCCTCGCGTCCCTCCCCTTCTCTTTCCCTTTCTCCCTTCAGTTTTTCTTTTTCTGAAATTTCAGAATGGAATGAATGGGGGTGGTGTGGCTGAGTGGCTTCAAGGTAGAAGTATTTATATGAGGGGTGCAAAATTACCATTTTGCCCTTCAGCTTAACTACTTCAATCAATCATGATTAAGCCATAATCAATTCATGAATAGGGTTTATTTGGACTTTTCCTCGAATAATAATCCCCAAGACACGACTAATTATTCCCACAAATAAATAATCGGTCCTAGGCATCATAATACGAGTCTTTAAAATTTAGGGATGTTACAGAATGACTGATAATATCTTTTTTCTGTTTTATCCAGGGTGGTGCAAAGAAGGTCATTATTTCAGCCCCAAGTAAAGATGCTCCCATGTTTGTCGTTGGGGTTAACGAGCACGAATACAAGCCAAAGCTTGATATTATTTCCAATGCTAGCTGCACTACCAACTGCCTTGCTCCACTTGCAAAGGTTTCCAATCCCACATATATTTCATCCTGGAATTTTTGTGTTGCTTTGGCTGTTTGGGGTCTAAACCGTACTTTGTTTATTCCGTAGGTTATTAATGACAGGTTTGGCATTGTTGAGGGCCTGATGACCACTGTCCACTCCATCACTGGTGGGTCTATTGCTAGTTGGTTACTGTTGCATTTCTTTATTAGTTGCTAATTCATTCCTCTCTTTCTGCTTTGCAAATCAGCCACTCAGAAGACTGTCGATGGACCATCAAGCAAGGACTGGAGAGGTGGAAGAGCTGCCTCATTTAACATCATTCCTAGCAGTACTGGAGCTGCCAAGGACTGGAGCAGTACTGGATCTTGGATTCTCTGAAGGGAAACCTGTTGCAACATTTACCCTCTATAACTGTCTACTGCATTGGAAATCTTTTGAAGCAGAAAAGACAAGGATTTTTGATCGTCTTATTCAGATTATTGGTTCTGCAATAGAGGTAACTTCCTGCTCACTCAAATCATTTTTTTGTCTATGTTAAGTATACATGCATCCGCCACTAGGTCCCACATTGTATTACTTATTACATTTATGCAGGATCAGGATAATAATGATTGTGTGGCTTATTGGTTATCCAATACATCTACTTTGTTTTACTCTCCTACTTTATTGTTTGTTTGTTTGCTGGCGTTTCTAGTTTATACTAAATTTGCTCCATCTAATTCTTTCAGCAGAAGCACTAGGGACCCAGACACTGTAGTGAATCATATAGTGAATCATATAGTCGCAGAAGGACTATCTAGCTGAGAAGTTAAGGCCAGGAGAAGATGATAAGGCACTTTCTGAGGTTAATTCAGAAACTTTACATAAGAAGAAAGAAGAGCCAATGAAAAAAGAGGATGAAGAGCCCACTGTGGAAAGTCCAGGAAAAGGTATGGTTGGCAGGTTTAAGGGTGTTGTTGGATCTTGGTTTTACACATCAGAGGAGAAGCAATCACCACAAGGTATTTTCTTTTCTAGTTGATTTTTGTAAAATGTTATATGCATGTTATATGCTATATATGTGTATGATTCTGATTTTCATGTTGTTGATGTAGTTGCGGGAGATGAAGCTTTATCAAAGAATAAAGATTCTATTGTAGAAGGGGAAAGAGTTAGCCAAGTTAAGCATGAGTGAAGAATGCATTATACAAGAGTAATCCAATTGAAGAACAAGGGACTTGAATAAATTTCTTTATAGATAATTCATTTGTGCATTGCTGCTTCTTCTGATTCTTGTAGTTAGATATGTATTTGTGATGGAATTATGTGGAAGTCATTATATGTTTGTATTTGTGTGGAATATATAATTTGATATTGTTGTAAGATTGTGTTAATATAAGATTATAAATGAAAAAAAGTGTGTTAATGTTTGATTGTTTTCTGCCTTTCTTTATTCTAAGTTCCATTTGTTTGAATTTTTTTTAAAAAAAGTAATTTAGATTAGCTGGCTAGTTTTTCGTTTGATTTTGGTCCGTTGAATTAAAATTAGCAGTCATTATTTAGATTAGCTGGCTACCAAATAATTTTTTTTTAAAAAAAATGAACTTTTAAAGTCAGGCGAAACTAAAGCCTGACTTTAAAACATACTTACGAAGTCAGGCGAAATAAATGTTTGACTTTAAATCAGACTTACGAAGTCAGGCTATCGCTTAACTTTCAAACTCCTTACATACAAAGTCGACTTAATAAAAGTCAAGCCGGCGCCTGACTTTAAATCCCCTTTTCGCCTGACTTTAAATCCCTTTTTTGCACTAGTGAAGGTCAACATCTCTTAAAGATGCAGAACACAAATCCTTAAAAAATTGACTCACTTCAGTTAGCGGATTTAGAACATACGCGGGTAAAGAACTAATTGCAATAGGAAGTAAACACTCCATAAATATATGACAATCGTGGCTTTTCATCCCAATCATTCTTCTCTTGTTCACATCAACACATCTTGCCAAATTAGAAGAATATCCATCTCGCATTTTGAGTTCTTTTATCCACTGATAAACTGAATTTGTTTGCTCAAGAGTTAATGAGTAACATGCTTTGGGTTTGAGCATCTTTCCATTAGTTTGTGGCTTCAAATTTAAGTCCTTTCTATTGCAGTAAAGAGAAACGTCCAATCTCGCCTTATCATTGTCCTTGGTTTTTCCCATTATGTTCATCACTGTGTTAAATATATTGTCAAAAAAATTCTTCTCTTCTCTGTGTGCATAACATCGAGATTGTGCCTTAATAAATTATCTGTCCAGTATGGAAGATCCCAAAAGATACTCCTCTTTGTCCAATTATGCGTTTGTCCATATCCATCAAATCGAGAAACAAGGGGATAATCCGTGATTTTTGGAAAATCTCTAACTCTATCCCAAATCTAGTCTAGAGTAAACCGAGGAGGCGGCCCATCCTTTTCAACTACATTCTTCTTAAATGCGTTCTTGTTCCTTCTAAATGCATTATCGTGTGGTAAAAAGCTACGATGCGAGTCAAACCAAGAACTCTTACTCCCGTGTTTCAAGGTAAATGCCTCTGTATGCTCCATACAATGTGGACATGCTAATTTACCATGGGTTTGCCAATCAGACAACATGCCATAAGCAAGGAAGTCATTGATGGTCCACATCAAAGCGGCTCTCATCATAAAATTCTCCTTTCGTGCGTAATCGTAAGTCAAGACACCATTCCACAACCTCTTCAAATCATCAATTAGTGGTTCTAAATAGATGTCAATGCCTGCTTATGAATTTTCTAGGCCAGGTATCAGACAAGTCAAAAACATGTAAGGTTTAGTCATACACATCTCAGGGGAAAGGTTGTATGGGGTAACAATAACGGACCAGCAAGAATATGGCGAAGCCGTTGCTTGGGTATATGGCGTAAAACCATCAGAGCATAACACACGCCGTATGTTGCGTGGATCCGCGCAAAATCAGGCTGTACCCGATCAAAGTGTTTCCATGCTTCCCCATCAGACGGATGACGCAGCACGTCGGGACATCTATTCTCAAAATGCCATGTCATTTTCCCTGCAGTGTGGTCGGATGCAAACATTCTCTGCAACCTTGAAATTATTGGCAAGTAGAACATTGACTTCACTGAAACTGGTTTATTCTTGCTACTATTTCCCCTTTTGCGATACCTCGGCACATTACAAAATATGCAATCAAGTAGCACAGCATCATTTTTCCCGAACTCATTATCATAATACAACATGTGACCTTTCGGACAGCAATCAATCCTTCTAGCTTCAAATCCCAACTTAGAAACTAACCTCTTAGCCTCATAAAAAGTCTTTGGCAAATTTTCATTCATAGATGTCACAGCTGACATCATATCACATATCAAGTCCATTCCCACCTCAGAAGTATTACTCAATGATTTGAGAGCTAAAAGCTTTGCACAAATTCATAACTTTGAGATTGATGACCCTTCAAACAATGGCGTGTTTGCATCTAACAACAGGTTATAAAATGTCTGTGCTTGCTCATTCGGAAGCTCATCCATGTTATCGTACTGCTGCTCCTCAAATGACGCATTCACCCCAAGACCGTCACAAACCATATTCTGCATCAAGTCGATTTGTTCACCACATCCTATATTCGCGGAATTATTTGAAGAACCGCTGCAATTTTCGCCAACCAATGGGACGACATCAAACCCTTTTTCACCACTACTCGTCCAAATCCAATAATTAGGTCTAAACTCAACTCTCTTCAAGTATTCAATGACCTCTGTTGGCTCTTAATCTTTCCACATTCGCATTTGATGCACGGACATCGAATCCCCCCTTCAATCCAAATTGTTCTCGACTCATTGCAAAAAGAACAAACTCCCACACGCCGTCCACAAAAGTGTGTTTCAAATGCGCTGTTTTTGGAAGCAACCTATCATACATCCAAAGGCGGTGCGAAGGATGAAATTTCATTCTGCACATTTAAAATTGCCGATATATTAGAGAGAGAGAGAGAGAAAGAGAGAGAACGATGGATGTCCATCGAGAGAGAAAACAAGACATGAATTTAAACGATCGATGGATGCCCATCGAGAGAGAGCGAAACATGGTACATTTCATATCATATTAGCTAGGTAATTTTAAACAACTCATAGCTAGATAGTTTTGAATACTCATTTTGAACAAGCACAGATCGACCATGTAGTAATTCCGCGAATTACATGGTACATTTCATATCATATAAACTTCATTTAGAAATTCAATTTGAACCATGTAGTAACTTTAATTCAAAATAAGAAAACTTGTGTCTGCGAGAAACAATAAATGTCTCGACAAATAAAAGTGATTGCTTTCAAATACACTAACAAGCATAATCTTTGTCACCTTTTAAAAATCCTAAAAGGCACTCCTTATTAGAATCATACATACTGATCTTTCCAAAACACTACAAGCCATTCAATATACAAACTTGATGCATAGCAAATATAGATCAAATTTTTCCAAAACAGTGCTGATGCATAATCTCTATTATTTAATTTTTATATCAATATCAATATATCAACTTTTCATTTGGAAAAAATTGTATTTAGTATCATCTTTCAATGTTTAAACCAGAGCTACACATATAGATTAATGGATGCAAGGACAGAATTTGTTTTCAGCTGTAGGAGTATTATAGTCTTGTATAATGTATAATAATGCCAAGAAAGCATTCTAAAGCCTAGGAAAAGACTACCCAACCCACCCCTCAAAGATGGGTAAGAGATGAATCACAGCAATAACAAAAATGAAGGAACAAATGAAGTTAAAGTGCTAAAATAACCTTGTGACAACAACCGGTAACCCCACCATCTACTAACAATCATCACTTAACACTCACAATTCAATCACGCAAACAAACCCCAACAACCATAAGTAAATATATACCAATAATTCAATCACTCAAACAAACACAACAAACTAACAAACCCATAAGCCATAGAATCAGACATATAGAATCACATTTACTCATCAGTGAGTTGGCTTCAAAAAAAGGACATTCACTCATTATTGCAACATTGAAATCTAAAACTAAACTCATTTAAACTCTAAAAATCACAAACAAATCTAAACACATTTAAACCATACCTGTTTATGGTTCAACAAGTATGGACGCCCAAGCAAGTACCTCCCTACAAAGGATACCAAGAAACTTGATCCACTCCTTGAACTAAAATGCAAGAGATTAAAAGGATGCCTCCCAAGACCAAAACCCAACCAACAAAGCTTCACAAATCCTGATATGAAGGTAAAAAATAACTTTCATAAAGAAGTTTTATGTTTGAGATAATTAAGGTAAATGACTAAGATAATTAAGATAATTAAGTTTTATGTCCTCCCGAATCATACACCAAATGATTTCAAAACTACATAATTCGAATCATACACCAAAATAAACACATCAAAGGAAGGTTTGCATTCAACAAACTTGGATCAAACTATTCCTATGAACATTTGAAAGTATCAAATTTGGATCCAATACCGATCTTATCACACCAAAACAATATCACAGTGAAAATAACATAACCAATCTCATTAAATCAATTTCTAGCAGCAAACAAGGCATTTAACAAGCCCATTCTCATTGCACTGATCAGAACATCGAAGAAAACATTCATTGTTACTTTTGAATACTTTGCAACTTCCACAACATTGAGGGTTCAAAATTCAACATCACATTAATGGAAAACAAATAATAAAAAGTATTTAAGGGTTCAAAAACATGCATATTGTTATACTAAAAATGAAAATGTAGTACAGCTGCAGTTCAACTTTAAAAACTCACATGCTACTATCAATTTTAAAATTCTGGATCCTACAATTTTATAACTATTATTGGGAAAACAAAGTGAGTGAGAATTATATATTAAAGAACGATTCCATTCCAATATATATGCAATTTCCTCTAGAGTATAAATTCTACTAATCATTTAGTCAGTGTGCAACAGCCGGTGAGGAAATCCATGCATGCTAATTTTAGCTTATAAATTAAACTTAAATTTCTATCAGACTGAGCAGTACAACAGAGTTTTACGTACTGGTGAGTGATTAAATTTAGAAACCCTGGACCAGCCCAAATCCAGGTGAACACCACTAGTACAAAAAAGGGATTTAAAGTCAGGCGAAAAGGGGATTTAAAGTCAGGTGGGCGCTTGACTTTTATTAAGTCGACTTTGTATGTCTGGAGTTTTAAAGTCAAGCGATAGCCTGACTTCGTATGTATGATTTAAGGTCAAACATTTATTGCGCCTGACTTCGTAAGTATGTTTTAAAGTCAAACATTTATTCTTGCCTGACTTCGTAAGTATGATTTAAAGTCAAGCATTTATTTTTGCCTGACTTCGTATGTATGATTTAAGGTCAAGCTTTTATTATTGCTTGACTTTAAATCATACTTTCGAAGTCAAGCATTAATTATTGCCTGACTTCGTAAGTATGTTTTAAAGTCAAGCATTTATTCTTGCCTGACTTCGTATGTATGATTTAAGGTCAAGCTTTTATTATTGCTTGACTTTAAATCATACTTACGAAGTCAAGCATTAATTATTGCCTGACTTCGTAAGTATGATTTAAAGTCAAGCTTTTATTCTTGCCTGACTTTAAAAGTTTTTTTTTTTCAAATTTTGGTTTAATCTATACACCTTGGTTATACAAATTTTCGTTCCGTAGAAGCGACTCCACTGGGGATCGAACCCAGATCTCTGGTTCCGTAGACCAGCGCCTTATCCATTAGGCCATGGAGTCATATATCAGTGCTCAGGTCATAAATAATACTCACAGTAAAACAACCATAAATAATACCCAACCATAATTAACAGAACTAAGCTGTAATAAAGCCAATTCTGGCCAATAAATCAATGAGATAAGCAATTCACTTTTGCTAAAGAATGACTTAGCTACTAATCTGACACTTATCATACAAACTCATAATTAAATTGATATGCTAGAGGAATAAATATCTTAGTTACATCAAACTTACCCCTGTTTCTTCCTTTACAGGAATAAATTGATATTCAGACAAGTGATCAGTTCAAGTTGCAAAATAATTACATGAGGAGTGAAAATATGAAAGTAAACCATATGACTAAACACTCAACCAGAGTGGCTCGATAATGGTTGCCCAACGAATTTGGGTTGGGCGGCTTAACTCAACCTACAAAATCAGTTATGGAAGGTCCTTCAGGAATCCAATAAGTTAACATCACATATCCTGGTTCTGCATGGTGTTATTGAAACCCTTCTGAAAACAAAATCAGTTACCTCATAAGTTCATTTCAACTTCAATGAATGAAAACAAACCAAACATATATAAGATCTCAGCTCTATAGACTTGCAAGAAGTTAGAAATTACCTTGACAGCAATGGAACAAAGTCAGATTGCTCTAATGGCAACTTCAGCCAAATTCCCTTTTTGCCCTTCAAAATATTACAGAAGAAACAGGTTATCACAAATACTGTCAGCAACAATTAAAACAGAAGAAAAGTTTCAGCAACGTGATCGTGATCAAGTCACGTGTGTCCAATCCCAATGTTTGTTTCTCGGTTATGTTTTGGCATCTTATAATTTAAGTAATCCCAATGTTTGTTTCTCGGTTATGTTTTGGCATCTTATAATTTAAGTAATCAGACACGTTATCATCCCCCCTTGTCCTTATATCTTAATTATAAATCGTAATAGATCAGCGTCAACAGAGGTCAAGTCTTGCAGAATTCAGAAACAGTTTGAAATGTATTTCTTGTTTGGATACACAGACAGGAGGCCACTACACTACACAGTACACTTGTACACTTGAGATTTATCAAAAATTCAAGAATCACAAAAGCTTGCTTCTTGATATGAGAACGAAGAATAATGCTTGGATTAAGAAAAAAACAATTGTGGCCACCTCAGCATAAATTTGCACATAATGATAGTAAGAAACAAAGTGAAAAATTTTAAACATAAATGTTAGCATGCTTCAGGATTTTCTCTTACAGCAACTATAATCCTTAGGGGTGCTATTGAGCTATTCAAATTTCAAACAGAAATTGGACCAAGGGCCAGTGCCACAATCACAATAGAGGAAGCACATTTATTTATTAAGGTAATAGAGACCACCCTTGAGTTTGGAAATGTTACACAAGTACAGGTAACCCTATTCTAGCACCCACAGCTTTTTTTATTTAAACGTAAGCTGACTTCCAGATCATATGGATAAAATTTAGTCTTTCACAAATGATAAGCAAATTAGACTACAGGAGAGCACACCTCTTGTTTTGAAGGACTGCATCAAATCATCTGAATCTTCTTGCATTGGGAAAACCTTGACAGCGACATCCTGCCAATCGAAAGTCGAATGTAAGTTGAAATCACAATAACAGCGGCATATTTTAGTTTATATTTACGTTCAATTTAACCCACTAAAGGACCTCGGTGTACTACACACTAATAATCCAAGTTGCAGCATAACAATTTGACTATTATATCTGAAAAACTTATACATTTTGAATATTAAGTTCTGATAAATTGCTTGGTCTCGGTATAATATCTTTTGTAACGCATCAAACCAGAAATCAAAGGTAGAGAAATGAACATACTGATCCAATCCACAGAGCATGATAAACAGTTCCACAAGAACCTGGAAAGCAACAACAGAAAGGTTAATCGAAAACATATACATACTGCATACCAATGCACAATAAAAACTGCTGACACAATGAAATTATATGAAAGAATGAAAATGTGCATAGTTTGAGAGTGAGAAGACTTTACGTGATTGATTAATATCAGATGAATATGATGGAAGATTATGGACTCGTTTCCCGCGAACAACTCCGGGAGATGCCATCGATAGCCTCTCAGGTTATATCATCCTAGGTAGATAAACTTTTGAGAAATAATAAAAATTAGTGAATGAAGCAAAAAAGGTCATTGTAAGAATTCATCTTCATCACGAGAATTCAACCAACCAAAACGGTAAATAAATAAGTAAACTACCTGGATCATTCTGGGATGGTCTCTAGTGTTGTTTCCAGGCCAAGGTGTACCATCTTGCATCACCCATCCTTCTTCAGGAATCTTTACAGCCTTTGCAACAAGACCATTAATACGAATTTTGAATTCCTCATACTCACGCTGTGAAGAAAATAGGAATCAACGTTAAAAGATGCTACGAAGTGTTAACAAACATGATATATCTGTAGCATGCAAGAACGCCACAACAGCGGAATAATTCTTTTGCAAGTCAATCTTTTTACCTTCATTGCTCTGCGATCTTTGACAAATGATGGATGAACCTTATCCATCAAGTAATCAATTTTCTTTGAAAAATACCACTCAGGTGCCCGAGGTTCAATTGCGTATTTCTTGCTGAAAGGAACCCATTTCCTTGCAAATTCTGATGTCTCAGCCAGAGCTTCAAATGTCAACATAGCAGCACCATCATCAGAAACATAACATGAGACCTTATCCACCGGGTAGTCAACAGAAAGAATAGATAGTACGGTGTTGGCCGTCACAAGTGGCGGCTCCTTCAATGGATCAACAGTACTGACAAAAATGTCAACTGCTGCTAGCTGTGACGGTTCCCCTTCCTGATCATATCTGCAACCCACATTGATTTTGGTCCATTTTAGATTAGATTCTAACTTTAAAAGCTTCTCAGTTAAAATAAGTTCATAGCTACTCACCTACGAAAAAGTCCTTATTAAAGTTATAAACTTATATTTGAAAAAGTTTAATGGAGAGCTTTGAAAAATTATGATATACTACAAGCTAATCTTGCTGAGATATTTATCCAGATTCACTCTATTAAATTAAAAGATTATTACTATAACAAAAGAAAAACTATAAAACAAAATTTCATTATAATACAGAAACGGAAGTTCAAAGGCCTTACCTTAGTGCAAGCCTGTCCAGATATGTTTCACGGTTCACAGGAAGCCACTTTGGGAATTGATCCAATATCCAAGAAAAGGCAAACCAAACTTCACATATAACCGATATTAACCACAATGCATAAGCATTGGGCACATGATTTGTTATTCGATAATGCAAAAATATGCAGTGTAATAAGCGGCAGAACAATGACCAGAAAGAAGTATAACACCAAAAGAAAATAGGGGAAACCATAAAACCTAATAACACCAAAAGAAAAGCAAAATCAGAAATAAGATTCCCAATCAGAAGAATATTAGAACAGAGGAAGAACAATGAAGCACCATACCTGTTGTCACTCAGAAGGTTCCGAAGGTTCTGACGGTGACGGCGATGACGGCGCGTGGATCTGAGATCTGGGTTTAGGTTTTGTTGGATCTGAAAATCATTGAAACCAGAAGCGCGAGAGAGAAAGCTAAAAGCGATGAAAAGCGAGGAAGAGATGAAGCACACTTATCATTCTTATTAAGAGAAATTAGCACATAAAAGAAGATAACACTAAACTTCTCATGCAGTTCGTCTTGGCTACTGATAATAGTGTGCAACCCGAAAGAATTTTGCTGCACTGTGTAGAGCATTGTCTAGAGTTAAGTTTCTGGCGAAATCGTAGACAAGAAGATGCTGCCCATGCTCCAAACAGTAACCTTTAAGTGCATTGATGTTGGGGTGCTTCAGACGGGAAGCAGTACAGACGACATCTAAGAACTTTTCCTCTTCACTGAAAGATAAGCCTGCCATTTGGATATTCTTCACAGCCAAAACCTTTCAAAAAGAAGAATGAAAATTATACATTGTAACTTGAAAGCAACAGTTTTGAAATCTGAAGTGTTTAGAAAGCAGCTGAATGAAAATTATACCTTGTTATCTGAAAATTCAGCTCTGTAAACAGGGCCAAGAGATCCTTCTCCTAGAAGGTTGTCTTCGCTGAAGCTGTTTGTAACCAGCTGAATTTCTGCTACTGTATAAACCTTAGTCCTTCCAGTGAATTTGTCTCTTTCAGAAAAACTTCTTCTTGATGTTTCCCCCATTCTTTTCTGGTTCTGGGTAGGCAATCGCCTTGGATCCAAAAGTGATGCAGCATTGAAAGGTGGGATTTGCAGACTCTCATCTAGAGCCGTAGAAGTGACCTCTATCATCATTAAAAAGGGAGATGGGAAAAAAGCATGAAAAAAAATGGAAATGCATTAGAGAATAAAAGGAAATGGCAAATGAAATAGAAAGAAATCGTATTGACTAAAAATGCCTCACTATCTTTAAGAATTATTACCTTTGGCTGCAATGATTGGATGAGAAGGAAACAATGAACTATGGTGGCTTTCGAAGGTCTTCATTCTCTGTGTGTGGAATTTATTCAACCAGATTGCAATGAAGAGCGCAAATCCTGTTGCCAACCATAAAAGCTATTCCTCCAGGACCCATACGTTTCTTCTTGTGTTTTCTCACTTTAGGGGGAGTATAGTTCTTATTGGGCGGTGGGCCAATTGCAACCTCCTATGCTTTGAACTCATACGAATACCCCACTTCAAATAGAGGTTCTCTCTTTCAGATTTTGACAACTTCTGCATTTGCTTGCTCAACATCTGTCTCTCTCTTCGAAGATATCTCTTGCTGTTTGTAAAGGAAATGAATTATAAGTTGTATTGTTACACACAATGTAAACTTATAGTTAAAATTGAAATTCATAAACACTTTTAACAAAACGTTACCTTGATTCAGGGGTAAGGGCTCGTCGATCTTCCACAGTTTGATTCCCTTGGGAAAAAGTTTGCCTGAGATATGCCAACCTTCTAAGCTCTACCTCCATTTAGATAGAATCTGCTGGATCCCCTTTCAATAGAAGGAAAAAGTAAGTCCTGTGCACCAATGAAACATTACAAGCATGCCAGAGTTCAATAATCTCTCTTTGCAGCTGCTTAAATTCTGTTGACCATTCCAATTGTTTTTCTTCATCAGATTGCGTTGTGTTCAGTCCAACATCTTTGTACTTCTTTGTAGAAACCTGCCATGCAAAACAACATAAAGAATCACTGCCAGAATTTTCAATACAACAACGATTTTGGTAGTAATATTAATATATACTTGCTACTTACATAAGTAACGTAGTTAAGCAAAAATACAAAAACTAATCATCTATATAGACGATTAAAGTCATTCTCAAAAGGATAAAGTAGCTGATATTTGGCCATCAACACAAGAATAAGTCCAATAAGTAAGACACAAAGAAATTAATAAAGGAAAGTGAACAATAGAAGCATACCTCCTGGTTCGCCAGTAAATTTGAACCTCTAAAATCTGTATCAGTATCAGTTTGATTTGATTTGACAACCTGAATCATTTGCTTGTCAATAGAAATGCCATATGCCGCAAGAACAGGATCATCATCATGCGAACAATTTTCTACAGCCTATAATACCATAACAATATACCAAGAGACGTCATCAAAACCACAATTCATTAACCAATTAATTATGAACAAGGAAGTGTGAAGAAGGAAAATAATAATAATAATAATAATAATAATAATAATAATAATAATAATAATAATAATAATAATAATAACAATAACAATAATAATACCTTAGGATGAAGGGCTTTGCAGCCACCGCAACCAGGAGAGAAGAAATCAACAATGACCAATTTGTCCCCTGCAGTTAACACTGAATCCACAAGATCCTCAGCTAAAATCACCTCTCCACAAGCAGATCTTCGTAGGTCTGCAATCAGAATCAAGATTCAGAAGGTTAGGGTTTTGTGTTCGTAGCAAAATCTTAAAACCGAAACTGAAAAGGAGCAAAACCGAAACTGAAAAAGGTTAAATCAGTGTTTAAAAATTAGTAGGGTTTTCAACTGTGAGAAGCAGAGAAGAGTTTTGAGAAGGAAGAAGTATTATACCTGTTCGTTGTGTTGGAAGAGACCTTCGCTGAGAACGGCGACGGCGACGGCGACGGCAACGGCGACGGCGACGGTGAGAACGGCGTGAGGGAGAGGAAACGGTGAGAAGGACGTGCGTGAGGGAGAGGAAACGGTGAGAACGACGTGCGTGAGGGAGAGGAAACGGTGATCTCTGAGAGTGAGAAGGCGTGCGTGAGGGAGAGGAAACGGTGAGGGAGAGGAGTTCTGAGTTCTCTGAGAGTGAGAAGGCGTGCGTGTTGAGAGTGAGTGAGAAGGATTCTGAGATTGTAGGGTTCGCGTAAGTATTTTTTTTTTCTATTTTGGTACTTTAGAGGTCAAGCGAATACACCGCTTGACTTCTAAAGTACTAAAATAGAAAAGAAGAATTTCACCATTAATTACAAGTTTGCCACCGTGTCTACTTATGTAGTCAGGCGAATACACGCCTGACTTCTAAAGTCTACTTTTTTCTCTATTTGTTCACTTTAGAAGTCAGGCGTGTATCCGCTTGACTTTAAAACTCGCGAGTTTTGCCTTTTAATTACAAGTTTGCCACCGCGTCACTTATGTAGTCAGGCATCTGAGCGCCTGACTTTAAATGTCTAATTCTAATCCCATTTTTGCACTAGTGCACCCATTAGAACCATAACAACTGCTTATAGAAAATAAGAGAAATATAACTACTCTAACAAAAGAGTAACAAGTGGAAACTAACTTAAGTTCTTGAAAGATGAAAACAAAAACAAAAAACAAAGAAAGCAAAAAATAATAAGATATAAAAAAGAAAGAAAAGAGCAAACCTTGATGTTGATAAGTTCTGGAAGTGTTGGTGGTCGATTTACAAATGCATTTGGCTTCCTTATTTTTCAACTAAAAGAAAATAAACAGAAACTCAATTACGTGAAACCGAAATCTCAAAATTAACGGAACTTTTTTGTTGTTTCGAGTTATTGAACATGCAATTACAGAGAAAAAAAGCATTTAAGAGAAAGTGAATGCTCACATTTTCAGATTGGAAGGGAAGAGGGTTTGGGTTTCTTTTCAAAAAAAAAGGGGGACATTTAGGGTTTCTGCAATCAGTGAAATTAGGGACAAATTAAGAAAAATAATTGAAATTACCTAACTAGAAGAAGGTTGCGGCGGGGAAGAGGTGCAGAAGCGGCAGCGATACGACGGGAAACCGCAGAGAAACGGTGGAGACAAAAATGGTGGAGCCGAGAGGAGAGGGAGAGTGGAAGGCGCCAGGAGAGAGAGAAACACGGTTAACTTGAGGGAGGAGAGTGAGGTTGAGGAGCGAGTTTTGATTTTGGGTGAAATAAGAGAGGGTTCGAGGAAGTTGTTTTGTTTTAATAAGAGGCTTCACGTTTGCGAAGGAATATTTTGCTTTTCGGCAGATATTTCCGTCGAAAAGTAGCGACGAAAGTGGAATCGGTCGAAAAACTAAGCGGGAATTAAAGCAGCGCCTTTTTTCCTTAACGATTGCGGCGAACATTGGGTCGCAAATCCGGCGGAAATTAGCGACGGAATGCTGCCGTGGGAAATATTTGTAGGAAATTAAGCTTATTCTTGTAGTGAATGGAGTTTCTAGGGTATTTTAGAAAGGTAGGAGCTGCTGCAATCTGGGGTTATAGTTATTGTGGAGTTCTAAAACCGAAAACTTGACTAGCTTGTGTTCATCACCACCAAACTTCACAAGGGGAATGATTTCTGATTGCATGCGAGTTTCGGGAGCGGTTTAAGTCAAGATTAGAGCCTTTCAATACCCACATTGTAGATTGAAGTAGCAAGAAGGGGTTTTAGTTGCTGAAATTCGAATTTAGAGGGGGTTGGAGAAGAATAGAGATTGCTGGAAAAGTTTTGCAGCAAGGAAATAAGGGTTTTCTTCATCTTAGGAGCTTGCATGTTCTATCTAGGAGTGGGATTGGAACCTGGGAGCTTAGGGTAAGATAAAGGAAGGTTTACTATTAAAGATTGAAGTTGGAGTTAGCATTTTGGAGCTCCATTTCGTGGCTCTTGGTGATAGAAGTTGAAGTTTCTAAATTCACCCCAAACTCTGACTATAAAACAGTTTTGACCACGTATGGTAAATCCTTCGTAACTCCCTCCATTGTCATCCGTTGAATGTAATTTTGGTTTCTTTAGAAACTAGACTTAAAACCCATCACCTTTCGCACAAGAATGACCTGATTTGACTGAGTATTGAGAGAGAAAAATTAGTTACAAGTTTCACTTTTGTAACCGTAACGATTTTAAACCAGTAACCGTATTGTAGCCATAACTCCCTGAGTCCTCGTCATATCAGTTTAGAACTTGAACCATAGGCACTGGTTTGAATTGTTTTGGTTAAAAATTGGATACGTTATGATCATCCCAAAACTGCTCACAGATGCTGTCCAAAAATAATTCGGTTTGGGTAGAACTTGATCGCGTCTTCCGTCTGCTCGAGTAGTCGAGTTGGTGTTGAGCTCCGTTTTGTTTGTTGTTGTCCTTGATTTTCATCACAAGAGGTGAGTTCTAACTCGCTTAGGTTTTTTGATTGTTTGCACTGATTGTTGCATGTCGCTAGTTATGCTTGATTTTGTTTCATTCCGTAGCTTTTCGAGTCAAAAACCGAAATTGGAGATTGTATGTTATTGCATTTTGAATCGAACGAGTAATTGATGAATGTTGATTGATGTTGTTGGTTGTTATGGTTGCTGTTTGGTGCTGAACTAGTGCAGGGTTAAGTTTGGGTATTGATTGGAACGGGAATAGGAAACGAGCGGAATAACAATTTACACGAAAACGACAAATTTCGAAAACTGATGCACAGGCCCGGTCTGTGCGCCTCTAGGCCCGGACCGTGCGCCCAGTTCTGTTACCTAGTTGCAAAAATTTTAAAAAGCGCAAGGGTCGTGCTTCTTTGCGCCCGGACCGTGCCTGAACCCCTGTTACCCGTTTTAAAAGTATGTTCTAAGCTATTCCTAGTGGTTCAAGGTCCCTTTTAATCCTTTCCCCAACCATTTCCAATAAAGTTAGAATGATAATGTCATGATTTTGAGTATGATTGAGATGATTATATTGAATTGTCTTGAATTATTAAAAGTTGTGATAATCGTATGATTAGTTACGAGTGAGTGCACACGAGACAATGTCAATAAGATGGACTATGAATTCATTCAAATTAAAGTTAATATTTATTTATTGTTCACTGACATGTAAAGACTGGTGATATATATAGTTATATCAAAGAAAGGGTTACCCTAGAGGATTAGCATACTAGGAGAGGGGAAGTCATGAGCCCCAAAACCTAGGCCCCATAAGGTTTGCTGCTAGCTCAAGGTTAGCGGATTGGGTGCACTGCGAACCGAAGAAAAGAAAAGTGGTTCAAGGTGATGTGCTAAGTTATAAGACTTTGTACGTAGTTATCAAGAATCGGACTACGAACAAAGTAAGTTATGAAAAGGTTTGCACGTAGCTATCCAGAATTGGGCTACGATTAACAAGAAGCATAATGAATCGCGAGTATAGTAAGGGGTCTCGATAGGACTCACTGAGATGTTTATCTCACCCTTTATATGTTGTGGTTTTTACAGAGAAACAGGGAAAGGCAAAAGCCAAGGAGCACGGTTAGCCGGTGCACCATATGGAGGTTATGGAGATTGCTAAGGATTTAGTTTATGATTACGTTGCTTCCCTTAGTCCTCTTTGTATTTTCGATATTATGACTTGTACTTGTATTAGAAGTTGTAAATCGTTTCCGCTATTTCTGCTTTGAATATTAAAATATGGTTTTTATGTTAAGTATGTACTTCTTTTTGAAGTTATGGAATATGAGTGATTGCTTGATGAGTCTTCATCAAGGTTTTAGTTTTCTTCAATGTCCAACAACAAGAATTTTACTTTGATGTATATTGTAAGGTGTATCCTAGTATTTCTCCTACGGTTGAAATGTTAGGGTATTACAAAATAAATTTATACCGTTTTCACACTATAAATTTTTTTAAAAGTTTTTGTTGTTCGACTCGACATTTGTTCATTCAACTATGTATTCAAAACACAATATAACATTCTGGACATAAGATAATATAAAACTCGTTATTTAGATATTAATCTATAGTTTCAGGAAATTAAACCTTGAACTACTTTTACTTAAATTCGTAGATCAATATTTTAAAATTTTCCCATTATATTATTTATGCTAAATTATAGTTTTTGTCCCCCTATTTTTAAAAATTTGGACATTTAGTCCCCTTATTTTAAAACTCAGACATTTAGTCGCCCAATTTTTAAAAACTTAGAACATTTGTCTCAAGTATATGTATAGATGACACCATAGGTGTTAGAGAGAATGCCATTCTCGAAGTAATGATAAATAAGACTTGATCAATTTTGAGGACAAATTTTTTCAAGTTGGGGTGTATTGTAACATCTCCAATTTAGCTAATTTCAATTATTGGATTTAGCAAGTGCTTTTATTTAATTAATGGCTAATTTGAGTAATTAAACTTGCTTGAATATTGAGTTGTTTGACCCTTGATTAAAACAAATAGATATTTGTATCACTTTGCTAAATTGAATGATTAAACAATGTACTTAAATGTATTGTATGTTAGTTGAACTAAGAAATTTGTAATAGCTGGATAGAAAAAGATGGCTCTGCTAGGGTTTTCGAGACCTTAGGCGCCGTCATGCACGATTTTCGAGTTCCCCCTGATTTGTTACTGATTTTCCCCCGCGCGACAGGCCCTGGCATCGTCCAGTCAGTGTCTGCTTCCTCAGTGGGAGTGATTGACGGGTCATCACAGCATGTGAAACCTTCTGCTCTTACTGACGTCTCTAACGCAGCAGATCTACACCCCTCTGGAGCGCCTCCCACTTTTGGCGATGCGCAGCTCGCAGGTACTGACGGGAGCGCAACAGCCAAACAGAGCGCGTCAGCGGCAGCAGTGATGCAGGATTTGTTCCCTGAGTTGGGACATGTCCAGTCTGCGACGGCAGGTGTCAAGTCGTCCACGCAGCCCAGTAAAGCTGTTGGAAAGCCATGTGCAGCCCACGTAGCCAAGTAGTCCGCGCTGGCTGATGAGTTGCAGGTTTTGTTCCCTGAGTTGGTCCCTGTTCTGACAGCGACTGCTCTGTCCGAAAAAGTTACGACAAGGGTTAAACGGAAATCTTTTTCTGACACGCTGACAGGTATAACTACAACTCCTAAATCCTTTGTAGATTTTGATTACAATAAGCAGCAGGAACATTATTTCAAAGGAGATGTTCTTGTTGTTAAGATCTCTGAAGATGAATATCAGGTTAGTATTGCTGAATGTGTCAACCTATTACATGGTAGAATAATTTTATCTAAAGGGGATAAACCATATCAGATTAAAGACTTAAAGGAGAAGTTGTCTAAAATGTGGAAGATTTCTTCTGACTGGTCTATGGTTTCTCTTGGTAAGGGATTTTTTGAATTCTCTTTTGTAACTAGTGAGGACTTTAGGCGGGTTTGGTCGCTTGGATCGCGATCTCTACAGCCGGGTGTTTTGCGCCTATTTGCTTGGAGGCCAGATTTTGATCCTCTCTCTGCAAAACAAACCAATGCTCAGTGTTGGGTTAGGCTTCATGGTCTTCCCCGGGAATACTGGAGGTCAAAGATTTTGTTTGAGATCAGTGGTAGCCTAGGTGCTCCTATTGCTTTGGATGAAGCCACTATGAAGAGGACTTTTGGTCATTTTGCTCGAGTTCTTATTGATGTCAATTTCTCTGAAAAGCTGCATGATCAATTGTTAGTAGAAAGGGAGGGTTATGCCTTTCCCATCAGGGTGGAATGTGAGCGTGTACCTCTTTTCTGCACCTCTTGTAGTTGTATTGGTCACTCTCTCCAGAATTGTAAGAGAACCGTGGAGACAGCTAGCAAGCCTCCTCGGAATGATAAAGGTTAGTCATTGGAGAACCCGGGTGAGCCTGACACTGCCCCGGCATTACAAGACAATAGTCTGATTTTGGCGGGGGATGGCATTGATCTCAATCGATTCAGGGGCGTTGACAGACATGTTATTACTCCTGTAGAGATGGCTGGGGGCCATGTTATTGGTGATGCTCATACCTGCTCCACCAAATCTCCTATGACTAGGCTTGATTCTGGCGCTTCATACTCAGTGGAGACACCTGCTATAACGAAAAATTGGGCGGACATCTCAGGTGATGAGGTTGTCTCTAACTCTCATACATCTATGTTCTTCCCAAGCACCAAAGTTATGATTGTCGATTCAGAGGCTATGAATCCTGCAGTTAGAGCAGACATGCAAATTTTAAGTAGCCTGAGGGGTAAGTCGCCAGATGATGTTGGTGATCCGGTGGTTCCTGACTCAGCTGAGAGGTACTTGGAACCGGTTATGTCCAAGAAACAAAAGAAGAAGCAAAAAAAGACTGTTGGTTACAACCTTCGGTCTAAATCTAGCTCAATCTCTGTCACTTTCTAATTTGTTGTTTTGTGCAAGTTTTGCCGGAATTGTTGGTCTGTTTTCCTTTGGATGGTTGGTTTTTTGGGGGCCTTAGCCCCGGTTTCTTTAGTTTTTTCTGGCCTTGGGTTTTGGTTTGGTGCCCCCTCGGTCTTCTTTCTGTTCCCCTTTTTTCCTTTTTTAATATAATTATCTTTGCTTAAAAAAAAGTTGAACTAAATTGGTTTGGTGCATTAGTAATAATAGGGTGTAACTAGCCTAAGGGTATAGTGGGAACTTCCCTTATTTTAAAACTCCCTCAGCTGAAAGTGGCATTTCCTATTCCTTTATTCCAACAAAACACACACAATCATACATTGGCATCACAAAATCGGTTTTGGAAAGTTAGAGAGAGGGGAGAACACGAGGAGAGGAGAGAAAGGAGAGAAGAGAACTTCTCACCCAAACACATCTTTCATGTTCACCATTTCTCCAAAATCAGCTCACACCATCAAACCACATCTTGGGTTCATCAATGAGAGTGCTTGCATCTTCTTCTAATCTCTTCATTGTTGGTGTCATTTGTAACATCCTCAAAATAACTAGGCGAATTATTTGGATGTTAACCCAATTGAATTAAATTAGTGCTTGATTAGTGTATTTATCGAGTGCTAAAGTAATTATTTGGTCGTCTCAGGATCGCTAAACCGATAGCAAGGAATAAAGGAAAAAGGGCAATATGGTCATTGGACCATATTACCACTTAGTGAAAAGAATAAAAGAAAGAAAAGAATAAAAGAAAGGAAGAAGGAACGAGAAGCAGAGAAAAGAAAGAAGAGGAAAGAAGAAGAGAAGAAGGAAGAGGAAGAAGATCATCACCCCATCCAACCAAAATTCATCATCATCATCATCTCCTCTCCACCATCACAACCCAAGAACTTGGTAAGTTCTCCTCCTTTTTTCCCCCTTTTTGTGACCTACGAATTCCTAGGGTTTTAGTGAGGAATTGGGTGAAATTCTGGGTTGTGTGATGAAATTGATGATGAAATCATGTTTAGGATCGAAGCCAAGAAAGGTGGAACGCGTTTGGAAGCTCGAATCGAAGTTGAAAGCGGATTGGTGATTTTCGGTTCGCGTGTGAGGATTTTGAAGTCTCGGCGATCTCAGCTCGGTATCGGCTCTCGCGTCAAGGGTGAGTTTTACTCACGCTTAGGATTATTTCGTTTTACAATAATTTTTACATTGATTGTTGACGAGAGATTTTGAGTCAAAACCGCTATTTGGAAAATATGTCGTTTTTGATAAAATTCGTTTCGATTGAATTTGTTATTGATTTGATTGATTGTGTGGTATTGGTTGGGTATGTTTTGTTGGTTGTTAAATCTATTTTCAATCGGAACGGAATAGCGAATTTTGCGAAAAATCGAACAAACTGCAGAATTCTGCAGATGGTCGCCTCGCGACCCGACCCATCGCCTCGCGACCAGATCCAATTTTGCAACGAAAAATTCCTCTGTCGCTTCTCGCGTCGCGACGGTTTGCATTTCGCGTCGCGACGGTTTGCAGATTTTCAACAGTTTTTCACTGATTTTGTTTTCGCGATAACTTTTGATCAGGGAACCCGATTGAGGTGTTCTAAGATGCGTTTGAAAGCTTATTCAGAGGCCTAACTGAATATACAATAAAAAGGGAAAAATGAACTATTTTTTATATTGTAAATTTCTTTGGAAAGGTGACGAACTAGAGTGCGAGAGCAAACTTAGATAGAGTTTCGAAACCAAGTTTGATAATCGAATTGGTATTGCTTCGTGTTCTTGCCTTCGATTATTCGACTAAAGAGTAAAGTACGATGATAGGATTAAAAATCGAATTGGTATTGCTTCGTGTTCTTGCCTTCGGTTTTAGACTAAATATATATATATATATGGCATACATGTTTAATAATCGAATTGGTATTGCTTCGTGTTCTTGCCTTCGGTTTTACACAACATATATATAAGGTACACATGTTTAATAGTCGAATTGGTATTGCTTCGTGTTCTTGCCTTCGGCTTTAAACAAATATATATATATATATATATATATATATATATATATATATATATATATATTACACAGGTGTAATAATCGGATTGGTATTGCTTCGTGTTCTTGCCTCCGGTTTATTATGTCTGGGGTAAAACCCATGTTAGGATACTAGGAAGGGGCAACTATATCCCCTCACCCTAGGCCCTTATACCCTAAGCCCGAATGATTCATAATTGGACCGAGAGTGTTAGTAGGGGTCTCGGTAGAACTCACTGAGATTATATCTCATTGTTTATATGTTGTTGTTTTACAGAGAAACAGGGAAAGAAAGGACCTCAGAGGCACGAGTAGGTTGAGCTCAGACTGGTTGCTGATGACTTAGCATTATGTTTAAGTTCAAATTTTCCTTCTGTTGTCTATGTATTATGACACCATGACATTAGCGTTATGTTTATCTTTCATTCTGCTTACTTGTATGGCTCTGACTACCATAGTTGCTGACAGTTTATGGTCTGAGCACCGTATGGTCTTATTTGTGTATAAGACGGTTATGTTATTTCAGCAAAAAATTTATAGTGGTATTCAGTGTCTGAGCAGGAAATATTATCCCTGATGTGTTATTGATGTGCACTTGGGTATTTTTAACAAATAGAAATACCGGGGTGTTATATCATTTGTGAGTGCTTGCATGTGGGTAAGAAGAGTCATAGGAGCTGTAGATGGTCATGCATGTTGGAGATCCAAGCCATGGAAGTTCACTTCCACTCCACATTGTCATTTGGGTAGCAAAACAAGAGGTTGTAGCATGGGGTTTGCGATTGGGAGCTGGTTGGTGCCATAGTTACGGTTTTGGGGGCTGTTTTGAAGTTAATATTGCTTGACATTGTGTTAAATTCGACACTCAAGGTGAGTTCTAACTCGCTTAGGGTTTTTCATTTCGTTTCATTTCAGTTCTAACTCACTTAGAGTTCTAACGGAATACGAATTGGGAACGAACGGAGTAGCCAAAACGAGGAAAAATGCAAAGTTCTGCACACTGTCACAGGGACACGGGTCGTGCGCCACAAGGCACGGACCGTGCCCCCAGTTCTGTTACTTACGCCCAAAAATTTTAAAAGACGCACGGACCGTGCGTGATAGCGCACGGGTCGTGCGCCCACTTCTGTCACTGGTCTTTAAAAGCTCGTTTTACTAGCTCCTTTCGATTCCAAACCTATTCTAATCCCTTTCCCAACATTGTATATTGATTAATTAACCGTAATTCGTGGTATGGCCTAGGTTTGATTGAAGTATAAAGGATTTCCCTAAGTTATAAGTTATGTGAAATGAATTGGTTAAATCAAAACAAATAAGTGTTGATTTCCATTATAGATTGGATAAAACCTTGCTTGCTCATATTTCAATGATAAATGTTAGAATGCCATGATTTTGAATGTGATTGAGATGATATGATATTGAATTGTTTCGAGTCATAATTAGTTACAAGCGAGTGCACACAAGATCATGATAATACAAGGAACTATAAGTCATTCAACTTAATATTAATGCTTATGTAATGATAATTATGACAAGATAATGAATGGACCTTGCGTTCATTAAGATATGGTTTTTACCCAAGGCAAAGTTAAATGACATGTGGTATAATAATAATATATCAAGTATAGGGTGATGACCCTAAGTTATTAGCATACTAGGGCAGGGAAGTCATGAGCCCGAACCCTGGTGTAACACCCTAAAATAATTTAATTAAGTGATTAAATTATTTAAAGTGTTGCATAAATTTTTATTATATTATAATATAGTATTTTTATTTAATTGAAGGGGATGGCATCGGAAATACCGGAATTGCAAGTAACGGCCCAAGAAGCCCAAGCCCGTTGGCTTAGGCGCTCCTTAGGCGCTAGGGGTCTAGGTTGCGCCCCAATTGTGCCAAAAGAGAGCAAGTGAGTCGAAGGAGAGGAGAAGAGAAAGAAAGTCGAAGGAGAGGAGAAGAGAAGGAAGAGGGCGAATCTCAAGCTAAGGAGTTAGGGTTTGTTCATCTTGATTCTAGGTAAGAGTTCCTAGTCTTTTATTATTCGATTTTCCTTCTCTTTCAAGTGCTTAGGTTTTCGATTTTTCCTAACCATTACTCTTGTTGAATTTTTCGTGATGGTCCAAGAGAGAGAGAGGGCGTGATCGTGAGAAAGGGGAGAAGAAGGAGAAGATTCCTTGTTGCGGTGGTTTGTTGGTGCTTCGGTGGAAAGAGCTCTAGTTCGTCATAATCAAGGTTAGGGGAGTCTCACTCTATAATAGAGAGTATAATAGGTGGTATGTAGATCATAGGGTCTTAATTGATGTTATTCGATGTTTGTTTGATTGATTGAATTGGTTGAAATTGATAAATTGTGTGAGAAAATCGACTTAGGCTTGAGTTAAGGTTTTTAACGTGTTGATTTCGTGTTTTGATATGTAATTGGTGTGTAAGTGTGAAATTGAAGTTGTTGGTATGATCATAACATGTTTTATGGTTTGTGGTTGTGATTTGATTTGGAAAGAAATTGGAAATTTGATGTTTGGTGGATGTTGGGTCGCATGGGGCGCCAAGTGCCTAGGAAAATGGCGCTCTATGTACTGTAGCAGTGGGTTTGTGTTGCGTTGCGTGTGTTGTTTGCTGCCTGGGCGTGCGTGTGTTGCTGTCTGGGCGCCTGTGCTGCCCAGAATGGCGCCTGGTGGCGCCTGTGTCCCATGGGGTGTGCGCCTAGGGGGTGGTTCATGTGAAGCTCAATTTCTAAACAGTTTCTGTCGTGCCAAATTTTGTATTCACCTGACCAAATGATATTTAAAACATTTTGGCTAAAGAATTTTCAGTTGTTCATGCACCGTTTTGAAATGGTCCTATTGGACATCGTTTTAGCTTGTGTAAAGGGGGCGTTCTGTGCAAATCAGTTTCTGAACATATTTTCCCTAGCCAAACTTTGTATTCACCTGACCAAATTGTATTTTAAGCACTTTGGCTAAAGAATTTCCAGATTTGCATGTGTTGTTTTGAAATGGTCCTATTGGACATCGTTTTAGCTTGTGTAAAGGGGGCGTTGTGTGCATATCAGTTTCTGAACATATTTTCCCTAGCCAAACTTTGTATTCACCTGACCAAATTGTATTTTAAGCACTTTGGCTAAAGAATTTCCAGAATTGCACTTGTTGTTTTGAAATGGTCCTATTGGACATCGTTTTAGCTTGTGTAAAGGGGGCGTTGTGTGCATATCAGTTTCTGAACATATTTTCCCTAGCCAAACTTTGTATTCACCTGACCAAATTGTATTTTAAGCACTTTGGCTAAAGAATTTCCAGAATTGCACTTGTTGTTTTGAAAAGGTCCTATTGGACATCGTTTTAGCTTGTGTAAAGGGGGCGTTGTGTGCATATCAGTTTCTGAACATATTTTCCCTAGCCAAACTTTGTATTCACCTGACCAAATTGTATTTTAAGCACTTTGGCTAAAGAATTTCCAGATTTGCATGTGTTGTTTTGAAATGGTCCTATTGGGCATCGTTTTAACTTGTGTAAAGGGGGTCTTGGGTGCAAAACGATTTCTGAGCATATTTTCCCGAGCCAAACTTTGTATCCACGTGACCAAATCCTATTTTGAACATTTTGGCTAGAGCGGTTTTAACTTTTCAGGTGACCTACTATGGTTGTGCGTGTGTGTGTTGTGTTGGGCGCCACGGGTGGCCGCCCAGGGCGCCAAGTGGTGCGTCCGTGCTTTGTGTTTTGGTTTCGGTCCTAATAGTGACAGATTGGTCCCTAGTGCTAGCTTAGTCATAGAGACGTGATTGAGATGAGAAAATAATGAGTTGATTGATGATGAGGCCATGGGGGCTAAAACTAAGACTAATTATAGATGTGATATGAGATGTATGGACCGTGTTGTTAAGAATTATGATTGTGGTTTTGTCATGGAGTCTCATGCATACATAAGGCTGCGGTCTGAGTTTTATATTATGATGATAAGGCTGCGGTCTGAGTTCTAAATTGAAATTGATAAGGCTGCGGTCTGAGTTGATATTATGATGATAAGGCTGCGGTCTGGGAAAATGGTACCACATGCATACTGTATTGCATACATCCTCATGATAAGCATGTGAGCTGCTGATTGTATGAACTATTTCTACTGTGTGACTGTATGAGTGCGATACTATGATGAAATATACTTCTTATTATAGTCTTTATTATATGGTTCGAGACTCACCCTTCTGTTGTTGTTTACCACAGGTAGTCCTGAGTGAAGGCTTACTCCTTTCACTCCCGAGTCGGTCTGCTCTGATACGTGACACCTAGGGGGTGGGCTTAGGATTCTAGTGTTATTCATTTGCTGTTGAATTTTTATGAGTCTGTTGTTCGGCGTTTTCGAGATTATGTTATTTTTCCGCTGCGAGACATTATATTATAATGTGTGGATTTTATTGGTGAAGTCATGAGTACCCTAATTTACTTAATGGTGTTGCGTATTATAAAGGTGTAATGAAGGCTTTTACTGATTTGACCGTTGTTCGATTAAATTTATGTGTAGCATTCCATTAAATTGAAATTTTGAAACTCTGATCTCTATGATAAATAGCCGGGTAGAATGGGGTGTTACATTAGTGGTATCAGAGCAAAAGTTCGGTCTGTCCGACCAAGTGTGTCTGTCTGTCATATAGTGTATGACAATTAGGTGTCTTTGTTTTAGTTCTAAATTGTCGTTTATGCTGCAGTGCTAGGTTGATATGGCTAGAAGGGATGATGCTGCTTTGGCTGCTGCTCTGCAGGCCATAGCCCAAGCTGTTGGAAATCAACACAATGCTGCTGATATGAATGCCCGTAACCTGGCAACGTTTCAGAGGGAAAACCCACCCACCTTCAAGGGTCGGTATGATCCCGATGGAGCCCTGTCGTGGTTGAATGAGATAGAGCGGATATTCCGTGTTATGGATTGCACTGCTGCCCAGCAAGTGAAGTTTGGGACGCACATGCTGGCGGAAGAGGCTGACAAGTGGTGGTTAGGGATGCTGCATAGGTTGAACACTGCTGGTGAAGAGGTTACTTGGGAAGTTTTCACAAGGGAATTTAAAAGAAAGTATTACCCTGAAGACGTTCGAGCCAAGAAAGAGGTAGAATTCTTAGAATTGAAACAGGGAAATAAGTCAGTGGCTGAGTATGCAGCCAAATTTGAAGAGCTGGCCCAATTTTGTCCTTACTACGCCAATGATGCTGATTCAGAGTTCTCTAAGTGTGTGAAATTTGAGAGTGGCCTGCGACCTGATATTAAGAAGGCAATTGGATATCATGAGATACGAGATTTTGCTAGACTAGTTGACAAGAGTAGAATTTATGAAGAGGACAGTTCTGCTGCCTACAAGATTGGGAAAGAAAAGAGGAATACTCAGTTTAGGGGCAAACCCTATGATATGGCTGGAGGTAAAAATAAGTGGAAGGCAGGTGCTGGTAAGAAATTTTCTGAGGGTAAGAAGCCCAGTGGGGGAGGTGCTCCCGCTGATATAGTGTGTTACACGTGTGGCAAGCCGGGTCACAAAAGTTTCGATTGCAAGACTGAAGTAATGTGTTACCGTTGTGGGAAGAAAGGTCATATGGCGTCTAACTGCGATCGTAAGGAATTAGTGTGTTTCAATTGTGGTGAAGCTGGTCACTTTAGTTCTAAATGCACCAAACCAAAGAAAGAGAAATCCAATGGAAGAGTTTTCGCGCTAGCAGGCTCAGAGGGGCCCAATGAGATTCGAGGTACTTGTTTTATTTATGGTTCCCCTTTAGTTGCTATAGTTGATACTGGTGCTACGCATTCTTTTATTGCTGCTGTTTGTGCTGAAAAGTTAAATCTAGTATTGTCTGATATGAAAAGGGAAATGGTTATCGACACTCCGGCTAAGGGTTCAGTGACTACTTCTCTATTGTGTGCTAAGTGTCCTCTGTCAGTCTTCGGCAGAGATTTTCTGGTTGACCTTATATGTTTGCCTTTGGGAGGGTTGGATGTTATTCTTGGTATGGACTGGTTAGTGGATAACCATGTGCACATCAACTGTTTCAGCAAGTCTGTGAGTTTCTTTCCTCCTGAGGAGGAAAAGTCTGTTTTGTTGTCTGGGGATCAGCTGCATAAGGTAATGAAGGATGGTGGTCAACTATTTGCTTTGATGGCGTCTATGTCTGCTGAAAACCAAGCTATGGTTGAAGGGTTGCAGGTGGTGTGTGAGTTCCCTGAAGTGTTCCCTGATGAGATTCCTAGTGTGCCACCAGAGAGGGAAGTAGAGTTTGGGATTGACCTTGTGCCTGGTACTAGGCCGGTATCCATGGCACCGTACCGGATGTCAGCTTCTGAGTTATCTGAGTTGAGGAAGCAGTTGGAAGAGTTACTTGAAAAGAAATTTGTGAGGCCTAGTGTGTCACCATGGGGAGCTCCGGTTTTGTTAGTAAAGAAGAAAGATGGGAGTATGCGCCTGTGTGTGGATTATAGACAGTTGAACAAGGTGACTATCAAAAATAAGTACCCTCTTCCGAGAATTGATGATCTGATGGACCAGCTGGTGGGTGCTAAGGTTTTTAGCCAAATTGATTTGAGGTCAGGGTATCATCAGATTAAAGTAAAAGACGAAGACGTCCAGAAGACAGCATTTCGAACGAGATATGGACATTATGAGTACTCTGTGATGCCGTTTGGTGTCACCAATGCACCAGGGGTGTTTATGGAGTACATGAACCGTATCTTCCATAGTTACTTGGATCGGTTTGTGGTAGTTTTTATAGATGATATTCTGGTATACTCCAAGTCTGAAGAGGAGCATGCAGAGCACTTGAGATTGGTGCTTGAGGTATTGAAAGAGAAGAAGCGTTATGCTAAGTTGTCCAAATGCGAGTTCTGGCTGCGTGAGGTAAGCTTTTTGGGTCATATTATTTCTAGTGATGGCATAGCTGTAGACCCAGCCAAGGTTGATGCAGTGTTACAGTGGGAAAGCCCAAAGTCTGCGACTGAGATCAGGAGTTTCTTGGGGTTGGCCGGTTACTACAGGAGGTTCATTGAGGGTTTCTCAAAGCTAGCCCTTCCGTTGACTCAATTGACGTGTAAAGGGAGAGTTTTTGTGTGGGATGCTAAGTGTGAAGAGAGTTTCCAAGAGTTGAAGAAAAGATTGACAACATCTCCGGTGTTAGTGTTGCCCGTGCCAGATCAACCGTTTGTGGTATATTGTGATGCTTCCAGAATGGGCTTAGGGGGCGTATTGATGCAGGATGGGAAGGTAGTCGCTTATGCGTCTAGACAGTTGCGGACTCATGAGAAGAACTATCCTACTCATGATTTGGAGTTGGCTGCTATCGTGTTTGCGCTAAAGATTTGGAGGCACTATTTGTATGGCACTAGGTTCGAGGTATTCAGCGACCACAAGAGTTTGAAATACTTGTTTGATCAGAAGGAGCTGAATATGAGGCAGAGGCGTTGGTTAGAGCTGCTGAAAGACTATGATTTTGGCTTAAACTATCACCCCGGCAAAGCTAATGTCGTGGCTGATGCTTTGAGTCGAAAGACTTTGCATATGTCAGCAATGATGGTAAAAGAGTTGGAGTTGATTGAGCAATTCCGTGATATGAGTCTGGTTTGTGAAGTGACACCGCGAAGTGTTAAGCTGGGTATGCTGAGGATTGGTAATGACTTCTTGGTTAGTATCAGAGACGCCCAGAAATTAGATGTGAAGCTGGTTGACTTGTTAGTTGCGGGTGATCAGGATGTGGATGGGGATTTCAGGTTGGATTCCCAGGGTGTGTTGAGATTTAGAGATAGGATCTGTGTTCCCGATGATATTGAGATGAAGAAGATGATCCTTGAGGAGAGTCATAGGAGCAAGCTGAGTATTCATCCAGGGGCTACAAAGATGTATCATGACTTGAAGAAATTATTCTGGTGGCCTGGTATGAAGAAAGATGTAGCACAGTTTGTGTATGCCTGTTTGACTTGCCAGAAGTCAAAGGTTGAGCACCAAAAGCCTGCGGGGCTGATGCAACCTTTAGATGTTCCGGAATGGAAATGGGATAGCATTTCCATGGATTTTGTGACTGGGTTACCAAGAACCGTTCGGGGGTTTGATTCTATTTGGGTGATCGTGGATAGGTTGACGAAGTCTGCTCACTTCCTTCCTATCAACATCACATATCCGGTATCGAGATTGGCCGAGATATATATTCAGGTGATTGTAAAGTTGCATGGTGTCCCGAAGAGTATTGTATCTGACAGAGATCCGAGGTTTACTTCGGAGTTTTGGGGGAGCTTGCAGGAGGCATTGGGGTCCAGATTGAGGTTGAGTTCAGCCTATCATCCTCAGACTGATGGGCAGACAGAGAGAACCATTCAGTCATTGGAGGACTTATTGAGATCGTGTGTTTTGGAGCAGGGAGGTGCGTGGGATACACACCTTCCATTAATTGAGTTTACTTACAACAACAGCTACCATTCAAGTATAGGGATGGCTCCTTACGAGGCACTGTATGGGCGGAGGTGTAGAACTCCTGTGTGTTGGCATGAGTCTGGAGAGAGTGTTGTTCTTGGACCTGAATTAGTGAGAGAGACTACAGAGAAGATAAAAATGATCAGGGAGAAAATGAAAGAGTCTCAAAGTCGGCAAAAGAGTTACCATGATAGAAGGAGAAAAGATTTGGAATTTCAGGCGGGAGAGCATGTTTTCTTGAGGGTCACGCCTATGGCTGGTGTTGGGCGTGCACTTAAAGCAAAGAAGTTGACTCCTAGATTTATTGGACCGTACCAGATCACCGAGAGGGTCGGAAAGGTTGCTTATAGGGTGGCTTTACCACCTAACCTTTCGAACTTGCACGACGTATTTCACGTGTCGCAACTTCGGAAGTACATTCCGGACCCGTCTCATGTGATCCATATGGATGATATTGAGGTGCGAGATAATCTCACTGTGGAGACTATGCCAGTGAGGATTGATGATAGAGAAGTGAAGGTGCTGAGGGGGAAAAACATTGCTTTAGTAAAGGTGGTGTGGTTGGGAGCTACTGGCGAGAGCATGACTTGGGAGCTGGAGAGTAGGATGCGGGAATCCTATCCAGAGCAATTTGACTCAGGTATGAATTTCGAGGACGAAATTTCCTAAGTGGGGGAGAGTTGTAACACCCTAAAATAATTTAATTAAGTAAGTGATTAAATTATTTAAAGTGTTGCATAAATTTTTATTATATTATAATATAGTATTTTTATTTAATTGAAGGGGATGGCATCGGAAATACCGGAATTGCAAGTAACGGCCCAAGAAGCCCAAGCCCGTTGGCTTAGGCGCTCCTTAGGCGCTAGGGGTCTAGGTTGCGCCCCAATTGTGCCAAAAGAGAGCAAGTGAGTCGAAGGAGAGGAGAAGAGAAAGAAAGTCGAAGGAGAGGAGAAGAGAGGAAGAGGGCGAATCTCAAGCTAAGGAGTTAGGGTTTGTTCATCTTGATTCTAGGTAAGAGTTCCTAGTCTTTTATTATTCGATTTTCCTTCTCTTTCAAGTGCTTAGGTTTTCGATTTTTCCTAACCATTACTCTTGTTGAATTTTTCGTGATGGTCCAAGAGAGAGAGGGCGTGATCGTGAGAAAGGGGAGAAGAAGGAGAAGATTCCTTGTTGCGGTGGTTTGTTGGTGCTTCGGTGGAAAGAGCTCTAGTTCGTCATAATCAAGGTTAGGGGAGTCTCACTCTATAATAGAGAGTATAATAGGTGGTATGTAGATCATAGGGTCTTAATTGATGTTATTCGATGTTTGTTTGATTGATTGAATTGGTTGAAATTGATAAATTGTGTGAGAAAATCGACTTAGGCTTGAGTTAAGGTTTTTAACATGTTGATTTCGTGTTTTGATATGTAATTGGTGTGTAAGTGTGAAATTGAAGTTGTTGGTATGATCATAACATGTTTTATGGTTTGTGGTTGTGATTTGATTTGGAAAGAAATTGGAAATTTGATGTTTGGTGGATGTTGGGTCGCATGGGGCGCCAAGTGCCTAGGAAAATGGCGCTCTATGTACTGTAGCAGTGGGTTTGTGTTGCGTTGCGTGTGTTGTTTGCTGCCTGGGCGTGCGTGTGTTGCTGTCTGGGCGCCTGTGCTGCCCAGAATGGCGCCTGGTGGCGCCTGTGTCCCATGGGGTGTGCGCCTAGGGGGTGGTTCATGTGAAGCTCAATTTCTAAACAGTTTCTGCCGTGCCAAATTTTGTATTCACCTGACCAAATGATATTTAAGACATTTTGGCTAAAGAATTTTCAGTTGTTCATGCACCGTTTTGAAATGGTCCTATTGGACATCGTTTTAGCTTGTGTAAAGGGGGCGTTGTGTGCATATCAGTTTCTGAACATATTTTCCCTAGCCAAACTTTGTATTCACCTGACCAAATTGTATTTTAAGCACTTTGGCTAAAGAATTTCTAGATTTGCATGTGTTGTTTTGAAATGGTCCTATTGGACATCGTTTTAGCTTGTGTAAAGGGGGCGTTGTGTGCATATCAGTTTCTGAACATATTTTCCCTAGCCAAACTTTGTATTCACCTGACCAAATTGTATTTTAAGCACTTTGGCTAAAGAATTTCCAGAATTGCACTTGTTGTTTTGAAATGGTCCTATTGGACATCGTTTTAGCTTGTGTAAATGGGGCGTTGTGTGCATATCAGTTTCTGAACATATTTTCCCTAGCCAAACTTTGTATTCACCTGACCAAATTGTATTTTAAGCACTTTGGCTAAAGAATTTCCAGATTTGCATGTGTTGTTTTGAAATGGTCCTATTGGGCATCGTTTTAACTTGTGTAAAGGGGGTCTTGGGTGCAAAACGATTTCTGAGCATATTTTCCCGAGCCAAACTTTGTATCCACGTGACCAAGTCCTATTTTGAACATTTTGGCTAGAACGGTTTTAACTTTTCAGGTGACCTACTATGGTTGTGCGCGTGTGTGTTGTGTTGGGCGCCACGGGTGGCCGCCCAGGGCGCCAAGTGGTGCGTCCGTGCTTTGTGTTTTGGTTTCGGTCCTAATAGTGACAGATTGGTCCCTAGTGCTAGCTTAGTCATAGAGACGTGATTGAGATGAGAAAATAATGAGTTGATTGATGATGAGGCCATGGGGGCTAAAACTAAGATTAATTATAGATGTGATATGAGATGTATGGACCGTGTTGTTAAGAATTATGATTGTGGTTTTGTCATGGAGTCTCATGCATACATAAGGCTGCGGTCTGAGTTTTATATTATGATGATAAGGCTGCGGTCTGAGTTCTAAATTGAAATTGATAAGGCTGCGGTCTGAGTTGATATTATGATGATAAGGCTGCGGTCTGGGAAAATGGTACCACATGCATACTGTATTGCATACATCCTCATGATAAGCATGTGAGCTGCTGATTGTATGAACTATTGCTACTGTGTTACTGTATGAGTGTGATACTATGATGAAATATACTTCTTATTATAGTCTTTATTATATGGTTCGAGACTCACCCTTCTGTTGTTGTTTACCACAGGTAGTCCTGAGTGAAGGCTTACTCCTTTCACTCCCGAGTCGGTCTGCTCTGATACGTGACACCTAGGGGGTGGGCTTAGGATTCTAGTGTTATTCATTTGCTGTTGAATTTTTATGAGTCTGTTGTTCGGCGTTTTCGAGATTATGTTATTTTTCCGCTGCGAGACATTATATTATAATGTGTGGATTTTATTGGTGAAGTCATGAGTACCCTAATTTACTTAATGGTGTTGCGTATTATAAAGGTGTAATGAAGGCTTTTACTGATTTGACCGTTGTTCGATTAAATTTATGTGTAGCATTCCATTAAATTGAAATTTTGAAACTCTGATCTCTATGATAAATAGCCGGGTAGAATGGGGTGTTACACCTGGGCCCCTTCCATGTTTGCCCGCTTTCCAAGGTTAGCGGGATGGGTGCACAGCGAACCAAAGAAAAGAAAAATGGTTCAAAGTTTTGTGCTAAGTTCACAGACATAGACATGGTACGTAGTTATCAAGAAATTGGACTGCGGGTTAATCAAGCTTAATGAACCGCGAGAGTAGTAAGGGGTCTCGATAGGACTCACTGAGATTTGTAATCTTACCCTTTATATGTTGTGGCTTTTACAGAGAAACATGGAAAGCAATCAAGCACGATTAGCCGGCGTACCATATGGAGATTATGGAGATACCGAGGAATTAGTTTATTGCTTATATTGTTCCCTTCAGTTTCTTATGTATCCCGATGATATAACTTGTATTTATTCAAAGTTGTAAATCATTTCCGCTAATTCTGTTTATGGATACTGGACATTAGGATGTGGGAAGGTTATTAAAACATGGTTTTTATGTTAAGTATGTACTTCTAATTGAAGTTAAGAAATATCAGTAATTGATGAGTTTTTATCAAGTTTTAGTTTGTTCAATATCTAAAGACATGAATTTTACTCTGATATATGTTGTAAGGTGTATTCTAGTATTTCTCCGATGGTTGAAATATTAGGGTATTACACATTTAATAGTTACATATACATGCCACGTCAGATTAATATAATTTAAAAACAAAATAAATGAAATATTAAAAACAAAACAAAATAATAAATAATCAAAGACTGTGATACAATCAAGTCCAACCCTTCTTCTTCGTTGACTTGAGAATCAAAGTATGTGACACAATCAAGTCCAACCCTTCTTCTTCTTCGTTGATTCAAGAAAAATTAAAAAACTCATACATCCAGAATCTGATACAATCAAGTCCAACCCCTTCGTAACCCAAATTCAAGAATCCAATCCAAATTTCTAGAATCCTAATCCCCTTCCTCCCTCCAAACCCAAACTCTTCACCGCCAACCACGAAAACTCCAACCCAAAACTCAACGCCTAATCCTCTCTATGGGATCGGTTCGAGAGTATATGTCCATCGAAAGGGGAAAAGAGAGTGGTTATCTACACAACGACGTTGAGAGGCGTACGGAGGACGTTTGAAACGTGCAACATGGTGAGAGTGGCGTTTGAAGCTTTTGGTGTCCAGATGTGGTTCGTCCGAGAGTGTTCGTGAAAGGGTTTTCTAGAACTGTTTGTGATGGTTGTGGGTATTGGAGGCGTTCTTTGATTGCGGAGAGGAGACGGTAGTTAACTTGATCGTTAGTGGCGAGTGCTTTCATGATGACAAGCTTGTAGTGATAGCGGTGCAGTTTCTTGACGTCAACTAAGTTATCGCCACCGCTTACCTGTGGAGGTGCACGACTGGAAGAGGAAGTGCGGAGAACAACATATTTGAAGAGAAGATTTGATGAGTGAAGATATATGAACAATTTGAGGAAAGAAGAGAGATGGAGAAGGTGAAGAGAGATGGGCCATCAGTGAAGATGATCTATTTTAATTTTGATTTTGATTTTACTGTTTTAATAATTTATTAATAATAATATTATTTATTTTAATTATTTAAATATTGTAATATGACGTGACATGTATATGTGGACCATTAAATGACATGGCACAAGCTGCATCAACTGCCACATCATTTCATAGTTGCCACATCAGCGTTTTTTGTTTGACTGGATTCCAACTCAGCAAAAAAAATGAAAAATCCCTCTTTGGACTAAATGTTCTGAGTTTTTAAAAATTGGAGGACTAAATGTCTGAGTTTTAAAATAGGGAGACTAAATATCCGAATTTTTAAAAATAGGGGGACCAAAACTATAATTTAGCCTATTATTTACCCATTACTCAAATATAGTACTTTTCTGATCAAACTGACTAATTTGAAAAAACAATTACTAAACCACTGAACAAATTTATTAAAAAAACATATTTAAAAATAGCTAACCCCTTAATCTTTCTTATTCACACTCGATGTCATTTTCACAAAAACTTCCTTATTCCTTCCATCTCCAAATTCATGGATACAAAACACCATCTAATGTAAAAACCATCGTTTTCAACATCACAATACAACTAGTATGTATGACCTGTGCGCCGCAAGAGTATACATTTTGTTTTAACTTAAACTAGTACTATACCCGTGCATCCACACGGACCGATCGCGTTACGTGACACGATTACCTAAAATAGAAACGTTAATTTGAAATCTCATTAATCTAAAATCAATTGTAAAATATAGAGGATGACTTGCATACGCACAGGTGCTATCGTGTTATTTTTATGAATGAATTTGGACAGTATTTTAATAGTCTGAACATTACCCCGTGAAAATAGAGAAAAATTTAAAGAAGATAAAAAATGAGTTTCAAATAAAAAATTGATAAATATTAAAACTAAAAATGTAAAAGTATAATTTAAAAACAATATGTGCATTTATCCCGTGTGTTTTTATATATCAGTGTAGTGTTTTTGTATATATCAGTGTTGTTATCTCATTTTTTTTTTATATATCAGTGCAACTATCCCATGTTTTTATACATATCATTGCAGTTATCCGTGTACTTTTTTAAATATCAGTGCAGTTGTCCAGTGTTTTTTTATGTATCAGTGCAATTATCTCATAGTTTCAATTGATTATTTGAGTTGATTAGTAGATTATTGTAGATAGTAAAAGATAGATAGTAGATTATCAATAACAAATATTTATCCCATGTTTTTTTATATATCAGGGACAATTATTTATCCTTTTTAAGTATTATTGACAAATATTTGTCACGTGTGTTTTAAATATTAATCAGTTTAAATAGTCATTAATTCTTCTTGTTTTAAATATTTATCCCGTGTATTTTTATATATCACTGCAGCTATCCCGTGTTTTTTTATATATCAATACAGTTATCTCAGTTTTAATAGATTATTTTAGTTGATTAGTAGATTATAGTAGATTGTAAAAGTTAGATAGTAGATTATCAATAAGAAATATTTGTTTTACATATTAATTGATATAAATTTATAGTAGATATAAATCTCGTGTTTTTTTATATATCAGTGCAATTATCTCGTAATTTCAATTGATTATTTTAGTTGATTAGTAGATTATAGTAGATAGTAAAAGAGAGATAGTAAATAGTCAATAAGAAATATTTGTTTTAAATATTAATCAATAGTTTTAATAGTCATTAAATCTTATTGTTTTTTAGATAGTAGGTTTATAATAGTCTTCAAAAAATTTAATTATCAATGACAAATATTAATCCCGTATTTTTTTATATATCATTACAATTATCCCATAGTTTCAATTAACTATTTTAGTTTATTAGTAGATTATAGTAGATAGTAAAAGATAGATAGTAAATTATCAATAAGAGTATAAACATATTTTGGAGAGAAAAATTAAAATTTTAAGGTGATAATTTTTTCCAAAAAAGTGATAGTTAAAATTTTTGTAGAGTAGTGTTTGTATAAATTTAGAAATTTAGTTAAAAAACTAAAGTGAAGTGATAAGAGAAAAAGAAGAATTGTTTATGAGAAAAGTAAAACTAAAGTAAAAAGAAAAAAGGAAGACAAAGAGTGTAAGAAAAAATTGAAAAGGCTTGGTAAAAAAGAAAAGAAAAGTGAAAATGAGTAAAAAAAGTGTAGGAAGAAAGAGAAAAAAAAAGAAGAAAGAGAGTGTAAGAAAAAAAGTGTTAAAAGAGAAGAAAAATAAAGTGAAAATATTGGAGAAAGCGAAAAGTTGTTTTTGTTTTTTAGTGAGTCAATTACATTTTTATCCTTAATTAATATATGTGTCACTTTTCCCAAATATCTGAATTGGTAAAATCATATGTGGCGAATTTGTATAAATTTATATTAGATTATAATAATTTTGTTGTTAAAATAAATATGGACATTTGTATATTTATGTTAATTAGATGAGATATAAAAGTTGGGTATAATATGTTATGTTTGCACTTTATTTACTGAACTAAAAATAATAGATGAATCTTATTTGATGACGAAACAATTTTGATGAAATAAACCTATTAAGATGTACATCAGATAAAATAAACCTGATATGTGATATAAATATTATATATATATATATATATTTGTTTTGTCTAATATTTTTTAATCGATGAAAGAACGATTTTTAAGGAGTTATATCATTATGGATATTAGAAGCATTTCTTTTAACATTTATTTTTTGTTATGAAAATATATCTTTAATTTATGAATGCGGAGAAAATTTTATATGTTGAATTAGAAAATGTAGTAAATAGTTTCTATTATGTTGAGGTTAGCGAATTTTAAAAACAAAATCAATGAATGAAATATTTATTTTTTTTGACCAAAATGAATGAAATATATATATATATATATATATATATTAAGTTTCCTAAAAAATGGTGATCAAATGCCTAAAAAATAGGTGGGTGATAAAAGTTGGTAGAATATTGTGGAAAACTAAAAAAAGTGGGCACTATCATGTAATAATCTTTTTGTATAATTAGATAATAAGGGTACGATTAACTCCACATTTAATGCAAGAATAAATTTCCCAAAGACTACGATCAGTTGGGCTCTTTCATTTCACTATTTCTATAATTTTTTAATACAAAACATTTAGATTTTAAAAATCCAAAGTTATTTACCAACAAAAATATCTTAAGTTTATTATTATAAAAAATTAACTGCAAAAAGAAGATATAAAGTGCTAAAAAAATCGTACAACAAATAGATCTGTCATTACAAAAAGTACACAACCGAACACTATAAATATATCATTAAAAATTATAAAAAATTATAAAAGGAATCAATTATAGATCACAAAAAAGAGCAGCCTACTTGGTTTCCCACCACTCTTGTCGGGACATTGTCGCTCCACATCGGAAATTCAAGGGTCTAATTAGTTTTCCGTTTTAGATTTTCAGTTTTTTTTTCAGAGAATAATGAACAGAGCATAAAAAAGCCAGTTCCACCGCAAAGCACATCTCTAATAGGAAGGAAAAAGGTAACGCTCCAAGTGGCCGAATTACCTAAATATAACAATTATCCCTCTTGTCAAAAAAAAAGTATCCTTATTCTGCTAACATGACCCAACTCTTTTGATTCCATCAATAAGCTAAACTAAAATTCTACTATTAAATCAAAAGAAAGAGCTTAAGCAAACTCAGCAAAGAACGAACTATCACCGTATAACAGCCAGTTGGAAACCATTTGGATGAGAACTATGATTTAGGTGCAGGAGAAGTTTGCCATGGTAAACAATGTTGTGTCAATAATGCTCGCCAATTGATAACTCTAATTTATATAGAGTTATTCATACATCTAACCATAACTAAATTGCTTGAAACCAAATAAAATATGTATTTTTTTTTTGACAACCCAAGTAAAATATGTATTAAATATAATAGTATTAGTAAAATAACAACATTATAAGTTTTATAGAAGATTGCACAGTGATTTAAGCATTTTGTATATATATATATATATATATATATATTGGTATGTTTGATATGTTTGTTCAGTACAGCTGCAGTTAATGCTTCTGCACCAGATGCTTCTGCACCATCCAGCTGTGAGCTTATAACCCCACCTTGGAAGCACCTCAAATCATACCATGGCACAAAACTTTTTATGACATCATGCTTAGTCATTGGGCACATGGAGTCACATGTCCACATGCATAAGGAAGCGTCCACCATGAAACATCATCATGAAGGGCTACTCACCTAAAGACACATGGATCTCCACCATTGGACCTCATTTAAGGAAGAGTGCTGGACTTAATCTTCTCAAATTCAGAGCAGGAAAGTAACCATGGTTAAGCCTCACTTTGTTGACTTGGTTACTACGCAAACCCTCATGCAAAGGAAACCTCAAAGGCTATAAATGCGCTTCACTTCGCACTTGAAAAACAATCCCTTCAACCATCCAAATATATAGTACTTTCATATAGTTTAGTAGTTTCAATTCTTGCATTTTAATTTAGTAGTTAGTTGTAAGAAGGTGTTTACTGTGATTTTTAGTAAACACCGCTAGTTTCACTACACGTGTTACTTGCGAGATCAACTAGGAATCTCAGGCCATTTGTGATCAAATTTTACTAAGAATTGTTGATATTTAATAGAAGTGCAGAAACTTACGATAAAGTACAAGAATTTGTAAATGCGAGAAAAGTAATCAGAATGCAGTAAATTGCAGTAATTGTAAGTGAAGAAGATGACAAAGTGCAGAAATCTAAAAGAAATGAAAACAATTATATAAAGAAGTGGTACGCAGAATCATACATGAATTCCTGTTGACTCTGTTTTCTCTGTTTGCGGAAGTAGAGTGTTTTAGGAAAATATGTGTAATGAGTTTTGCGACCCCTTTTCCTCTTTACAGAACCTCTATTTATAATACAAATAAGACTATAACTGCTCAGCAGTTTTCTAAAACAAGATAAAGCAGAGTAACTGCTACAAGATAAGGCAGAGTAACTGCTATTTCGACGTGCTTCTACTTCGATTGTCTAACTGCTCTTTCTCTTCGACCAAAGAATCAATGTCCATTTCGACAGATCTCCATAGCTTTACTTGTTTCGCTGTCTATAATCTTCTCTCTGTCGAAGTGTGCCCTTTTTTTCCAAATTCGCTAAGTTATGCACTAGGCTACTTTCCTTTGGTTATTGCCTCTTGAAGTCGAAATTATATCTTGGTGTCAAAAATCTGCCTTCTTTCTGAAAATATTAAGTCAAACCCTGTTGACTGCATTTAATATTAGCCTGTCGAAAATGCAGGCTAACAAATTGCCCCCCCAAAAAGACGTTTTCGACTGAATTCTTGAATGAAAATAGAAAACGGCTTTTTGAAACTTTTTCGACTATCCCATGAAATCTCATGCTATCATTGCATATCTTTTTTCAGAATACGAGGGGACGTTTCTGAGCTAAAACAGAGTTTGCTGGTGCCTTCTTCCAACGAGAATGCGCCACGTGCACAATTAACTGTCTCACGTTTCCCACTAACACCACGATTGCCAAAGCAATTTATTATTATTTTATTTTTTAACGTGGTGAAACGGCTATAAAAGGAAAGTTGTACCCTCTCATTTCTTCTTCCTGAACCTTCAACTTCTCCTTCTCTGCGAAAAACTCCATTAAAGCATCTTCAACTTCTCCTTCTGCATTTCTTTCCTCTTATTCGCCTTACGAAGCAAAGCGGATACTACTAAGCACTTCCATTTCTTCACTAACTTCCTGTTTCCAACGATGGCATCTTCTTCTACCATAAAATCTCCTGCTGTAACTCTTGGGAAGAAAACCCTTGTTCCTGAACCTGCTCTTACTCTGGAAGAAACACAAATTTACAGGTCTCAGGTACTTATCCCCTTCTCTAAACCTTCAAATCATGCATTCTTAGGCCCTCTCCCTCTCGCTGATGATGATTCCTCTAGGATTAGGGACATTTTCCCTAGCTATCATAGACTCAGCCCTAGGATTTTCAGCGAAGGTCCACACGTGATGGATTTTATGAGTAACCCGAATAGGGTTTTTCGATCCTCGCCACCAACTGAGAAAAACATGCCTTACATCGACTGGCTCAACAAAATTGAGTCGAAAAAAGGAGATATCTGGAAGAGCCAGGGAATTTTCGATCTGATCCAAATCTCAAGGTATGGGCCTAAGTATCAAAGCCCAATGCTCCTTTCTGCTCTACATTTTTGGGATATTACTACCAACAGCCTTCATTTGAAATGTGGCATGCTTACCCCTACCCTGCTTGATGTGGCAGCTATAACAGGTTTAAAACCTTTAGGAGAGACTTTCGACCCTGCTATCCAAACTGATTTCGATTTTGACTTCAAAAAGACTAGCTTTAAAGGTTATATTGAAGAGAAACACGTTACTGAGTCGAAGGATGTTTCTGATGAAGAGCATATTGCCTTTCTCACCTTCTGGTTATCCTTTTATGTCTTCTTTTCTTCGTCACTTCAAGTGGCTAAGATGTATATCCCTTTAGCCATTCAATTACATCAACGTCGAAATATCAACTTGGCTACCCTTATTTTAGGATCCCTTTTCGACAACTTGAAACAAGGGGCTCTTGATTTGAAAGGACTCAAACCAGAAGGGAAATATTTGATCTCTGGACCAATTTGGCTGTTTCAATTGTGGCTTCTTGCCACTTTCAATTCAAAATTGATAATGTATACTCCTGATGAGTATCTTGACGTAATTTCTAACAGAGGGGTCGAAGGTGTGCGACTTTCTTTGTTGAAACCTAAACAAATAGGAGTATCTGTCGAAGATCTCTTTTCACAGGCTTTCAACATGTTTCTGAACTGTACAGAATTTTCTCCTTCTATGGCCCCTTTTGCTGGAAGAAATTACGGGCCACATTGGTTCACTAGGGAATTCCCTGCTACCAACCCTGATGAGGAGCAAGAAACCAATCAAATTTGGAAAGCATTTTTAACTCCTCAACTGCTGTCATCTCGAATTTCTCCTGGGAAGTCATCAAACCAATTTGGTTTATTCTCATATCATCCAAGTTTATATGCACGGCAATTTGGGTTGTGTCAACTTCGACCCAGCCCTTTTTTCCGGTCTAGAAGGGAACTGTTAGTCCCTGAGAATGAAGAAGAATGGATAAATCGTCTCAATGACTTTCCTGCTGATTCTTTTCGTCTTACTCCCCTCTCTTTTGAATCCACTTTCTCTTGTACCCACAAATTTTCTCAGTGGTGGACAGAGTATATCACCAGGAAATTCACTGGTGTCGAAGAGGCTAGTCTATTGGTCAAACTAATATCTGCTTTTCCTTCTTCGCAGAAAAAGAAGACCAAGTCGAAAGGTATACATATTCGAGAAATTCAAGCATTTCAACAATATTTCGAAACTGTATATGATCCGACTAATCTTCGTCGAACTGTTTCTCAAGCTGCAAAAGTTTTTAAACAAAAAATTCTTGATAAAATCCCGACTATGATTTTTCCACCTTATGTACCCGACAAATATTTTTTTGCTTTAACACAAAACAAAATTAGATTTCCACCTTTGCCAACCAGTGAACTGGCTCTGGCATTTTGGTCACCCCTTCCAGAATGGTTCATATGTGGTTCGACCAGGGCACTATTTAATTTTTTGAACAACAAAACAGCTGAGAAAGTAGTTCCGACTAAGCAGGACATATACACTTTTGAGGGTCATCTTCATTTAGATATTCAACATATTCGAATCTTGTCCTCCATTAGAGAAGGTGATTCACAAGACTTTTTAGGAAAAATAAATTTCCTTTCTATGTATTTCATATTAACACTTGTTTGTCAAATATTTGTAGCCATTCCTATCACATCGTCTTCGACAGATGGCGCAGCAACAAAGACGAAGAAAAAAGATGTCGAGGCTTCATCAAAAAGAAAACAACCTCTTCAAGAAGAAAAACAAAAAGTAAGTACTTATCTTTACTCGTTGTGTTATCTTCTTATACTCTTCGACTAATTAGTCATTCGTTTTGCAGAGTCGAAAAAGAACAAGCAGCTCTTTAACATCCAATCCAAAGAAAGCAAGAAATGTCAAACCAAGAGTCGTGAGCGATTCAGAGGTCGAAGTTCTCAAAACTTTGCCTATTTATATTTGTTTTCTTTTTCTTATTCATGCTTATGTGATTGTTGTATTTTCAGTCTGATGAGACACCACTGCTTAGGACTAAACCCATCAAGGTTCAAGTCCCTGAAACAGAAAGAGAGAGAAAGACAAAACATTCTCAAGATGCCTCTAAAACTGTTTCCCAACAAACTTCTGTCGAACGACAACAACAAGAAGAAAAAGTTCCGAAGAGGCTTATCAAGAAAACCCAGAGTGCACACTCTTTTGTTGAGGACATCATAGCTAAGGTGATCAAATTGAAGCCTATGTTTTTCGGAAACCCGAAAACTTTGTTTATGTGATAATACTCACTTTACTTCATTTTTTAGGAAACGCCTTCCTCCACTCATTCCCCTTCAAAAATAAATGCTTCTGGAGAAGGTGTCGAAGAAAAAGATTTGCCTCAACATACACCTGTTGTCGAAGATACACCGTTGGCCGAAAAGACTATTCTTGCTGAAACTGCCCAGGAAATTCCTGCTCATGGCCCGGAGCCTGCTGCTATGGACGTTGATGAAAATCCTGATGTTGGCCACAGTGGAGCTGAGATCAGTATATCTTCTTCTCCAAACATGGAAGAGCAAGGGTACGACGAAGAAGAAAGTGAAGACGATGGTGATAACGAGAGGAGTGAATCTCTTGAGATAGCTAATTCTCCACGTTCTGTGCCCTCAACACATGACACCGCTCTTAACCTTCAAGAACAAGAATTTTTGGACTTAAAACGCAAAGATCCTCTTGAAGCTTTCAAACGAATGGTGAGTGGTTTATCTTCGACAGAAAGTAAGCCAAGTGCTTCGACTGCTTCTGTTGGCAATTCCTCTGAAGGTCCTAAAGGAAACCTGATTCGAGAGCTTCAAACAACCCTCTTTGAGATAGATCTATTCGAGGCTATCGAAACAAATCATATGCTCTATTACAAACTCAAGTCTTTGCTCAATGAACTTAACAACTCTGGCTCCAGTGACTCTCTTTTATGCTTTATTGTTGAATTTGAGCCTTTACTAGAGCAAATTTCCAGAGATATTCAGAGAAAGAAGAGCACTATTGTGAGCAAAGAACGTGAGCTTGAGCTTCTGACAGAAGAAAGTGTCGTCGTCGAAGCCTCAGAAAGCAAGATTTCAGCCTTGGAAATTCAAGCAGCAACTAATTCCAAGGAAATAGAAGACTGTGATGCAAACATTTCGACATACAAGGCTCAAATCAAGGAATTGCAATCGAAGATTGAAGCGGAAGAAAAGAAGAAAATCTCTGTTCAGCAGAAGTCTTCAATTTCTGTGGAGAACGCACTTCGCACTGAGGCAACCTTGGCTATCGAACACTTGGAGAAGGTTCAGAAACATGACGAAGCAGTTAAGAGGCTAACAGAAGAAGAAACTCTTTTAAATACCAGATTGAGGCATGCCAGAGCAGCCTTTGAGAGGCTTAAAGCTTCTTTTGTAATTTAACTTTCCATCTGTAATCTGACAGCATTTACTCGATCTGTATTTTGACAATATTTTCTGGCATGAGTGCCATGTTTATATCTTCACATTCTCTTAATTTTGCGTTATTTTGATTTCTTGCAACATTGGCTTATATCTCTTTAAATACTTGCCATTTATACGCAAAATTCGATTATCAGCACTTAACTCTTCGACTTCATAAGCACCGTTTGAGAATACTTGTAAAATTTTAAATGGTCCTTCCCAATTTGGTGACCATTTTCCCAAGGCTCTATCTTTTTTGTCCATGGGTAATATCACTTTCCACACTAAGTCTCCTGTAACAAAAGCTTTGAATTTCACCTTTTTGTTATAAGCGTTAGCTACTCTTTCTTTTTGCCTTATAAGGATATCTAATGCAAGTAACCTTTCTTCATCTATGTCAACCAATTCATCTAAAATCATGTTCCAATAATGGTCTGAAGGGATTTCAAATTGCCTTTGGATCCTGGTTGATTGTAAATAGATTTCGACTGGTAAAACTGCATCATGCCCAAAAGTGAGACGAAATGGAGTAGTGTTGATTGATTCTCTAGGAGAATTTCGACAAGCCCATAATGCTTGATCAAGGGTTTTGTGCCAATTCTTAGGCTTTTGCCCAATATGTTTTTTAATCAAATTAATGATAATTTTATTGGCTGCTTCGACCTGACCATTTGCCTGAGCATAATATGGTGTCGAACTTAATAACTTAAATCCACTTATGGAGGCAAACTCAACCATTTTTCGACCAGTAAACACTGAACCTTGGTCTGTAGTGATGGTTTCTGGAACTCCAAACCTGCATAGAATGTGGTTTTGGATAAAGGCTATTACTGCCTCTTGGTCTACATTAGCTAAAGGGATAGCTTCGACCCACTTAGTAAAGTAATCGATACCCACTAATATGTAGCGGTGACCTTTCGACGACGTTGGTTTAATTTCGCCAATTATGTCTAAAGCCCATCCTCTAAATGGCCAAGGCTTTATTATTGAGTGTAACTCATTTGCAGGTACATGCTGTATTCCTGCGTGTTTTTGACATTCTTGACACCCTTTAGCAAAATCTATGCAATCTTTAAGCATAGTAGGCCAGTATACTCCTTGTCGAAATAACAGCCACTTCATTTTTTGCCCCGCTTGGTGAGATCCACAAGCTCCACTATGAGTATTGGAAATTGCTAAATATGCCTCACTCTCATTAAGGCATTTAAGTAGGACTCCTTCCGGGGTTTTCTTTAACAATTCGTTTCTGAGAATTACATAGCTTAAAGCTCTATACTTGGTTTTTCGATTTGTTGTCCCTGTTGGATTTTCCAAGTATTCGACAATTGGTTTTCGCCAGTCATCATTCGACATATTGTCAATGGCAAAAATTTCGCCATTTTCAATTGGAGGAAGTAGTTCTACACTGTCTGCCCCCCCAAGTTTTGGCATTGACAATTCATCATCCTTACGATCTGTCGAAATCAATTTCTCTTTAATTTCGATTAACTCATTGAGTTTTGTTGGAGAGACTTTATAACTTGAAGCAATTTGTGCCAAGTCGTTTGCCTCTTGATTCTCAATTCGAGGTATATGCTCAATGTGAACATCGTCGAAACGTTTTAACAAAGTATTGGCAGTGACGAAATATAAGATTAAATTTTCTTTGATGCACTTATATTCTTTGGTTAACTGCTTCACCACTAATTCAGAATCACCTTTAATTTCGACAGCCTTTGCCCCTAATTCTAACAAGATTTCCAATCCTGCAATTAAGGCTTCATATTCAGCCTCATTGTTAGAACAACGCTCTTTGATTTTAAACTTATACTTTGTTGGTATGTTTACTGGTGAAACAATTAATATACCAATTCCAGAACCATTTTTATGGCTTGATCCATCGAAATAAAGTGTCCAAGGTCGATTATTCATTTGACTAACTGTCACTTCGACCAATGAATGGTCAACAATAAAGTCAGCAACAATTTGTCCTTTGATAGCTTTCAAGGGCTGGTATGTTAATGAATACTCAGATAAAGCTAGTGCCCATTTGCCAATTCTATTATGCAATATTGGTTTCGACAGCATGTGTTTAATAATATCGAAATGAGAATGCACATACACATCAACTGGTTTGATATATTGCTTTAGTTTAGTACAAGAAAAATACAAACAAAGGCACAATTTCTCCATTGGCTGATATCTAGTTTCAGCATCATTTAACACTCTACTTAGGTAATATATGGCTCTTTCGACACCATTATCATCCTCTTCTGCTAGCATACTACCTATTGTTAGCTCTGATGCTGCTATATACAATTTCATCACCTTATCTCTGATAGGTGGCAACAATATAGGTGGTTTAACTAAATAAGCCTTAATGTCGTCGAAGGCCTTCTGGTGCTCTGGATCCCACCTGAATAAGTCTTCTTTCTTCAGTCGAAGTAATGGCGAGAACACTTGAGTTTTGCCACTTAGGTTGGAGATGAACCTTCTGAGGAAATTAATCTTTCCTAATAATGACTGAAGCTCTTTTTTAGTCGAAGGGGCTTTCGTTTCCATGATTGCCTTCGTCTTGTTTTGATTAATTTCGATGCCTTTTTTGTGAACAACAAAGCCCGAGAAATCACCTGCACGTACACAAAAGGCACATTTGACTGGATTCATTTTCAATCCATATTTCCTCATTCTTTCGAATGATTGTCGAAGATGGTCTAAATGGCCATTTTCTGTTGAAGATGTGACAACAATATCATCTATGTATACTTGCATAAAATTTTCAATAAAATCATGAAACATAGAATTCATTGCTCTCTGGTATGTTGCACTAGCATTTTTTAAACCAAATGGCATTACTACCCATTCATAAACACCTAATGCCCCTGGGCATCGAAATGCTGTTTTTGACACATCTTCTTCGGCAATAAAAATTTGATTATATCCTGAATATCCATCAAGCATACTTAGGTATTCAAATCCTGCTGCCGAATCAACTAGCATTTCTGCCACAGGCATAGGGTATTGATCTTTGGGTATAGCATTATTTAAATCACGAAAATCTATACAGACTCGTAATGTTCCATTTTTCTTAATAACAGGAACAATGTTGGCTAGCCAATCAACATACCTGGCAGTCCTGATGAAGTTGCTCTTGAGTAATCTTTCGATTTCTTCTTTGATCTTCGACAGAACCTGTGGTGCGAACCTCCTTGGTGTTTGCTTCACTGGTTTTTTGTCTGGTCGAATGGGCAGTTTCAGTTCGACTACTTCTCGACGTAGACCAGGCATCTCATTGTAATCCCAGGCGAAGCAATCTTTATACTCTTTGAGTAACTTGACAGTTCGATCTTTCAAACCCTTGTCGATTTTAGCACTGATAAATGTTGGCCTTTTTATGGGGCCATCTGCTAAATCAATTTCTTCAAGAGGGTCTTGAGCCTGCATCTTCTTAGTCGAACCCATTGGGTCTTTTTCAAAACCTAAAGGCTCATCATCGTAGATGCAGTCAAGTCTCTGGCCTTCGGCCATTTTACCTTTATTGTTAACTTCTGGGTTAACTTTTATGGCTTGTTCAACCATATTTTGTTGCAATTTGGCCTCCAAAGCCATATTTTGTTTATTTTCGGCCACATAAGCCGTAATTCTTTCCCATACGGTGGGTATAGACATCATCACCGTTTAGGGACCATCCCACCCAGTAGGCTTGCAAAAGCCTATTGAAGGTGATGCCTCATCGATCACTTCCCTCTCCCATATGAAGCCATGGTTAGGGTGGAGATCTAGGGATTCAAACACATTGTCCATAGGGACATATGCAGTGTCTGAAGGTGTGCATGGCGCAATAGTCGCCAATTGTTTGTCAAAGCTCCTCCTTGTAATATGGTCGACCTCTGCCAAGAAATAACTCTGGTCTGCTTCTATATTTTCGACCAGGCCATCTTCTCTCCAAATAGAGAGTCTCTGGTGGAGTGTTGAGGGCACTGCTCCTACTCCATGGATCCACTCTCTGCCCAGGAGTAGATTGAAGTTTGCTCTGGTGGGTATGACTATGAACATAGTTTTTCTCTTCACACTCCCCACTGTTAACTCCACTTCTATGGCTCCTAACGAATAGCCAGATTTTCCCTCATAATTAGTGAGGACTATGTTATGTGGCCGTAAATCAGTCTCTGATTTGCCAACTTTTGCCAGCACATGTTGTGGCATCAGGTTAACCGCTGCACCCCCATCAACCAATATTTTATTGACGCCTACATTGTTTACTTTTGCTTGTATAAACAATGGTTTTAGATGGTGTTTCATCCCTCCATCTGGCCTTTCGAAGACAGCATCCTGCTCTTCTATGGAGCCATTATTTAGTACATAGTAACACATTGGCCTGTGCTTAGCCATATCTTGATCGAAATCTTGTTCGATCTCAGTCACTTCTGAAATGACGTCGAATTCAATTGGCAGAATTGAAACGACGCAGATGATGTCGAGGTCTGGTTCTGAATCTAAGAATTCAGAGTCCATATCATCATCTAATTGCAGGCCTTCTTCAGAGTCAATACCTTTTTTGATGTCTGCAAGGGGAGGGAATATCCTCTCTTTTGCTGACTTTCTTGGGAGTTCGACACTGGAAGCTAATTGCTTACCTTTGCTTGTGTCGATGTTCTCCTTTTTCTCAGCAGCAGTCAATTTCATCTGGCGTTGGTATCTTCGCCATTGCGTTCTTGTCATGGGGTTTTTCCCCTTGTAATTATTGCTGTAGGCGTATCTATTGGAATTAGGCGCCTTGTTTTGATTCATGGCATTGGAAGTCTCTCCTGCCATCTTTAGGTGACATTCAGCCTCCTTATTTCCTGGGTATACCCATCTTCCGACAGGGGCCCTTGCAGGTGGCACAAATGTTTTCCTTTGAGCCTTCGGAGCTTGTCTTGTTGAAGATGTAACCTTATATGGCACACCTCTTGGGTTGAAGCTGAATTTGGGCCTATTATCGACCCATTTGTTTTTTCTCTTGAATTGAGGAGTGACACTCTCAAGGCTTTTAGCGGCCTCCTTGTCGAATACAGAACTGCACCGTGGGCACAACATCACCTCGGTGTTATTTATCTTGCATCTGTTGAGGAAGTCTACCAAGTCCTCTTCAGCTTGTGGATAAACCACCTGCATTTTTTCAGCATATTGGTCATTGGTGACCATTTTGATGTTCGCTTCAAGACTTTCAGCAACCACTTCATTGGTTTCGACCATCAAAATATCTACTTCAGTGTAGTTTGCTTCAGCTGTGGGCATAGGATTGCTGTCGATCTGCATTGATGACTTATTTTTGTCATCAAATTTCAGCCTTCCATCATTCAATGCTTTCTGAACTAGATCCCTGAAAAGTACACATCGGGAGGTGTTATGACCCAAAAAATTATGATATTTGCAATAACCTCTTTTCTTGTGTTGTTCTAATGGTGGTATTTTTAGACCTTTAGGCACTAAAATTTGACCATCAGTCACCAAAAGATCAAATATTTGGTCACATTTTGTGACGTCGAAGGTATATGTTTTTGCAACAAACTTATCATTTTTTGGTTCGACAGGGTTTTTTCCATTAGAGGGGTTTAACAATTTGCATGTATATGGAGGTCCAGGTTTTAATTCTGCAATGTCAACCTCTTCCTCGACATTTTCATAAGCTATGTCGAATTCTTGGCTATTGTTATCAACATTAACAAACGCCACTTTTTCTTTCTTATTGTTAAACTTGGTTGTCGAAGCTTTTTCTGCTTTAAGTCTTTCAACTTGTCGAACTCTATCAGCCAATTGAGTCATATCTCTTAGGTGTAAAGTATCCAGTTTTTTCCTGATGGAATAATCTAGACCACCAGCAGCCATTTCGACTAACTCATGCTCAGGCACTTGGGTGAAACATCTCGCCTTGAGTAGTCTAAATCTATTGAGATATTCATCAATAGATTCTGGCATTGTGCGTCGAACACTAGCCAATTCTTTAAGGCTAATCTTTGATTGTCCCATGTAAAATTGTTCATGAAAGGCTTTTTCTAATTGGTTCCAATTAAACATGGAGTGCGGGGGTAATGTTGTAAACCAAGTAAATGCATTTTTCGTCAAAGAATTTGGGAAATATTTCATTTTCAAATTTTCATTTAACGCAATGTCCCCAGCCTCAGTCAAATATCTTGCAATATGTTCGACAGTAGATTCACTGGTTTCTCCAGCAAATTTTGTGAACTTAGGAATTTTCCACCCTCTAGGCAAATCTGTTTGCATCACATATTCAGACAAGGGAGATACAAAATTAGGTCTGTGTAAGCCTAAATTAAGACCATTTTGGGCTAGTATAGTTTCGACAAGATTAGCCAAATTATTTTGCATTCCGAGGTTATTTTGCTGGACTTGCCTAACTACCTCATCAGCATTTTGATTTCTATTTACTAGCACCACTTCAGGTATAGGCTCTTCGACAAATTGTTGTGCTCGATTCACGGGGGTTGCATTATTAGGCCTTTCGACAGGTAAGTCAACAGGCCTAATGTTTTGTACTTGGAGAATTTGCTGGTTTTGTATTTGTGGAGTGCCAAAGAAGTCAGCAATTCGACCCATTTGTGTTGCTAACATTTGGTAACTATTATTTGTGTCCTGTATCAGGGGATTAAATACTGTACCTATTTGCTGTGTTAGCATATTTACCATATCATGGTTACTATCATCCATTTGTTGTCTTAATGCCAATAATGACGAAGTGGTTATTGAAGGTTGTATATTTCGACTATACATATTCTCTGATGGGTTGTGCATAGGCGAAAAGTTCGAAGCCATGTTATCTGCATATGTAGATGCATTTGTATGGAGTCCTACCATCATGGCGGTTGGCATTCCAAAGGGGTAATTTCGACCATTTATGGGAAAACTATATGGCATATTTCCCACCATAGCGTTGGGTATCCAGGGATTAGTTGAACCAAAGGTTGATGACTGGGGAATCATCATGTTCGACCCAGGAGTTATAGTGGGAGCGGTTACAGCGGTTATACCCATGTCTGTCGAAGATGATAATGGGGCAGTTACGCCAACCACGTTTGGAGTAGTTATGGGAGCGGTTACTCCTGGAGATGGTGCAGGAAGGGTTGTTCCCTGAGTGTTCGTGGCGTTGGTATCAGTAACTGACGCCTGGGAATGTCCATTCGATGTAGAAGCACCATTCATGTTTGAACGTGGCATTTGATGTAACTGTCTACCACTTCTTAAACGCATGCAACGTGCGATGTACTGGTTCTGTGTTTAACAAACCCAGAATTATCTTAGTAAAAAATTTTAATTAGTTAGCACAAATGTCCCACTGGGCGTGCCAATTTGTTTACTGTGATTTTTAGTAAACACCGCTAGTTTCACTACACGTGTTACTTGCGAGATCAACTAGGAATCTCAGGCCATTTGTGATCAAATTTTACTAAGAATTGTTGATATTTAATAGAAGTGCAGAAACTTACGATAAAGTACAAGAATTTGTAAATGCGAGAAAAGTAATCAGAATGCAGTAAATTGCAGTAATTGTAAGTGAAGAAGATGACAAAGTGCAGAAATCTAAAAGAAATGAAAACAATTATATAAAGAAGTGGTACGCAGAATCATACATGAATTCCTGTTGACTCTGTTTTCTCTGTTTGCGGAAGTAGAGTGTTTTAGGAAAATATGTGTAATGAGTTTTGCGACCCCTTTTCCTCTTTACAGAACCTCTATTTATAATACAAATAAGACTATAACTGCTCAGCAGTTTTCTAAAACAAGATAAAGCAGAGTAACTGCTACAAGATAAGGCAGAGTAACTGCTATTTCGACGTGCTTCTACTTCGATTGTCTAACTGCTCTTTCTCTTCGACCAAAGAATCAATGTCCCTTTCGACAGATCTCCATAGCTTTACTTGTTTCGCTGTCTATAATCTTCTCTCTGTCGAAGTGTGCCCTTTTTTTCCAAATTCGCTAAGTTATGCACTAGGCTGCTTTCCTTTGGTTATTGCCTCTTGAAGTCGAAATTATATCTTGGTGTCGAAAATCTGCCTTCTTTCTGAAAATATTAAGTCAAACCCTGTTGGCTGCATTTAATATTAGCCTGTCGAAAATGCAGGCTAACAGAAGGTGAGGAAGGAATTGACACCCTCTTCCTCCACTTCTTCATAGTTAGACGAAAGAATCAGTGCATCTGCACCTAGTGCTTGTTGACTCACCATCATATGATAATTGTTGTTCAGTTTATGGCCAAATTGTTAGTCATTTAAGTCTTATTTCAGTCAATTGCCAAGGGTTTTGGCATAGTTTTAGTTTTTTGTAGTAGGAGTCAATTGTAAACAATTTCCAGCATTTCTGGTATTATACTGTAATTGAAGACCTCCAGGTGTTGTGGCATCAACTGGCGAACCAGACACTTGCCCAGTGGTGCAAAACAATTGGAGGATTGGTTCGGTCTGATCTCGCGTCGCGACCAGGAGGGCTCGCGTCGCGATGGAAGCAAGAAATTGTAAACAATTGGTTCTGGAAGAAATTGGTTCTCATTTATGTAATCTTCTCCTACTCTTGCTTTCTTCTCCTAAGATGTTGTCTACTTAGTTTCTTTTGATTAGGGAGAAACGACGCTTCCCAAAACTATCATATGAATGCTTTGTTATGACCAAGTTAGTTTTTGTTCAATTTATCTATTGCCTTTAACTCTATGCTTAATGCTTTACAATTACACATGATAGTTGTATTGATCTAGGTTTATGATCACCATAGGAATATGGGTTTGTATGCCTGAAATTGGGGATTTAGGCCACATACTTGTTGTCATAGGAATATGGAACCATGAGTTTGTGAATTCTTTATTTCTCATGTTTAATGCTTTGCCTATTGGCATGAATCACCTAAGGAATTAGGGTTTCTCATTAGGTAAAAGGGGTTTTGAGGCAAGGGATTGTCCTTAACCTAATTTAGAGAAGTGAATCAGATAATTTGGATAATTACATTGATATTGGTTGAAGGTCATATGATAGCATAGGGAAGATGAATCAATCCATAATCGCTTGTATCTTGCTTTATTTTCAAACGCCATCTTTCATTAATTTACAAAATCCCAAAATTATTATCTTTCCGTTTTTACCTCTAAGAATTAACAACTTGTCTATTGATAATAAATCACAATCCCTGTGGATACGACCGGTACTTACCGTTTCTTTTACTACTTGCGACATTTGGTACACTTGCCAAAGTCTTAACAAGTTTTTGGCGCCGTTGCCGAGGATTGTTGATTTCATTATTAACAAGGTAATGAGTTAATTCTTAGTTGTTTTTATTTTTGCGTTAGTAATTTCAGTATTTTATTTTTATTTTTATTTTATTTAATTCAGTATTTTATTTTGTTTTATATATTTAGATCCTTAGTTATTGTGTTGGACCTTTTGACGGTTTGTTTAGTGTTTCAGTGAGTTGTTCAGGCGGGGGTAAAGTTCGAAAGAATTGGTGTTTGACCCCGAAAAAAAAAAAACAAATTAGCAAGAGGAAGTGATGGCTGAAGATCCACCTCCCAGGCGGACTCTTAGTGACTTTGGGAGGAGAAATCAGAGCATTCAGGCTTACACCTTCAGAGCCACCTTTGACATCAAGTCATCCATTCTCACCGCACTGAAATCAGAGCAGTTTTCAGGGTCAGATGCTGAAGACCCCAACCAACACTTATCCCAGTTCCATGAGATTTGTGGAACCACATATCCTGAGGGGGTTCATGAAAATTCCAAGAAAGTGCGCCTGTTTCCATTCACTCTCACAGGCCGGGCAAAAGATTGGTTGAATACTCTGCAACCAGGAACTGTCAATGCTTGGAGTGATCTTGAAAACAAGTTCCTAGAGAGGTTCTTCCCAATCTCCAAGTTTATCCAAAAGAGAGCAGAAATCTACAACTTTGCACAATGGGATTCATAGTCCCTATATGATTCCTGGGAAAGATTTAAGCTGTTATTGAAAAAATGTCCAGGGCATGGTGTTGATGATTTCCTGCAGTTGCAAACCTTCTGTTATGGATTGCTACCCCAAACCAGGATGATGTTAGATATCTCAGCAGGAGGGTCTTTGGGTACTAAAACTTGGGAGGAGGCTAAACAGCTAGTAGAGGATATGACCATATGAGTACAGATTGCAAAATGCCCGTGGATCTATAGCTAAGAAGGGTATGTTGGAGTTGGACTCTAATAGTGGAATATTGGCTCAACAAAAGCTAATGTCTCTCCAAATGGAATCTCTGACCAAACAAGTGGCTGCTGCAACTTCATGACCATGGAACTTCATGACCATGGAACTCATTTGGAAGATGCTCTGAAACAATGCTTACAAATGACTCAGACCACTTTTCACTCTCAAGAGCAAGCAATGAAAATTATGGAGAAAAACCATGAAACTTTGATGAATAATTTGGAGGCTCAAATTAGGGAGTTATCAAGAAAGCTTGCAGAAACATCTAACAGTGGCGCTCATGCTAGTACTAATCATAACTTCAGGTATGACAGTTGTAATGCTTTTTCATTGCGAAATGGTAGAGAGTTGAATCCCGTTGAAGTGACCAAACCCAAGTCCGGTAAGGGGAGTAGCGAAACTGAGGTGTTGAGGGAGAAGTTGAAAAAGAAAAATGGAGGAGTCGAAAATGAGTTAAGTAAAAAAAGTGAGGGAGTTGTGAAGCCTAGCCACAAAAAGATTGAACGGGAGGATCATGTAGTTTGGAAGGAAGCTCAACATTCCCAATGTTGGGAAGATGTGAAAATCCAACAAGAAAAAACCCAACAAAGCATTCTTCCTACTAATCCTTCGGGCAGCAAGGAAGATAGAAGTGAAGAGATTGATCGATATTTAGACTCCTTCTATGCCTTGTTCGCCATCCTTCACCTTGAGAGGGTATGGAAGCATCTGCGATTATACTTCAAATTCATGATGTTCTTGCCCCAGAAACGAAAGCGGAAGGATGATGTGTTCTTTGTGTCATATCTGCCACCTTGATAGGGGAAGTTCAAACGTCAAGCTTAGGACGATAAAAAAGCGCTTCATGGGAGGCAACCCATGGTGGAGGTAGTTTTTTTTTTTGAATTTTGGTTGTACTGCTGTTAGGACTTTTACATTGATTATGATGCACCACAACTTTGAACTCATTCTCTATGGTGGTTGTTTAGCTCTAACATGTTTTGCAGCTACCATGTGATTACTTTCAAGTCAGACCTTATCATCAGGTAGTGTCAGTGGCTAAGTCAAAGGTTGAGGAAGATCTAGATCATCTGTTGGCAGGTTCTCTCGAGTCCCATCTCTTAAAATCCCAGCCGTGAGGTTTGAGCCCAAACACTTATATAATTGCTTGTGTGTATTTCTTGTTTGCATTAGTCTGCAGAACTTGAACTTGTGCTTAACTATCTTGCATGTGATTTACATACACACTGAGGCAATTTTTTTTTTGTGAAAACCTTAGCCTTTCAAGCCAACCCTCTAACTGTTATCATTTGTTAGCCCCTCTGAGCCTAATTGTTTATTTTTGTAATTTTCCTGCAAATCATAGCCTAGTTTTTCTTAACTTGGAGTGAGGTAGATAAAAGCATGAGCGTGGGAAAAATTCTAAGTTTGGGGTTGCTCATGGAATAGCAACATTCTAAGTTTGGGGTGGTATACAAGAGAAAGGAACATATAATGAAAAAGAAAAAGAAAAGAAAAAAAATATATATATTTATATATATATATAGATATATTTCAAAAAAAAACAAACAAAAAAGTTATACATAAATAATAAGTGAATAGTTCCTTCTCTTGTGGAATGCTTTGGGGAAAATGGGTAAGTGAGCAAGATTGCTGAAATTGACATAGAGAGAGGTAGGCCTAACTCCAAGTTGTAACCTACTTGTCCAAATTTTACCTACCCTTACCTAAGCCCTGTTACAACCTTGAAAGTCCTCAATTAGTGTGTGTGCATATCATGTGTATAGATTTGTATAGAACTTGTTCAAGCCTACGAAACGATGATGCAGGTACTGTGAATTGAGTGAACACCCAAAACACCTCAAAGAGAGAAACAGTAGTGAGATGTGTGAAAAAGAGACGACTTGAGATTGCTTGCCTGCCTATGATCTTGTGTTTTCCAATTCAATGGTCTTGCCACTATATTATGTTGGATGATATTTTCTGATGCGTCAAGGATCTATTGGTATGCGAATTTTGTGAAAGCTGAATAACAAATTGCCACAGCCTGAATTGAGTGAATTGCTTGAGGACAAGCAATGATCTAAGTTTGGGGTTGTGTTGACTCATCATCATATGATATTTGTTGTTCAGTTTATGGCCAAATTGTTAGTCATTTAAGTCTTATTTCAGTCGATTGCCAAGGGTTTTGGCATAGTTTTAGTTTTTTTGTAGTAGGAGTCAATTGTAAACAATTTCCAGCATTTCTGGTATTATACTGTAATTGAAGACCTCCAGGTGTTGTGGCATCAACTGGCGAACCAGACACTTGTAGTAGTTGAATATGACTTTGATAACTTGGAGATTAGAATCCTGAATTAGGAGTAGCCATGTTGAGAAGTATGCATGATTTACTGCTAAGTGTACAAAAGAACCTTCATCACAGTTAGACATAAGATCAATAGTAATAGATATAACATTGTTTTTATTAATTTTGTGGAAATTTCGAGGACGAAATTTTTATAACGAGGGGAGAATTGTAACGCCCCGATTTTTTTTATAATAATACTAATGTGTATATATGTGAAAATATTATTAGTTTTGTGAGTTTTTGTAATTAGTTATATTATTTACATCACTAATTGAGATAATTAGTGAGGTTCTATAACCCTATTATTTCCTCTTTATAAAAATTTAGTTTTGAAATATTAATATTGTTTTGTAAACAATATTCTGTTTTGAAAGAGTTTTAAATATGAGGTTATGATAAAAGAAAGTTTTTGTGAAACGATTATTTGGGAGTCTATATATTTTAGTAATAATGATATAATTATAATAATAAAAGTAATCACGTGGGCTTGTGTGTTTAGGCTGCAGCGTTTTTTTTTAGACACTTCCTTTACCCTCTCATCTCACTCGGCAATCCTTATCTTTTTCTTACCAATGCAATACTTATTCTAGTTGTAGTTAAATATTTGTATTAGTGACTTTTTTAAATTGTGGTAGACAGCAAAACACTAAAACCCTAGTAGAGATTCTGGTCTATTTTTATAATCACTCCTCCAGCCGTCATCTCTTATTCCCTTCAAAATTCGCTTCCTTTCATACACAGCTGCTATGCTCCCTCATTCTCGTTATCACTTGTAATGTTTCTTTTGACAAAATATTCCTTTCATCCTGTGAATTCACTTTCTCATGTACGGGTCTCTAGTGCAAGGCCAACATATTTGGCTTTCAGCGAGTTATGAAATTCATGCGACATCACTGTGAGACCATTTTAATTCATGGATTTGAATCATGATTTCTTTAAAGCAAAAGCCAATGGAACTTGAGGTCTCTTCTACGTGAATGGTTAAATTCTAAGATCCATTATTTTTGGTGGTTTATAAAGATTCAGAGCCATCTATTTCATGGCTTCATCGATGCAATCTCTTACGTTTTGGTTAATTTCCTTGGGTCCCTATTCATCCTATTTAAGTTTCTATTGGCCCCAGGATCAACATTCGACATTAGTCCTTTTAGTTTGGCTCCTTGGTACACATCATGCTTTCTTTGTGAGACACCGGTCTGACTAGCACAACTGGCTTTTAAAAAAAAAAGGGAAATTGTTTTTGGATTCTTCGTCAAAAGCACTACTCGTTCTCGCATTATAATGAAGTTGACATCGGACCTGTCAAGGCTTTGTGGTGCCGGTGAAGCTTTCGTCGTATTTCGTTAGCTCTGTGAACCCGTTGCCGAACAATTATAATATCAACTCGTTCGTTGTGTTGACTCTCATGCCGAAACTCCAGCTAATATTTTTAGGTGAGCGTTTCCTCTTCCGAGAATTTTGGGTTGTGACAAAGACGTTATTTATTTGATTTTTCTTTTATTGCAAATCAATTAATTAAGTGCTTGTTATCACGTGGTGTTCGGAACCCCCATTGACGGCTTGTTATTGAGTTCCTGAGTACGTGAGATGACCTACACTTTCCAAACAATTGTGGCTTTCCTTGGAATGGTTGCAGTTTGATACCAGGTAAGGGTGGGTCTCATCTTCTCTATAATAGGGTCTTATGATGGGGACTAAGTAGGGGTAGACTCTATGTATGCCATTTTATGTCTTTCTAGTGATTATTGATGAACCCTAGGCATATGACAACTTGTTGTTGAGAAATTGTGGTTTGCGTGCTAAGTGCCTGGATACTCCTTGATGGTATTGTGATTGATAATGATTCAGTGGATGATTTTTGATGACTCTTTGTGTGTTCATGATTGATTTGTGATGTGATATTATTTTTACGGTTGATATGCGATTTGAAGTTGTTTGTATGAATTGTATGTGATTTGATGAAGTTGTGTTGCTCGAATTGTTGTTGCTGGATTTTGTTGTCTAGGTGCAGAATTAGGCGCCCTAAGTGGGGCGCCCTGTGCCAAGCATTGTTGTTGCTGGAATTTTGGCCACGGAATTAGGCGTCCTCGCGATTGGGCGCCCCGTGCCAAGTTGTTGTGTTTTTGGTTGAATTCTCCATTGCAGGAATTGGCGCCCTTGTGCAGAGCGTATGAGCCAAAGTTTGTGTTGCTGAATTGTGCTTGCTGTTGTGCTGAATTGTGCTTGCTGAGTGTGCGTGCGTTGTGTTGCTTCTGGATGTCTAAGTTGTGTCTTAGGGCGCCATTTTCAGGACGTTCCCGATTTTTAATACAAACTGTTTTCGCTATAACTTTTGACTCGGGTGTCCGTTTTAAACGTTTCAAAAAGTGTTGTGAAGCCCATCTCGTTGTCTATCAGTGTGTCCTATTTTAAAAGCGAAAACTTATTATTTTCTGATGGTTCTGGGCGCCCGAGTGGCTGCCCCGATGGTAGTTGTTGTTGCGTTGCAAAATTATTTTCGGTGTCTAAAACCTTTTTGGTGTCAATGACGATGTTCTAAAGAACGTTTCTGCCTTAGTGGCCAACTTTAATGATAATGATGTGTAAATGACGATGATGCCCTTAGTGGCTAGTTAAATGACTGTTTTGCCCTTAGTGGCTACTATTATTTATAATGAAGTGTAAATGACGTTTTTGCCCTTAGTGGCTATTGTTTGAGTTGATGATATTGATGTGTAAGCGACGATGAAACCCAGTGACGTTTAAAGCCCGAAAGGCTAAGTGATGTTAAGGTCTAAAAGGCCAAGTGACGTTGTGTGTTGATTGTGAATTGACAGGTGATGTGCTTCTTGTGAGCAAACTGGTAAGTGACGGGTCACATAGTTGACTATGATTTGAGTATTTGTGTATTCGTGTGTTTGTGAGTGGTGCATGTCATAGTGTCTCATGCCCATATGCATAAACCCAGTGACGTTTTTGAGGCCTGAGTGGCTAAGTGACGATGAGGCCTTAAGGGCTAAGCGACGTTTGTGAAAAGGTACCTCATGCATATGCCCGCGAGTGGGTTGCATTTCATACTCCTGCATGACATTGTGACAACTCGTTGTGCCGAGTAACTTGATGATGAGATTGACTGTTTACCCTTGCTGATGGAATTGACTGTTTTATCCTTGATGATTGACTTGATGTCTCGTGGTGTGGTCTATGTAGTGTCATAACTTTAGCTTAGTGCTTATCATATGCTTTATTATATGGTTAGATGAACTCACCCCTTCTGTTTGAATGTTACCCCTATGCGGTAACGTGCAGGTGAGCGCAAGTGAAGGCTTAGGAACCTTCGCTAGCTGAGTCGGGTCGTCTGCTCTGATATGTAACACTTGGGGGAAATAGAATGTTGTTTTAGTTTATTCAAGACTGTGTATAATTGTTGGACTTTCCGCTGTGAAGTTGTAAATTTATTTGACAATGACGTTTTGGAAGTATTATAAGACTGTTTTCAAAAAGTGAGTAATTTGGCGTATGATGTTTAACGAAGTAAGTGTGACATCCCTTGTGGTGTAATTAAAATTTTGAAACTCTGATTTTTACGCTAATAAATTAACGGGTAGAAAAGGGGTGTTACAGACGACTCTTCCCAAAACTATCATATGAATGCTTTGTTATGACCAAGTCAGTTTTTGTTCAATTTATCTATTGCCTTTATCTCTATGCTTAATGCTTTACAATTACACATGATAGTTGTATTGATCTAGGTTTATGATCATCATAGGAATATGGGTTTGTATGCCTGAAATTGGGGATTTAGGTCACATACTTGTTGTCATAGGAATATGGAACCATGGGTTTGTGAATTCTTTATTTCTCATGTTTAATGCTTTGCCTATTGGCATGAATCACCTAAGGAATTAGGGTTTCTCATTAGGTAAAAGGGGTTTTGAGGCAAGGGATTGTCCTTAACCTAATTTAGTGAATTGAATCAGATAATTTGGATAATTACATTGATATTGGTTGAAGGTCATATGATAGCATAGGGAAGATGAATCAATCCTTAATCGCTTGTATCTTGCTTTATTTTCAAACGCTATCTTTCATTAATTTACAAAATCCCAAAATTATTATCCTTCCCTTTTTACCTCTAAGAATTAACAACTTGTCTATTGATAATAAATCACAATCCATGTGGATAATACTGGTACTTACCGTTTCTTTTACTACTTGCGACATTTGGTATACTTGCCAAAGTCTTAACAGTGCTTCTGCACCAGTCAGAATCTCATGCAAAGGGACTTCAAACTGTGTAACTTCTACCTTTTTGATTTCATTTATATTATTAATATTATCATGCTCTTTGCAGATTCTCTCTATTATATAATGTCTAAAATGAGCTAAATTCCTTTAGTTGAGATGTTCTAAACTTATAATGATCTTTTGAGTAAGTTATTATGCTTTTAAGTGTTGTAAGCATTTTGGGTCTTGTGTTATACTATATCCATCTTATTTTATGGTTGATCGCTTAAAAGAAGTAGAGTTATATTCACAGACATGGTTTATAACTAGAAATCAAGACTAATAAGGGTGAGTGTTTTAATAAAGGCTTTGTTGACTAGTTAATAAAGAAAACTTTGTTAAAACCATGTTAAGTCCTAGACATAGGATAACATAGTCCTTAAGGTGAAACAGTGGGTACCTCAAAGGCAGGAGTGAACTTATTTAGCAAGCCCAGACATGGGAAGCTTGTAACGAAACTCTGAAGAAAGTAGCTGACAATCACACACTATTGCAACTGCACTCAATGCTAATGCACTTGATGCTTCTGCACTTGATGCTTCTGCATCATAGTGCTTCTGCATCTCCAAAAGCATAGAAACTCTCAAAAGAAGCATTATCTAGTAAAGACATCTCAACTATCATTCTCAACTGATTTCCTTCATCTTATTTTACATACTTGCATTCTGTTTTTACTTAAACTGAAAACCCCATATTTTGTGAGTAGTGTAGTAGCACTTATTTATATCTCTCTAAGCATACAAGAGTTTAATCAATCCCTGTGGGTTCGACCTTTCTTATCATTGTATTACTTGTGTGACTGTGTATACTTGCACATATTTTGCCACACCACCAATTCATCAATTGGACGTCAATAATGCTTTCTTAAATGGCATTCTCAATGAAGAGGTCTTTATTGAAAAATACATTCTTAAAGTTATGCCTCAAGTAATGTAGCTATCACCAAATAATTTCTGTTTCTTCATTTCTTAATCACTATTCGTAGGGTAGGGAACTTGTGTGCAAGAGAGATCAAACAAATGACCTGCCCAAGTGATGTAACTGGAAGCTTGATTAATGGCCAAGAATTCCACCAGTCCACCAACTTCTTCTGGTTGGCCATATCTTCCTGAATCCAAGTAAATGATATATAACCTTAGCAGCAGCCTGCAAAAAATGAACCATCTCAAATTAAACTAAAAAGGAAAAGCCAAAAATTAATTAAACACAAACTCATTTTGAACATACTCACTTGTGTGCAAAGAAAAACACTGGTGAGTAAAAGATCAATAACATCCTTACACTGAGATCAATAACATTATTGCACCCAATTAGATTAATGCATACAGATTTATTCATAGGCATTTTATCAAGCACACTAAAGACAACTTTTAAACACAAACATCTCAGTCTCATTGTTTTCATATCAGTACACACAAGAACATTTTTAGTTTTTACACACAAATAAACACGAACCACAATCTAACAGCAAGACGATAAAAATATTTGCTAGTTAGGTTAGCAAAATAAAGGAATGAAGGTAGGCATAAAGACCAACCCATGGCTTTCAATTCACTGAACCTTCCATGTAGATGAGAAGGAGAAGCGCAAAAATGATAACTAACCTTAAATCAAAGGGAGAATTGATTCAGACCGGTCACAGAAGCTATTGAGAGCAGCTTTTGATGAAACGCAAGTTGAAGATCCAAAATGCGAGTTGAAGTGAATTGTGTTTACGCCATCTAGACTCGCGTTATATATATATATATATATATATATATATATATATATATATATGTTTTGTACCTTGCCTCGGATTCTCAGATTCGGGTTCTGCAGTTGGTATCTGATGTGTCGCTTTTCTCTTCTCTTGGCTCAAGGTCGGATGGATATGGTGGAGATCGGTATCTTCCGAGGCTGATGGTCGTCAAGTCGTCTTCTTCCGAGGTCGAACCCAGTGGGGTCGGTTACCTGCAAACACTCTGATGCTAAAGTTAGCAAACAGAAGTCAATGAGGTGCAAATGAGTGAAAAACATACCTGGATATGCGTGCAGGACCCGTATTTATAGACGCGGGGCACCAGTGGCTCGCGGGTAGCGCCTGTTCTCAATCGTTGGATTGGGGCACTTCGGTGTGCACCGTCGATTCTGATGTCGAGGGCGGAACGCCTTGCTGGGCTGGATTGACTGGAAACAGGCCCATTATAGTTGCGAATTGGGCCTCTTGGGCCGATTTGGAACAATTGCCCCCCCAAGTCGGGGTCGGTTATGGAGTTCGACCTCGGCTTGATAACATTGCTTCAGGCGGAGATTGGTCTCGGACTCGTGTGACACGTGTCGATTTTTAATCGTTTGAACGTTTCATTATGATGTTACCGTTAGCGCTTTTATTTGCGCGTAAGCATCATTTGCCTGTTTTTGGCGAGAGACGCAACGCTTCTCTTTGGATCCCTATAAATATGCCTGAGGGTGAGTGAGGGCTTTTTCGTTTCAAGCCTCAATTCTCCCGACTCTATCAACAATTCTTCCGAGTTCAGGTCATTCCGTCGAGGGCCGTGTTTGCATACTTCACCGAGGTTAGCAGATAATGATTAGATTTACATTTAATTCTTCTTCCTCTTTTACCGGACGGGTTGGCATATCCGTCCTTCTTTATGGCTCTTTTCTAGGGGAGGAAGCTGGTCGATCCAGGCCCTATCCCCTTGGGGCCGAGCTCATTGTTTGATTATAGTTTCCGACCTTGGCTTCATCCCCTGTAGGTGAGAATGGTGAGGATGAGAGACTCCGAGAGATCGTATAGCATTCCTCTAGGGAAGCCCCTTTTGAAAAGGTCTGCTGGTGGAGTACCGGTCCCTGCTGACTCGGCCGATGATCGGATGTGTTCTTCGGTGAAGCCGGCTACATTAGAGGTAGTCGGCTCTGTGTCGACCTCTGTCGCTATGGACTTGCCCACTGCGGGCGACTCTGTTTGTCAATCCGATCTGAAAGGGAAAGATCATGACGGTGATGACGCAGACGACCGATATCTTTGGGTTTCTTGGGATGTTCGCAACACGGGGTCGGTGTATCGAGCCGGTCGGACCGACCCGAAGGATTTCAAGAGATTCAAGAAGTTTCTGGGAGGTGGAGAGAAAAGGTGGAAGCTTGAACCTGTTCCCGACTCTGGCGTGGTGTGTCAGGAGGTTTTTCCTGTATTCAGTCCTTTTTGAGAAGATGAAGGTGAAAATACCTTTTTCAAGCTTTCAAAAGCATGTCCTTTGATACCTGAGGGTTGCGCCGTCTCAGCTTACTCCCAACGCATGGGGATTCAATCGAACCTTCGAGAGAGTCATGGATGCCCTAAAACGGGCTTGCCGCCACAAATTGTTCTTTGCTTTGTTTGAGGTTTTTCGCCAGGTGGAGATCGGATCCGGGAGGGAGAGGCAAGGCCATGTCGGTCTTCGATGCAATAGGAAATGTAGCCTCTTTGCTCCAATGACGGACTCGGTCAAGGACTTCAACTACAAGTTCTTTTATGTTAGACCTGTGAACGAGGTCGCGAGGAAGGAAATCACTGTGCTGAACGAAAAGGGAAGAGCTATTAAGCCCATGTTTCCCCTGTCTTGGAGTGAGAAGCATTTCGAATATGATGCTGCGGATTATGCTTATTCGACCTCTGCCCTGTCGGGTGAAGAGGCCCATACCATCAACCTACTACTCCGTTGGGTGGATAAGTTTCCTCCACGGAGTAAGAAGATTGACTGCCGAAAGATTTTGAATGTCGAGGCAGAGTTGCCCGGAGCACTCTGGGTTGTTCTTGGTAGCCATTTCTACGTGCTTTTTCCTTGTTTTTATTTGTTCTTTTTGCTGACTCCGCATTTGGAAGGAGAAGAAGATCTCTGTTGAACCAAGGACAAACACTCTTTGTTTTGTATGATAACAAATTACATCTTCTCTACTAATGGTTACAGTTGTATAAGAGTACAGGACATAATTCAAAGAGCAGGATATCTTAAAGTGCAGCGGCTGGGAGAAGAAGCATCTCTGGAGTTCAAGACCTAATTGTTTATCTGCTTTTGATAGGACACAAATGTAAGATCCTATCACTTCAGTTATATGACTTTTAGTAGTTGAGAGATGATGTTTTAAAAGATGTTTTAAAAAATATAACTGTTGTGTTAAAAGCCTAGAAAACTATTTTATTCAAATGCATGCATGCATGAGAAAGGCACGTAACACAAAAAGCAAATTGTGAAAATAAGAAATCAATTCACACTATTTTCTCTAATGTTTAAAATCGATTTCTAACTCCAAATGAAAGATGATAATCGATTTCCAAAGTTGGTTTTAAAAAGAAAAGAATCGATTACACCTATTGTTGCAAACTAAAGAATCGATTCTTGGCTTCCTTTTTTTTGAAAGAGACATAATCGATTGTCTCAGGCAAGGAATCGATTACATGCTTAGCTATTTCAGAGCAAAGAATCGATTACATACTCCAATGTTTTAAGCACATAATCGATTGTGATTTGTTTCCTTTTTAAAGAGAACAATCGATTATGTCATTGCACTTTCAAAGCACATAATCGATTGTTGTGTTATTTGTTTTATTCCAACGGTCAATTTTTTAAGATTTCTATAAATAGGGACCTTGGATTCACAAATCAAACACACCACTACACATCACTACTTCATACAATTCAAATCACAAGAAAAGAGAAAAATAACTTTCATTGTCAAATCATATTTCTCAAGTTCTTTATTTCAAAACCAATCATCTCTCTCTCTACTATATTGTTATTCTGCTGGAGTGATTGGTTCATAGATTTCTATATTGTATTCATCTATATTCTTGGTGGCTGTGAAATCCTGGGAAGTATTCTTGGGTCTTTCAATCGGGGAGATTGAAGTGGTTATTGTGAAATCATGGGAAGCGTTCTTGGGTCGTTCAATCGAGGAGATTGAAGTGGTTGCGAAATCCTTAGCGGGGAGCTCGGGTTCTCAATTTGGGTAAATTGAGATTAGCTATAGAGAAGTTGCCTGTTTGTAAAACATTCTTCTCATATAGTGGTTGTCATCAAGTCCAAAGGTTGCAAAGCAGCCGGAGGCCGAGGACGTAGGGCTTTTGTCCCGAACCTCGTAAAAATCCTGGTGTATCTCTTTCCCTCTCTCTTTACTTTCTTTATCGTTTATATTTGTCTATTGTTATCATTGCGATGCGTTCAAAATAAATATCTGTTTATCGTGAATTTTGATAATAGTAGCATTAGCGTAATATTGCACTGTGTCTGATCTGTCATAAGTAAAGCCTGCTTAGGAAAGGCATATAGTTTAAATCTTAGTTTCTGCATTTGATTTAAACAAGTATTGTTAATATTTTGAAAAATCAAAAAGTATTCAAACTTTAGCATATAACCTTATTCATCCCCCCTCTAAGGTTATCATATAGTCCAACAATCTCGTCTGTCTCGGGGGAACTTTTGATAAAGTCGGGAACCCATCTTCAGGCTCGACCCTCGTGTCGGGCCAGGCTAGCCCGTCATTGACGTTGAAGGAAGTCTCTGACCTCAAGCAGAAGGGTTTAGTGAAGATGCCGCAGAAGCGTCCTCCTCCTAGCTCGACCTCTGGGGGCAAGAGTTTGCGCGTTACTGAATCCCATACAATTGATCTCTCTTTGGAGGAATTTGAGGCATGTGCCAAGGTCGGGAGGCTCGGTCAAGAGCTCTTCATGAAATGGAATTCCGAGGTCTCCCAGAGGGAGCAAGGTATAGATTTAGACGCCTAGAACGCATTGTTGGCTGGTGAGTTACATTGTACGAATATCAAATTAACCGATGGTTTAAACTTTCTTTCAGAAGCTCATGATAAGGCAGATATGATGAGGAATGAGAGGGACACCTTGCAAGCTAAGTTGTATCGCCCCTCCAAGTCGTAAAAGGAGATTAATACTTTGAAGAAGGAGCGGGATGAGCTAAAGAAAAAGGTGCCCGGCCTGGAAAGGCAGCTGGAGGAGCTGGGGACCCGTAATAAAGGTCTGAAGAACCAAATCAATGGATTAAATGCAGTCGTGGAGTGTGAGAAGTCGGTGAAGAAGAAATTCCAGGAGGAGAGGGATGAATCCCTTGCAAGAACGCCCGGGAGCGTGCTCAGATGGCTTTTAAGAGTTTTAAGAACGCGGTTGATCAGGCCAAAATCTTGTATCCCGAGCTCGACTGGTCTCTCCTTAACGCCATGTTTGTGGTGAAGAAGGTCAGAGTTTGGGATCAAATATGAAGCTAGGACAGCCCTCAAATCCTAGGTCTTAGCCGATTATAGCCGAGATGACCCCGCCACTTCTTGACGCTGATACCTTAACATGGAAACTCCACGTCGATGGTTCTTCCAACAGCAAAGGAAGCGGAGTCGGGCTCATCCTCGAGAACTGTAACATCCCCAAAATAATTAATGGAATTATTTGGATGTTAACCCAATTAAGCTAATTTAGTACTCTACTGGTAAATTTATTGAGTGCAAAAATTATTTATTGCTTGTCATCGGATCGTTAACCGGATAATACGGACCAAGGAAGTTTTGGAATCGAAATAGGAGATTTCGATCAATATGGTAAATTGACCGCGTTACAACAAATATACTAAATAAATATATTTGTGTATACGTGTGTGCTTGTGAGAGGAAAGAAAGAAATTAAAAGAAAGAAAGAAACTGAGAAACAGAGAGAAGAAAAGAGAGAAAGAAGAGAAAAAGAGAGAGATGGCGTGAGGGAGAAGAGAAGAGGGAGTGAGAGACTTCGCCGAAACGACTTCCGTCCAACACGAAAAATGTTCAGCGCTACTTCCTCTTCGTTTTGGTACCAATTTCGTGACAATCAGCTCACTCTCTCTCACTTGGCCATTTTCGTTTTTTTGGAGCTTTTGTGGGAAATTCGATTTTGGGTTGGTTTTAAAGGTTTAGGTTCGGTTAGGAGCGAACCCAAGGATGATGGATCGTTGATTGAGGTTCGATTGAAAGATTGGAAGCGAGTTGGGTGATTTGGGGTTTTGGTGAATAGTGTCATGGAGGTTAGAGGAGGAAGATGATGAATAGTGTCCGTGGAGAATTTCGGGGAAATCGGTATTTCGGTCAAAATGAGGTTTCGCGATCGAGTGGAAAGCTTTGGAAGCGGATTGGATGTCGCCGGAGCGGGGAATGTTCGTGTGGTTACTCGGTGGATTCGGCCGTACGTGGTTCACGCTTCAAGGGTGAGTTTTACTCACGTTTAGGATTTTTGTTTTTCGAATTAATTGATAAACTGTTTTATCGCTTTCGCTGGACTGGAATATTATGTGATACTGTCTGATTCGGGTTAGGAATCGATTGGGGCGAGTCTCGGGTTGCGTCGTGTTAAAAATGGAATTTTTGGTGATTTGATTCGAGGGATTTTGATTTAAAACCGTTATTTGGAAAATATGTCGTGTTTTTGATAAAATCCGTTTTGAATGAGTTTTTGATTGACTTGAATGATTGTGTGATTTTGATTGGAACTGTTTTTATGGTTGTCAAATCTGTTTTTAATCGGAACAAGAATCGGAATTGAGCGGAATCGCGGTTTTCGTGCGAAATCGTCAAAATCTGCATTAACAGACCCCCCTTTCTGCCAGTTCGCGCCTCACCTGCGCTCCAGCGCGACTTCAGCGCGACTTCAGCGCGACTTCAGCGCGACTTCAGCGCAGCTTGGCAGAATTTCAGCAATAAAACACTGTTTTTCGTTTCGCGATAACTTTTGATCCGGGAACCCGATTGAGGTGTTCTAAGATGCGTTGGAAAGCTTATTCAGAGGCCTAACTGAATATTCTATTTTTAAGGCAAAATGAACTGTTTTTGATATTGAAAATTGTGTCGAAAAGCGGTCAACTAGAGTGCGAGTGTGAACTTGGTTTCTATAAAAAGAAAATGTGGATTAAGTGTTTCATTGATTGTCTAATTTGATGGACCGTGGGTTCATAGTACTGTAGATATATGTTTATATATCGAGTTGGGTGACGACCCTATGTTGTAACATACTAGGGGGAGGGAGTCATGATCCTCTTACCTAGGCTCCATGCCAATAGGAGAAGGTACTATTGGTAGGGGGGTTCACCGCCTTGCAGCGTTCGCGTCAGCGGTGTTATGTTGTTTGTAGTACGTATACCGGGTTCTTCGTTCGCGTTAGCGGTATCGTACTAAACTAACAGGTTACCGGGTTCTTCGTTCGCGTCAGCGGTAATCTGTTTTTGTGTGATTGTTTTTATGCGATACCGGGTTCTTCGTTCGCGTCAGCGGTATCGTACTAAACTAACAGGTTACCGGGTTCTTCGTTCGCGTCAGCGGTAATCTGTTAAAATGTTTTATGCGGTCCATCGGGGGTAGCGTTCGCGCAGCCGATGCCGTATTGAATTAAAATGATTTTATAATTGAACCGAGAGTGCGAGTAGGGGTCTCGGTAGAACTCACTGAGACAAGTTGTCTCACCCAATCCATTGTTGTTGTTTTACAGAGAAACAGGGAAAGAGGAGATCCACAGAGGCACGAGCAGGTTGCCCTCGGACTGGCTACTGAAGACTTAGCTTTATGTTTAAGTTTATATTTCCCTTCTGTTGTCTGTATTCTAAGACATTATGTATTTACTGTATATCTTTCTTCCGCTTTCCTGTATGATACTGAATACTATAGATGCTGATGGTATATGGTCTGTGAACCATATTGTCTTGTTGTAAATAAGACTGTTTGGGTTTTATTCAGCGAAAAATTTATAGTGATATTCAGTGTCTAAGCAGGAAATATATCTCTGATGTGTTACTAATGTGCACCTGGGTATTTTTGGTCAATAGAAATACCGGGGTGTTACAGTTGGTATCAGAGCAGTTCGACCTAGTCGGACTTAGCTTAGGGTTGAGTCGATTCCTTGCTAGTCCTTTTGTAATTACACTTGTGATGCTAAGAGACATTGAGCCTGATCAACTTAATACTTAGTGCATCATAAGCGGAATTATGACTGGATGATCAAGATGCAATCCTCGACCACAATCGGAATCTTCAACCGGTGCAGCCTCGGGAAAGGTGACATGACGGTGGAACAATACACCGCTAGGTTTGAGGAGTTGTCTCAGTTTTACCAAGTGGTAAAGTAAGCTTCGGATGACGAACGGAGAATGCAGAAGTATAAGACGGGCATAAGTGCTTTTATGATTTATGATCTCAGTTCTTATACTGCTACAAATTATGTTGCCTTAATGCAACCAGCATATGTCGCCGAGGATTATCTCATAGGGAGTATGGGAAAATAAGGAAGGTAGTTGAATTATCAACTCCGAATGCAAAGTCCTAAGATAATTTCATCAAAGGAAAAGCAGATGTAGTTCTCTGATTCTTCAAAGGTCAGAAGAGGTTCTAACTGTGGAAAGCCTCACAGCGGTGATTGCAAGAGAAGATCTAATCGGTGCTATTATAGAAATGTAGAGGGTCAGTATGGTAAAGAGTTCCCCGTAAGGAAGAGTTTCAAGGAGTTACAAGCAGCTCTAAGGCAAGGACGAGTCAACACTCTGGATGTTTAGGCAGTTACAACTGCAGACAATCTACTGAGGGGTATGAGATCAGTTTTCAATAACCTCGTCTGTATATTAAATGATACGGGTGCAACCTATTGTTGTATATCCCGATCGCATGAGAATCGGTTGGGATTAGCCTTATCATCGCTATCCGAGCCGATGACTATCTTAACTGCGGCTAAGGGTCGTGTCCAGACCCAATCCTTGTGTCGGAATTGTCTACTTGTCATAGGAGGCAGAAATTTAGTTGTAGAATTTATTGTTTGCCTATGAGAAGTGTGGACACCATTTTGGGTATGAATTGGATGACTGCAAATCATGTTGCAAACGTCGGTATTAATCAACTATCAGCTTCGCTTCAGAATCAGTTGAATTGTCTAGGACAAATTCTGAAACTAGTTTGGATTTGGCGAACGTTCAGGTCGTGAATGACTTTCTGGATGTCTTCACGATGAAGTTTCTTCTGAACCTCCAGAGCGAGAAGTAGAGTTTACTGTAGAATTGGTTCCTGGCACGGGATCAATGTCTATTGTTTCTTATTGAATGTTCCTTTAGAATTAAAGGAAATGGAGTCTCGACTTGAAGAGTCGATGTTAAAGAAATTCATTCGACCGAGTACTTCGCTAAGGAGTGCTCTGGTGTGGTTAGTCAAAAGGAAAAATGGTAGCATGAGATCGTGCATTTATTATCGACAACTCAACAAAGTGACGATCAGGAATAAATATCCCTTACCAAGGATAGACGATTTGCTGAGCAATTTGAGGTGCCGTAGTGTTTCTAAAATTGATCTGAGGTCAGGACATCATCAAATAAAAGTTAGAGCCTTAGATATTCCGAAGACAGCCTTCCGTACTTGGTATGGACATTACGAGTTTGCAGTGATGCCCTTCGGTTTGACTAATGCTCCAGCGGTATTCATGGATTACATGAACAGGGTTTCCCACCCTTACTTGGATCGGTTTGTGGTAGTTTTCATTTATGATATCTTGGTGTACTCTAAGACTATTGGGGAGCATGCCCAACATCTCCGCGTTATTCTGAACGTACTCCAAGAGAAGAAATTGTGTTCTAAGCCGTCGAAGAGTGACTTCTGGATGTCGGAAGTGAAGTTTTTGGAATGCGTGATTTCCCAATTGGGAGTTGCGGTGGATCCCAGTAAGGAGGGAGCTGTGTTGAACTGGGAACGACCAACGTCAGTCACTGAAATCAGAAGTTTTCTAAGTCAAGTCGGTTACTATAAGAGATTTGTTCAAGGGTTCTCACAGTTAGTTTTCCACTTACACGGTTAACTCGTAAGGGTCAACCGTTTACGCAGGGTGCTGATTGTGAAGAATGTTTTCAAGAATTGAAGGTTTGGTTGACTTCTGCTCCAATCCTGATTCTTCCAGATCCGTCTTTGAGATTCCAAATTTACAGCGATGCTTCTGGGAAGGATTTAGAATGTGTTCTTGTGCAGAATCAACAAGAGGTAGCTTATGCGTCCAGATAATTGAAGACTCATGAAGAGAGTTATCCGACTCATGATTTGTAATTGGCATCGATTGTGTATGCACTGAAGATTTGGAGACGTTACCTGTATGGGTCTCGTTTCGAAGTCTTTAGTGATCACAAAAGTTTAAAGTATCTGTTTGATCAGAGGAACTGAATAGCAGGCAGAGAAGTGTGTAGAATTCTGAAGGATTATGACTTCGGGTTGAAGTATTATCCAGGAAATCCCAATGTTGTAGCGGATGCGAGTAATAGGAAATCCATTCACATAGCAGAGTTGATGCTGCAAGAAATGGGATTGTTAGAGTCTTTTAGATCTAAATTGGAGTACATCCATAAGTTTCCACTTTGGTGGCGAGGTATTAGTTTATTAACCTCTCCTTGGTGAAGGTTGACAATGAGATTGTCTTACGAAATTCCGTTTGACAAGTCGAACGTGAATACGGTTATGTAAATGAGGTAACTGTTGACTGTTTTTCACAATGCGAATAAGCACCAAGGGATTAATTGATGGATTTGCTGCGAGGGACTGAACTTTCCAAAGTGAGTTTGGCGTGCGGTATGGTAGTTTTGAAAATCATTTTGTGAAAACCCGCATGCTAAAGTTAATTTTGGGAACGACTCAAGAGGCTAATGAAATCTGATTTAGGAAAATCCTAGGAGGACTACTTAGGTTGAGGAGAAACTCTCAACGCTATTGACTAATTTGGAAAGGAATCGGATGCATCGTTGGTAAAAACCTCGTGATGAAGTTGCAACAGAGGAAAAGGAGCTCTGAGTTCCGTTTGATAGTTGTTTTGAGAACAACTGAGGTAATCTGCATTGCGTTCAAAAATTTATTTGATGTCCCCGTGGTTTATTTCTACGTTTAAGATAAACGTTTCTGGTAAATCCTCATTTCATCTTCTTTTGAAAAGTGTTGTCTCGAAATCTTGGGGGCGAGCCAAGAAGTTTCACAGATGACCTTCCATCACATTTTTCAATGTGTGCAGGAACTGTTATGGATTTTAGAAGATTTGTAGAGGAAGTGTTTACACCCTTCGAGAAAAATCATGTTTGTACTTATCTCTACCGTGGAGTACCAATTTGTGGATCTCATCTTCGACCTGTATCTCTATCAAGTGTCTTGTATTAAACCCTTTGATTTAAATTAATCAAAGTTGGGGAGCAAGTGAGGAATGAAGCTTCAGAAGTGTTTTCAAATGCGGTGCCGAGCCGATGTAGGCAAATGATGAGTTTCTCGTGTAGATGCGTGACCAGAGAGTTCGTATCAAGGTAGTAGTGGATCATACTTGGAGATTGATGTGCCAACTTGGGAAGAGTTCCTACGCTCATTTCGTTAGTTCGAAATTGTTTTCCAGCAACTTAAACCTTTCTGAGAATGTCGATTCTCGGATAGTCGGATGAAAGACTTAGCAAAATTTTGAGGACAAAATTCTTTCAAGTTGGGGAGAATGTAACATCCCCAAAATAATTAATGGAATTATTTGGATGTTAACCCAATTAAGCTAATTTAGTACTCTACTGGTAAATTTATTGAGTGCAAAAATTATTTATTGCTTGTCATCGGATCGTTAACCGGATAATACGGACCAAGGAAGTTTTGGAATCGAAATAGGAGATTTCGATCAATATGGTAAATTGACCGCGTTACAACAAATATACTAAATAAATATATTTGTGTATACGTGTGTGCTTGTGAGAGGAAAGAAAGAAATTAAAAGAAAGAAAGAAACTGAGAAACAGAGAGAAGAAAAGAGAGAAAGAAGAGAAAAAGAGAGAGATGGCGTGAGGGAGAAGAGAAGAGGGAGTGAGAGACTTCGCCGAAACGACTTCCGTCCAACACGAAAAATGTTCAGCGCTACTTCCTCTTCGTTTTGGTACCAATTTCGTGACAATCAGCTCACTCTCTCTCACTTGGCCATTTTCGTTTTTTTGGAGCTTTTGTGGGAAATTCGATTTTGGGTTGGTTTTAAAGGTTTAGGTTCGGTTAGGAGCGAACCCAAGGATGATGGATCGTTGATTGAGGTTCGATTGAAAGATTGGAAGCGAGTTGGGTGATTTGGGGTTTTGGTGAATAGTGTCATGGAGGTTAGAGGAGGAAGATGATGAATAGTGTCCGTGGAGAATTTCGGGGAAATCGGTATTTCGGTCAAAATGAGGTTTCGCGATCGAGTGGAAAGCTTTGGAAGCGGATTGGATGTCGCCGGAGCGGGGAATGTTCGTGTGGTTACTCGGTGGATTCGGCCGTACGTGGTTCACGCTTCAAGGGTGAGTTTTACTCACGTTTAGGATTTTTGTTTTTCGAATTAATTGATAAACTGTTTTATCGCTTTCGCTGGACTGGAATATTATGTGATACTGTCTGATTCGGGTTAGGAATCGATTGGGGCGAGTCTCGGGTTGCGTCGTGTTAAAAATGGAATTTTTGGTGATTTGATTCGAGGGATTTTGATTTAAAACCGTTATTTGGAAAATATGTCGTGTTTTTGATAAAATCCGTTTTGAATGAGTTTTTGATTGACTTGAATGATTGTGTGATTTTGATTGGAACTGTTTTTATGGTTGTCAAATCTGTTTTTAATCGGAACAAGAATCGGAATTGAGCGGAATCGCAGTTTTCGTGCGAAATCGTCAAAATCTGCATTAACAGACCCCCCTTTCTGCCAGTTCGCGCCTCACCTGCGCTCCAGCGCGACTTCAGCGCGACTTCAGCGCGACTTCAGCGCGACTTCAGCGCAGCTTGGCAGAATTTCAGCAATAAAACACTGTTTTTCGTTTCGCGATAACTTTTGATCCGGGAACCCGATTGAGGTGTTCTAAGATGCGTTGGAAAGCTTATTCAGAGGCCTAACTGAATATTCTATTTTTAAGGCAAAATGAACTGTTTTTGATATTGAAAATTGTGTCGAAAAGCGGTCAACTAGAGTGCGAGTGTGAACTTGGTTTCTATAAAAAGAAAATGTGGATTAAGTGTTTCATTGATTGTCTAATTTGATGGACCGTGGGTTCATAGTACTGTAGATATATGTTTATATATCGAGTTGGGTGACGACCCTATGTTGTAACATACTAGGGGGAGGGAGTCATGATCCTCTTACCTAGGCTCCATGCCAATAGGAGAAGGTACTATTGGTAGGGGGGTTCACCGCCTTGCAGCGTTCGCGTCAGCGGTGTTATGTTGTTTGTAGTACGTATACCGGGTTCTTCGTTCGCGTTAGCGGTATCGTACTAAACTAACAGGTTACCGGGTTCTTCGTTCGCGTCAGCGGTAATCTGTTTTTGTGTGATTGTTTTTATGCGATACCGGGTTCTTCGTTCGCGTCAGCGGTATCGTACTAAACTAACAGGTTACCGGGTTCTTCGTTCGCGTCAGCGGTAATCTGTTAAAATGTTTTATGCGGTCCATCGGGGGTAGCGTTCGCGCAGCCGATGCCGTATTGAATTAAAATGATTTTATAATTGAACCGAGAGTGCGAGTAGGGGTCTCGGTAGAACTCACTGAGACAAGTTGTCTCACCCAATCCATTGTTGTTGTTTTACAGAGAAACAGGGAAAGAGGAGATCCACAGAGGCACGAGCAGGTTGCCCTCGGACTGGCTACTGAAGACTTAGCTTTATGTTTAAGTTTATATTTCCCTTCTGTTGTCTGTATTCTAAGACATTATGTATTTACTGTATATCTTTCTTCCGCTTTCCTGTATGATACTGAATACTATAGATGCTGATGGTATATGGTCTGTGAACCATATTGTCTTGTTGTAAATAAGACTGTTTGGGTTTTATTCAGCGAAAAATTTATAGTGATATTCAGTGTCTAAGCAGGAAATATATCTCTGATGTGTTACTAATGTGCACCTGGGTATTTTTGGTCAATAGAAATACCGGGGTGTTACAAGAACAGTGAGGGGTTATTAATAGAGGTGTCTCTCTCATTCTCATTCCAGACTTCCAATAACCAAGCCGAGTACGAGGCATGCGTAGCTGGACTTTTGTTAGCTATGGATTTCAAGGCGAAGAAAATAGAATTCAATACCGACTCTCTGTTGGTCGTGTCCCAGATCAAGGATGACTTCACTACCAAGGACCCCATCCTGCAGAAATATCTGGCTCGGGTAAAGGGGCTACTGCAACTCTTCGCCGAGGCAGAGGTCAGACATGTTCCCACAACCGAAAATGCCAGAGCCGACGTACTCGCTAAACTCGCGAGCACCAAGCCCGTTGGCAATCATCGGAGTCTAATAGAGGAGACCCTGACTCGTCCCAGCGTCAGTATAACGACGGATCCTACTTTAACAGTCCACGTCAGAGACTCCGGAGAAAGCTGGATCAACCCAATAAAGAAATATATCGAGGTCGGTCACGAGCCGGCGGATCCCAAGGAAGCTGCCCTTCTCAGGCGACGCACAGCATCATATTCCATCATCGGGGGCACACTCTTCCGAAGGGGGTTCTCCGTCCCATTACTCAAGTGCGTGGATAAAGAAGAGGCTAATTACATCCTAACAGAGATACATTAAGGCATTTGTGGACAACATCTGGGCTCCAGAGCTCTTGCTAAGAAAGCACTCAGAGCAGGTTACTACTGGCCCACAATGTCAAAAAACGCAGTAGAACTCGTAAAAAGATGCGACAAATGTCAACGCCACGCCGACGTCCATCTTGCTCCACCAACCGTCCTCACCTCCAACTCGGCAGGCTGGCCATTCTCGTGGTGGGGAATCGACCTCCTGGGCCCGTTTCTAGTGGCGCCAGGGCAGGTCAAGTACTTGATTGTAGCCGTCGACTACTTCACCAAATGGATCGAAGCCGATCCCCAGGCCAAGATCACTGCTAAGGCATGCATACAGTTTTTAAGAAAAACATCATGGGGATGCGACTTGGTCCTAATACGACTACTTGGTTAATATGTGTTGGTTGCCATGTGTTTGTTGAATATGAATTTGTGAAATGTTGGTTGAATGATTGTACGAGTGGTGAAATAAGTGTTATTATATTCATGTGATTTGTTGGCTTGCTTATGTTTTGTATTGTTGAATGTGATATCATAAAATATATATGTGCTATATTATATTGTGATTCATGATGGGAAGCCAAATGAGATTTTAGTGGTGATTATTAGTAACGGCGTTCATCGGTATGTAAAATACCTAAACATTTTGGAAAAGAAAAACAACTTAAGGAATTTTTATAAAATCAGTATGACGCCTGTAAGAGTAGTAGATGTTATCTGTTATGCTTAGATACTTAGCTTGTACATCAGTCTATTATAGTTAATACTAGTTTGTTAATATTCAGTTAGAGTGTGCACAGCTTAAACGTTAAGTGTGCACACGATAAGAATTGCTATAAATAGCATACCCTGTGTAATATTCATACAATAGAAATATATACAAAATTCAGTTGCAGTTTTCCCTCTCTGTTTTCTCTCCTTCTCTGTTTCTGTTACAAACTAACACGCCTTACACGGAGTTTTTATGAACTAATAGGGATATTTTTTTTAAGAAAATTAAGTTTATGAAAATCACCCATTTCAGCAGTATAATGATTTTTAGAACTAATAGAACTTTCCTTAAACAGAACGAGTATTAGAGATATGGTGAGTTTCGAAATATCGCGACGGGGTATTTAGACCAAGTGGACTTAGATCTACTAACCAATGAACCTCACGACACTCAAGGTGCGAGTGATTCCAGTTCTCGATGACTAACTTTGGGTGATGCATTTTCATGCAAGCATCGATGCCGACATGGGAATCTGAGTGAACCTATAGTCGATCTATCGTACGTGAGCCTGGGTCTAGATGCGAGAACGTGTCGAACATCCTCTCCTGGCGGGGAGAAAAGGGCAGCATGCTCCAGATAAATCCTGAGTGGTACTGGGGTGAATTCCATTGTGTTGGAAATTTTGTGATTATTTGATGCATGTATCCGGCGGGATCATGATCATCCTATTTGCCCATTGTGTTGGGTACGAGGCGATATTCCGGAGTCATGTGCACCGGCATATAGACTAACCAATAGGAAATCGGTGTTGCATTTATTATATCGTTGAAAACTTTGACTGAATACATCTTTATTATGATTTTGTTACGTAGTGATATGTGTTATGATATAGATTTTCATATTTGTATATATATATATATATATATATATATATATATGCTTGACGTACATTGTATATAATTTTGAGAAGATGACCATTGCATGTGGTTATCCAATCCAAAGGATTGACCCAGATCTTGCAGATGACGTCAGAGGGAATACCTCCAATGGTTTTGTCGTTCCTGACGACGCTTGAATTCCTACCTCCAGAAACTTCGGTTGACCAACTGGAAGACCATGCCAGGGCCTCCGGTAGTTTTTAGATGTTCAAATGTCAGACATCTGAGTGTTACATCGACCAGCTTAGTGTCATGTGTGTAAGTGTTTGGGGATTGTGGTATTGTATTTTGTTTATCTGGAGCAGCCCTCTGCGTAGGTGTTTGCCGAAAGTTTACTACGAATATGGGTTACTCGGTAGCTATACTTCTTATATCCATAGTGTACTTTTAATCATTACGCTAGTCTTTATGTGTTTTACTTTCCATGTGAAAACCTTTCAGCTTTCTTTGAAGTGATTATTTGAGGTTCACTATCATCTTAAAAGAGTGCAGCATGCTTCAAACACTGCAATACTCTGATGATGCTGGTAAAATGCTTTTGCTTAAAAAAAATCACTCAAGTTTCCACAAAGCATCATAATATATTTTCTAAAATCATTTATGTTAGAGAGTTACAGGTGTTAAGTAGCCTCCGAAAATCGGGGTGTTACATTGTGGTATCATAGCAGTTCGGCCCTCACCAGACTGTGAGTTGTGTTAGCTAAGCTGGTCAAGTGTCGGGGAGGGGAATGTTGGGTATTGTGTTTAGTTGTGTGACCTTCTTGGAGTAGATTTTACTTATACTTGTTTAGTTGCGGTTAACCAAAGCAATGAGTACAAGAAGTTCCATATTGTCTAGAGGTTTTTATTGATTTGGACCCTGTAGGATTCTGATGGCTAGAAGAAGACCTTCGGCGAATTCTGGAAGTGGGAACCCTAATATGGATCGCATGATTCAAGTCATGGCTGACTTAGTAGCTGTTGTAGCTCAACAAATAAATGTGATGACCCAACTGGATGTACAACAACAACAAAGGACTGCACAGACTGCTGGTGCTAGAGGCCTAATGGACTTCCGAAAGCATGATCCACCAAAATTCCACGGGGAGCCAAATCCTGAGAACGCTGACTTATGGCTGCAAGAGATCGAGAAGATCTTTGAAGTAATCAACTGCCATGACCAAGCAAAGGTCAGCTATGCATCCTATCTCATGCTTGGGGATGCAGAGTACTGGTGGAAGGGCGTGAAGCAAATGTTGGCTGCTGAACATCGTGAGGTAACTTGGGAAGAGTGTCGCACCAAATTCCTAGATAAATACTTTCCCGAGAGTGTCGGGATAGAGAAAGAGCAAGAATTTGAGTCTGCATCAAGGAAATATGTATGTGGCAGAATACGCGGCAAGGTTTGAATCGCTGGCTAAGTACTTCCGTTTCTTCAGGGATCAAGTTGATGAGCGCTGAATGAGCGAGATATTTGAAAGGGGCCTAAAGTATGAGATCATGGAGTCAGTGCTTCCTTTGAGCATTCGAGAATTTCAGCGTTTGGTGGAGAAGAGCATCCAAATTGAAGCAATGAAGAATGAAAGGACAAGAAAGTTGGGATCCGGAGGACCAATTCGATCACATCCTCAACATCAAGGACATAACCAGAGGGGTAAGCAACAACAGAAGAAACCTTATGAACGTCTGCAAGAAAACAACAAGGGTCAATATCGGCCAATGTCTTACAAAACTGGAGGTGGTAGTGGGAGAAGTCAAACCACAGGGGGAGGACAACATTGTTACCGCTGTGGAAAGTCCGGACACTATGCTGACAAGTGCACGGAAAGAGATGATCTATGCTTTAACTGCCAGAAGCCAGTGCATTTTTCCAGGGATTGCAAGACACCCAAGGTAGAACCATCTATCAATGCTGCAAGGGCTACACGACCAACTGCTCGAGGCCGAGTTTTCGCTATGACTGGGGGAGAAGCCACCAACTCAGAGGATCTGATTCAGGGGAATTGCGAGATTGTGGGAAACCCTCTATCTGTTCTTTTTGATTCTGGTGCAACACATTCATTCATTTCAAAGGACTGTGTGAGTCGTCTTGGATTGCCTATCATTACTTTAGCTTTCGATTTAGTAGTATCTACTCCTGCTGCTAAAACCTTGACTGTTAATACTGCATGTCTTCATTGCCTTGTTACCTTGTGTGGTAGAAATTTCTTTGTGAATTTGATTTTCCTACCCTTGAAAAACCTTGATATTATCCTCGGGATGGATTGGTTGTCATACCATCATGTCCTTTTGGACTATGCCCGCAAGACTGTTATTTTTCCAGAACCAGGAGTTTCCAAGTATCTATCTACCGATCAAGTCCGAATTTTCTTGAAGGAAGGAGTTCACGAGTGCATCTCATTGTCAAGTTTGGATGTTACTTGTGAGATTAATATAAAGGATGTGCAAATTGTTAGCAATTTTCCGAATGTGTTTCTGAATGACGTACCAGGACTGCCACCAGTGTGGGATATCGATTTCTCCATCGATTTGGTTTCGGGTACAGGTCGGATTTCAATCGCACCCTATCAGATGTCTCCATCTGAGTTAGCTGAGCTAAAGGAACAACTGGAAGATTTGATGTCGAAACAATTCATCAGGCCGAGTGTTTCACCGTGGGGAGCTCCAGTGTTGTTAGTAAAGAAGAAGGGTGGTCGTTCAAGACTCTGTATGGATTATCGATAACTCAACAAAGTGACTATCAAAAATTGGTATCGTTTACCATGTATTGATGATTTGATGGACCAACTTCGACGAGCTTCTGTGTTCTCAAAGATTGATTTGAAGTCAGGCTATCATCAGATAAGAGTAAAGACTGAAGATATTCCTAAGACTGCGTTTAGGACTAGTTACGGGAACTATGAATACCCCGTGATGCCGTTTGGAGTAACTAACGCACCAGCAATTTTCATAGACTACATGGATAGAATTTTTCATCAATTTCTTGATCAGTTTGTAGTTGCATTCATCGACGATATTCTCATCTACTCAAGGAGTTGTGAGGAACATGAAGAGCATCTGCGTCAAGTATTACAGATTTTACGTGAAAAGAAAATCTACGCTAACCTATCAAAGTGCAAATTTTGGCTTGAGGAGGTCAAATTCTTGGGGCATGTGATATCAGAGGAAGGGATTGCCTTGGACCCAACGAAAGTAGAGACCGTGTTGGCATGGGAACAACCAAAGACTGCTTCGGACATTCGAAGTTTTGTTGGTTTGGCTGGCTACTACAGAAGATTTATCGAAGGATTCTCGAAAATTGTAGCACCTTTGACTCAACTTACAAGGAAGGATCAACCTTTCGCATGGACAGAGAAGTTTGAAGCTAGTTTTCAGCAGTTAAAAGAGCGCTTGACAACTTCACCTATTCTAGTACTACCTCAACCTGAAGAACCATATGTGGTCTATTGTGATGCCTCTTATCAAGGTCTGGGATGTGTTCTGATGAAATACAAGAAGGTTGTGGCGTATGCTTCACGATAGTTAAAGACGCACGAGAGGAACTACCCTACACATGATCTAGAATTAGCCGCGGTAGTTTTTGCTCTAAAGATTTGGAGGTACTATCTGTACGGATGTACATTTACAGTTTTCACTGACCATAAAAGTCTAAAATACCTGTTTGATCAAAAGCAGCTCAATATGAGGCAACGAAGGTGGATGGAGTTTCTCAAGGATTACAATTTCTCACTACAGTATCACCCTGGGAAAGCAAACGTAGTAGCAGACGCTCTAAGTCGCAAGAGCATGATAGTTTCATCCTTGATGGTTAAGGAGTTGGAACTTTTGGAAAGATTTAGGGATCTGCATTTGGGCGTGGAATTGTCTCAAGGGAAAATGTATTTTGGAATGATCACGATATCAGGGTTCAACAGGCTGGTGATGAAATATTGCAAGAAAAAAAGGAGTTGATTGTTCAAGGAAAGGCACTAGAATTCAAGCTTGGACCGGATAATATCCTACAATGTAATGGGCGCGTGTGTGTCCCTAACGTGGCAGAAACTAAGAAACTGATTTTGGATGAAGCACACAAGAGTAGATTGAGTATCCACCCTGCAGCAACAAAGATGTATCAAGATCTAAGACAGAATTTTTGGTGGCCTGGTATGAAGAGACAAGTGGCGGAGTATGTGGCAGCATGTTTGACGTGCCAAAAAGCAAAAGTGGAGCACCAACGACCTATTGGAATGTTGAAATCACTTGACGTGCCAGAATGGAAATGGGATAGCATTTCTATGGATTTTGTAGTGGAACACAAAAGAGACAAGACTCGATATGGGTAATCGTCAATCGGTTAACCAAGTCTGCCCATTTCTTGCCAGTTATGACACCATACAACAGAGAAACTGACTGAAAACTACATTGCCGAGATTGTGCGATTACATGGAATACCATCAAGTATCATTTCTGACAGAGACCCTAATTTCACGTCTCATTTCTGGGGAGCACTGCATGAAGCGTTGGAGACAAAGCTAAGGCTTAGTTATGCTTATCACCCCCAAATAGATGGACAGACAGAAAGAACAATTCAATCGTTAGAGGACCTGCTGAGGGCATGTGTGTTGGATCGCCAAGGAAGGTGGGATGATTTACTATCGCTGATCAAGTTTACATACAACAACAGCTATCATGCAAGTATAAGGATGGCACCTTATGAAGCTCTATACGGATGCAAGTGCCAGACGCCTCTATGTTGGTATCAAGATGGCGTGAACCTAATCGTAGGGCCAGAGATGCACTACAAAAAAATTGGTTATTAGCGACGGAAATTTCCCTCGCAAAATGACGAAATTCCGTCGCTAATGACCGTTAGCGAGGGAATTAGCGAGGGACAAGTTGCGTCGCTAAACTGCTCCTCGCTAATGGGATTAGCGAGGGAATCTGAGTCCTTCGCTAATTAGCGACGGTACATTCCGTCGCTAATTCCCTCACTAATGGCAGCCACGTGGGAAAATTCAGACAGCCACGCGTCCACTTTCCCTCGCTAATGCCTAGCCACGCGTCCACTTTCCCTCGCTAATGCTTAGCCACGCGTCCAATTTCCGTCGCTAATTCCCTCGCTAAAGCCCATCTGATTGTTTTTTTTTAATAATCTGCTTTTATACCTGTTTATTTTATTAATAAATAATAAAATCTAAACTATATAAAACAGTTTAATTTTGAAATGTTATAACAAAAACGTTAATCAACAACACTTCAATAAATAAAAATTACGAGAATGAAATTTTAATCCACAACACTTAATCTGAAATGTTATAACAAAAACGTTAATCAACAACACTAAAAGCTGCCACCATCAGACTCCTCAGCTTGCTCCTCATCTTGCTCCTCATCTTGCTCATCATCTTCCTCCTCATCTTCCTCCTCATCTTGCTGCTGATTTTGCTGCATGTTCTTAAAATACTTTAACATCATCGCCTGCCTACGGCTCACCTTCTCAAAGTTTTGCTGCATCTTTTTCACCGCCTCAGAAGAGGTCCGGACCTCCTGTCGAGTATCGTGCAGCTCCTGTCGAGTATCGTGCAGCTCCTGTCGAGTAGACTGCAGCTCCTGCTCCATCTGCCTCACATGCTCTGTATCTGCAGGAGCAGAAGCTGGTCGACTGCGTCTTCTGCTGCTCCCGGCCCCAGACTGGCCCATACATGGAGCCAAGGGCCCCGTACCATACAGGCGACCCTTAGACCAACCAACTATCTTCTCCCAATTTTGATTTGCCAGATCTATCATCTCAGGAGTAAGTTGGCTAAGTGCTTCAGGGTCCCAGCTCCCCTGAGTTAGCTGAGTCATGAACTCATTTACTTGCTCCTGTTTTGAATAACCACAAATTAGCGCTCCATTCTGACAAAGCAACATTATATATAATACAAATCAATTTGTATATTTACCTGAGTCATCTTGGAGCGCTCATCCACATACTCGCCAGTGCCTTTCCTCACATGGGTGGCTCTATGCAGCTCAGGAGCAGTGATAGGGCGTCCTGCCTTTTTACTCTGTAAAATGAAACACATTTTCAAAAATTGCTAACTAATTAAATAATGTAAATGATACACACAGATTTGTAAAATAATTTACCAATCTAGCAGCATGCTGAGCCTGGTTGATGGACCCGCCGCAGTGAAGCGAGCCACCCTTTTCTGAGTTTCTATTGTTTTTGGCGCTTGCAGCATTTTTCTTGAAAGTCTCAGTAGCCCAATGGCTCTTGAAGGCATTCCAAATATCATCACCCATGAAGTCAGGCTTTTTATCTTTACAGCGGAGCTTATAAAGCAAATCTGAAATTTGAGCGCCCATCCTTTTGAAAAAAGTCTCCGCACATTGTCATCTTCTTCTATGTCCCAAGTTACCTTGGTCTGTATTAAGTAAAATGAAAATATCTATTAGTAATTATATTAAACGTTATTAAACATAAAATTTAAACAAACAATATAAGTAATGACAAAATAATTGACACTTACCCTAAAGAAGTCAAGCAGATCCTTCCTGTCATCTTCTTCGACTTTGCTCCACTTTTTATGGAACTTTTGAAAATATTTTTTCCGGATGACATAGGTGATGCTTGATGAAGCTACCTTTGCAGGAAGAAGCCTGCATAATGAAAGATATATCGAACAATCAAATATATATAAGTCGTTGCATAATTAACTTTAAAAAAACAAACAATATAATACTTATGCTTACCACGGCTATAAATGACTTTGAGTCTAATAGCATTAATAACAACCACCTCCACTCTCTCGTCATCGGTGGATGAATCACCTTCAACATTACCAACACCAACATCATGCTGAATATCATCCTGGGGCTCTGGTGTAGGCATAGATAACCCAGCTGATGGGCCCATATGTCCAGCTGATGGGCCCATATGTCCAGATGATGAGCCTATATGCCCAACTGGTGTGCCATACCCAGCTGGTGGGCCATACCCAGCTGGTGGGCCATACCCAGCTGGTGTGCCATACCCAGCTGGTGAGCCATACCCAGCTGGTGGGCCATACCCTGCATACGCATCTGCTGGGCTCATATAATGCCCATGTGATGGTAAATGATACCATCCGGGGCCAGATGGAGGCGGAGGTTGTGGGGCGGTAGCTGGTGGGCCCATAAAGTTTATACCCCTCATATTCCCAATATTAAGTTCCACCTCACGAGTACGCCTTCTCCTAGGAGGTTCATCGGTCATAGTCTTCTTCCCTTTATTATTACGTCTCGGTGGGTCAGAATCTCCTCCTGGATCCATATCTATGAAAAAATAAAAACGAAATGTGATACTAACAACATTAATTATATATATTTATAAATAATTTAAATAAAGTAAATTAACAAGAACAATATTGATATATTAATGATTCTAATAAATTTAAAGACAACATAAGGAGTCAACATAAGTAGACAATATATATAAGATTAATCAAATACAACATTCTCTTCTTCATCTTCATTCTCTTCTTCATCTTCATTCTCTTGTTCATCTTCATTGTGTTCTTCATCTTCATCAACTTCTTCAACTAGTCGTCGATCATCACATAATGAGTCAATCGGTTCAAATTCAATTACCTCATCTACTCCTGAAATTTCATCCACCTAATAAGGAACCTCATCCTCCGGATCAATGGCTTCAATGCGACCCCGTGGTTTTGTCTTAATTGCAACACACCATCCTCTCTGAGTTGATGGATATGGAACATAATACACCTGCCTCACATTTTCTGCCATGATAAACGGATCATAAAGTTTATACCTTCCATTCATTCGAATGTCCACGGTATTACATTTTGGATTCAATTTCATTCCTCTAACCGATGGATCAAACCATCTACAAAAAACCAAAACTATTCTCTTTTCATAGTCTAACGGTGGGTATTCAAGTTCATATATGTGTTCGATCACACCGTAGTAGTCATTTTCACCTCCTCCTGTTTCACCTTCAACATATACCCCACTATTAATTGTTTTTTTCCCTCACTCCATGATTGGGTGTCAAATTTGTAACCGTTAACTAGGTACGTGTGCCACTCGGTCACCTCAAGAAAAGGACCATCGGCTAAGTTCCTCAAGTGTCGGATTTGGGGAGTTGGTTCTGCTTCATACACCTAAGTAAACAACATATGGAAAAAAAGTTATGTCTCATATCTACTTTAAAGAATTATTCAGCGCCTTGGGGATTTGGTTACTTACTCTAGTCTTAAACCAGGAAGGAAAACTTTCATGTATACGAATAGAAGATTCTTCAGCGCCTATACCCTCAATTCGTAAGAATGCACTGAAAAAGATAGAAAGTTGATCAAAATCTGATTTAACATCATACAGTATAGATTAACAACTGAATTTGAGCATACTTACTCAAGATATGGTTTAACTTCAATGCAATTGATCAAGACATGAACATGTGCTGATTTATGCTCTTTATCTGATAAGTAGTTGGTTGACTTCTTTTCCGAAGGGCGACCAGGTTTGATAAACACAGATAAAGTGAGCGGGTGTCTTTCTTCTTCAATCTCCATTCCATTTCTATTATTTGTTGACAACATAAAGTTGTTGAAATAATGTGAACAAAAATAAATTGTTTCACGGTGTAGATAAGCTGTGCAGATCGATCCTTCAACTCTAGCTTTATTTTTCACCGATCGTTTATAATCACCCATTAATCTATTTGTTGAACGAAAAATACTTCATTAAACTAATAATCATACTAATTAAGATATTTTTAATAAAATGTTGAAATAGATAATTACCTCTCAAATGGATACATCCACCTATAATGAACTGGTCCACCAAGCCTTGCATCATACGCAAGGTGAACCGGTAGATGCTCCATGGAATCAAAGAAACCGGGAGGAAATATTCTCTCCAAGTTACAAATAATGAAAGGAATATTCTGCTCCATCTTAATAAGATCATCCCTTCTCAATGTTGAAGAGCACATATTTTTAAAATATTGACTCACTTCAATAAGTGGTTCCAAAACACACTTTGGTAATGAATTAAAAGCAATTGGAAGCAAACACTCCATGAATACATGACAATCATGACTTTTCATCGCATACATCTTCCCGGTGTTCACATCAGCACATCTTGCAAGGTTAGAAGAATAACCATCTGGCATCCTCAATTCTTTCAACCATCGACAAACATCTTTCGCTTCATCTGGTGTTAGGCAGTATTTGGCTTTGGGTTTTAACATCTTCCCATTAGGCATTTCCACCAAATTCAAATCAGATCGATGTTTGCTACAATAAAGAGCAGAATCCAATCTAGCCTTATTATTGTCTTTGGTTTTATCTTTCACATTCATCACAGTGAAAAATATGTTGTCAAAGAAATTCTTCTCGATGTACATAACATCAAGATTGTGCCTCAACAAATTATCTTTCCAATATGGGAGATTCCAAAATATGCTTTTTTTTGTCCAATTGTGCACCTGTCCATAACCATCCAGGCGGGTGAGCTCCCCTACCTCTGTGGCTTGTGGCAAATCCATAACTCTGCTCCAGATTTCACCTGATGTCAACAAAGGCGGTGGTCCATCTGTTTCAACTGCCCCTTTCTTGAAGGCCTTCTTGTTCTTTCTAAATTTATGATCTTGCGGTAAGAATCTGCGATGCGAGTCAAACCACCAACTCTTGCCCCCGTACTTTAGCGTAAACGCCTTTGTGTGTTCCATACAGTGGGGACATGCCAATTTACCGTGAGTCCCCCAACCAGACAACATACCATAAGCAGGAAAGTCGTTAATTGTCCACATCAATGTCGCTCTCATCATAAAATTTTTCTTTCGTGCTGCATCATATGTCAAAACACCCCCCCCCCCCCACAATCTCTTAAGATCATCAATCAGAGGTTCCAATCAATGTTAGCTTTTGGATTGGATGGACCAGGTATCAGACAAGTCAAAAACATATACGGTTTAGTCACGCACATCTCAGGAGGAAGATTGTAAGGGGTAACAATGACTGGCCAACAAGAGTAGGGTGACGCCGATGCTTGGATATATGGAGTAAACCCATCAGAGCACAAGCCAAGCCGAACATTCCGTGGGTCTGAGGCAAAATCTGAATGCACTTGATCAAAGTGCTTCCACGCTTCATCGTCGGATGGGTGGCGTAAAATGTCGTCTGAGGTACGCCTATTGTCATAATGCCAAGTCATTTTCTGCGCAATTTCGGTCGATGCAAACATTCTTTGCAACCTTGGAACTATAGGCAAATAGAACATCGACTTTACAAGGATAGGTTTATAATTACGTTTTGCCCCTTTACGATCATGATACCTTGGCTTTCCACAGAATTTGCATTCAAGTAGCTCACCATCATTTTTACCAAATTCGTTGTTGTAAAACAACATGTGCCCTTTCTCACAATAATCAATCTTCTTAAATTTCAATCCCAGCTTCGAAACTAACTTCTTTGCTTCATAATAACTTTTTGGCAAATTATCCTTATTAGGTGTCGCTTCCAACATCATTTCAGTCACATAGTCTAAACCCACCTCAGAAATATTACTCATGGACTTGAGAGCTAAAAGTTTCACACACATAGATAATTTTGACTGTGGCGAGCCTTCAAACAACAGTTTGTTTGAATCTCTTAACAAATTATAAAAATTTTGTGCTTCTTCATTTGGAAGTTCATCATGATCGTCATATTGAGGCTCATCAAATGGCACATTCACCCTGAGACCATCACAAATCATGTTTTCCATCGACTCAAAAATTTCATTACGTGGAACAGCAACACCAGAACTGCTTGAAGCCCCTACCTCAAAATTTTGACATCGTTGTCCTCCATGGTCCACCCAAATCCAATAATTAGGCCTAAACCCCCATTGATACAAGTGCTCCCTGATTTCATTATCGGTCCTAATAAGTACACCGTCGCATTTTAAGCATGGACATCTAACCCCCTTTTCCCGTTTAGCCAATTCATGTCGCCACGCTACCACAAGAAACTGTTCAACCCCAATTACAAAAGATTCCTTCAAACCCGCTCTTCTCGGATATAACCGATCATACACCCATTCACGATTAAATTCATACAAATTCATCTACACACATTTAAAAAAACGTGTTAACATTCCCAATAATCTATCAAGTTAGTGGCATCGATATGATCTCAGTGGAGATGATTCCAAGCCGAGTATGGGGGTCAAGGACAGCACAAAACCCTTTTCCATCCAAGTAGTGAAGGAAGTTATTTCGTATAACTCCCAACCTTACTGTTGTTAGTATCGCCTCGCAATTATCTCAATGGAGATGATTTCGAGCAAAATATGGGGGTGAGGGACGGCATCACCTCACCCTTTTCCATCAACAACACACAGTCATCTAACCTAGGGTTCATGAAAACAACAATTAATTTATTTTGGAAACTAACCGTTATGAGATTGAGGTCCGGTGCGGTACGTGGTTCGGTGACGGTGCGCACTCCGGTGCGGTTGTGAGACTTCAAACACCAACAATTTCAATCCTAAACAATTTCAACTTCAATTTCAATAACTAACTTCAATTTTTACTATTAATTTCAACAACAACTTCAATATCAACTTCAATTTCAACTATTAATTTCAATTTCAAGCAAAAAACATAAATCAATTCACTATTAATTTCAGTTTCAATAAAACAACTTCTTCAATTTCAACAAACAATTTTTATCCTATACAATTTCTATAAATCCTAAACTTAATCCTAAAACCTAAAACACAATTTCAATTTCTACCCAATTTCAATTTCTAATCCTAAACACAATTTCACTAAAACAATATCAAAAATTAATTTTACAATATCACAAAACTAAATTCACTAAAATTACCAAACAACAATATCACAAAATTAATTTTACAAATCCTAACAAAACAATATCAAATAAAATCAGTTGGTAAAAAAAAAATTAAAATCAGTAAAAAAAAAACCTCCAAAGTAGAGCTCCGGTGGTGAGGAGGGCGAGCTCCGGTGGTGGTGAGGAGGGCGAGCTCCGGTGGTGGCGAAAACGGAGAGCTCCGGTGAGAGAAGTGTTCGCGTAGGAGAGAGAGAGAGGAGAGAGAGAGCGACATCGCGTAGGAGAGAGAGAGGAGCGACGGTTGAGCGGCGGTGTGGTGGCGGTGGTGCGGTGGTCGTGGGGTGGTGGTGCTGCAAAGGGTGTGGTGGGGTTGGGGTCGTGAGAGAAGAGTGAGGGAGTGAGAAGAAACAGAAGAGGAAAGGAAACAGAAGAGGAAACAGAGAGAGGAAAAGGGATCTGATTCTAATTTTAATTGGGGTTAGCGACGGAATTTGCGAGGGACTATTCCGTCGCTAATCCCTTCCCGCTAACCAAGGTGGAACGGTCAAAAAATATTAGCGAGGGACTACTAATTCCGTCGCTAATCGCTTCGGTTTCCGTGCGGTTCAGATTTCAGTTTCCCTCCAAACAATTAGCGACGGACAGTTCCGTCGCTAATGCACTAACTTCCGTCGCTAATTTTCAAAAAACCGAAGACCCTTATTCCCTCGCAAATTCCGTCGCTAATGTCAGTTTTAGCGAGGGAAACACATTCCGTCGCTAATGGCCGTCGCAAATAACGTTTTTTTTTTGTAGTGATGGTGCAACAAACTACTGACAAAGGAAGGCAGATTAGGGAGAAAATGAAGACTTCTCAGAGTCGACAGAAAAGCTATGTTGATCATCGTCGCACACCCTTGGAATTCAAAGAAGGAGATCATGTGTTCCTTTGAGTCACACCTACCACTGGGGTTGGTCGAGCAATAAAGTCTCAAAAGCTCACTCAAAAGTTCATTGGACCTTATCAGATCACACGTCGTGTGGGACCGTTAGCTTACCAGATAGCCTTGCCACCCTTTCTATCAAACATCCATGACGTGTTTCATGTCTCTCAATTGCAGAAGTATGTTTCTGATCCATCTCATGTCATTGAGCATTTGAGCTCGACGTGATTCAGTTAACGGATAACCTATCTTTTGAGGTACCGCCGGTACAGATTGGAGATCGAAGGGTCAAACAACTACGAGGAAAAGAGATTCAGCTAGTCAAGGTGATCTGGAACCAGGCGACTAGGGATGCGACTTGGTCCTAATACGACTACTTGGTTAATATGTGTTGGTTGCCATGTGTTTGTTGAATATGAATTTTTGAAATGTTGGTTGAATGATTGTACGAGTGGTGAAATAAGTGTTATTATATTCATGTGATTTGTTGGCTTGCTTATGTTTTGTATTGTTGAATGTGATATCATAAATATATATGTGGTATATTATATTGTGATTCATGATGGGAAGCCAAATGAGATTTTAGTGGTGATTATTATTTTTTAGTAACGGCATTCATCGCTATGTAATATACCTAAACATTTTGGAAAAGAAAAACAACTTAAGGAATTTTTATAAAATCTGTATGACGCCTTACACAGAGTTTTTATGAACTAATAGGGATATTTTTTTAAGAAAATTAAGTTTATGAAAATCAACCAATTTCAGCAGTATAATGATTTTTAGAACTAATAGAACTTTCCTTAAACAGAACGAGTATTAGAGATATGGTGAGTTTCGAAATATCGTGACGGGGTATTTAGACCAAGTGGACTTAGATCTACCAACCAATGAACCTCACGACACTCAAGGTGCGAGTGATTCCAGTTTCCGATGACTAACTTTGGGTGATGCATTTTCATGCAAGCATCGATGCCGACGTGGGAATCTGAGTGAACCTATGGTCGATCTATCGTACGTGAGCCTGGGTTTCGATGCGAGAACGTGTCGAACATCCTCTCCTGGCGGGGAGAAAAGGGCATCATGCTCCAGATAAATCCTGAGTGGTACTGGGCGTGAATTCCATTGTGTTGGAAATTTGGTGATTATTTGATGACATGTATCTGGCGGGATCATGATCATCCTATTTGCCCATTGTGTTGGGTACGAGGAGATATTCCAGAATCATGTGCACTGGCATATAGACTAACCAATAGAAAATCGGTGTGGCATTTATTATTATATCGTTGAATATTTTTGACTGAATACATCATTATTATGATTTTGTTACGTAGTGATCTGTGTTATGATATAGATTTTCATATTTGTATATATATATGCTTGCCGTACATTGTATATATTTTCGAGAAGATGACCCTTGCCTGTGGTTATCCAATCCAATGGATGTGACCCAGATCTTGCAGATGACATCGGAGGGAATACCTCTAATGGTTTTGTCGTTCCTGACGATGCTTGAATTCCTAACTCCAGGAACTTCGGTTAACCGACTGGCAGACCATGCCAGGGCCTCCGGTAGTTTTTACATGTTCTAATGTCTGACATCTCAGTGTTACATCGACCAACTTAGTGTCATGTGTGTAAGTGTTTGGGGATTGCAGTTGTATTTTGTTTATCTGGAGCAGCCCTCTGCGTAGGTGTCTGCCGGAAATATACTACGAATATGGGTTACTCAGTAGCTATACTTCTTATATCCATAGTGTACTTTTAATCATTATGCTAGTCTTTCTTTGTTTTACTTTTCATGTGAAAACCTTTAAGCTTTCTTTGAAGTGTTTATTTGAGGTTCACTATCATCTTAAAAGAGTGCATCATGCTTCAAACACTGCAACTTTTTGGCTTGACCAAGTCTGATGTCCTCCGAGTCACACGACGTTTTAATCGAAATAACCATTCCGGTCTCTCTTGAAAGCGTGAGAAGTAGGCATTCAAAGAAGGAAGATCTCTCAAATACAAGTGCTGCTCTAACCGGCGTATGTGCCTAGATTAGGACTAGCTGCCGGTACTCTGATGATGCTGGTAAAATGATTTTGTTTAAAAAAAATCACTCAATTTTCCACAAAACATCAGAATATATTTTCTAAAATCATTTATGTTAGAGAGTTACAGGTGTTAAGTAGCCTCCGAAAATCGGGGTGTTACAAAACCCTAGGTTTATCAGCCACCAGAGTTGGCGAAGAACCTTCACAGTTATATAACAAATAAATATTAATCAAGATAAATAGAAGATTGAAAATTGTGACTTGGAAAGAGATACCTTCGGCGATTGGCGGTTTAGCATCCGTTTTGGCTTCAGCGGCGACAGCTTCGTCGATCTGAGTATCAGCCTGAGCGCAATCTCCGGGATCGGCAGGTGGCTCTAGATTGCGTATTTCTTTGGAATTCTCCGCAAGCAACGTCGGTTTCTCCAATGCGGCAGCACCATTCTCGACCTAGAAATAAATTAGAGAATCAGAGAGGAAAATCGAAGAAAGACAATGAAGAGAGAGAGAGAGAGAGAGAGAGAGAGAGAGAGAGAGAGAGAGAGAGAGAGAGAGAGAGAGAGAGAGAGAGAGAGAGAGAGAGAGAGAGAGAGAGAGAGAGAGAGAGAGAGAGAGTGTGTAGAAGGAAGCATTATCGAAGAAACACGATGAGGAAAATTGACGGTTTTAGAGGAAATTTGCCATACTAGGAATTTTAATTTTTTGAATTTCATTCTTTTGTTGGAATGTTTGACAATGAAAAACTGGAATTGAAAGGTTTTGATTTCAGTTAATGTTTTGTAATTTGGCTAGCTCATGGATTCAATAGCCGTAATAAATATTTTCGATTTGGTGTTAATTACATGATTACGTGGATGCCTAATGTTCAAGTATGGATGGCATGGAATTTTGTCATCAATTACATAAATTTTCTTGTATGCTGACGTGGACGGATGAGGTGTAACATTCATGGTTATATATTATAGTGCGTTGAGCCCGTGCGATGCACGGGCATACGCTCTATTTTTTAAAATTACATAGTAATTATGAAATTGTTTAAACATTATTTTTAGATAACTGAAAAGTGTTCAACAGAAATCCCTAATTAGATCATGAATTTAGGGACAAATCCTATACTTTTTTTTATCACTTGGTGTAACTCCCGATCATAACTTTTCAAAAATATGATGGATTTGTTGAGACGATTTTAGTGAATGGTAGAAATACGGGAAGTAAAGAGGATGTGTACGCATGAATGGATTCTTTTATTTTTTTAGTAAAGCTTTCCATATACAGTAGAGCAAAAAAGCTCCAAAATCGATGTCTATGTCAAAATTTACTTTATTTTGTTTTTCGAGTTTTTGTTACTTTTAAAACTTATATTTAATTGGTGCATTGATAAAATATTCCAAGTTTTTGTGCGGTAGATATCTTTAATATTTTTGTCATGTATACAAAACATAATTGAAAAATTGGAAGAGTATTCATGAGTAGACATTTTATAGGGGTTAAGACTGCTGATAAAAAAATTGAGGGACGAAAATTTTTCAAGGACTAAAAAGACTTCTTAGTTAAATTTTCAACTAAGTTAAATTTAATATTAAGTATGACACACGTGTTGCTACCAATCAGCATCCCTTTTATTTTTTGGTCAATCAAGAGTTCAACCTTTACAAAACATAATAAGCACACCCAAACATGAACCTTCCATTTTGACGCATCTGTTTCTGAATGAAACCCAACAACTTCATTAATCAATGGACAAACATTAAGCCTTGACCGTTCTTTTTTTCCAACCCACCCAAAAGTCGCGATCTAGAGAGGAATAGTTTCCATATCTCGAACGCAGCCAAAATCGATTCTGGTAAGCGAGCTGACGTATTCACTCCGATTAGCAAATGTTCGCTTAGAAGATTACGTGGTAACCTATCACCTTCAATCCTTAGTGTTTCTTGCTTTTAACACTTATTCTGTTAAAATTCGCAACTCATCCAACATTCACAATCGAGAGAGGAAAGGGACAGATCTCCAACACACCAACATCGACCTGGACGTGGTAACCTATCACCTTCAATCCTTAGTGTTTCTTGCTTTTAACACTTATTCTGTTAAAATTCGCAACTCATCCAACATTCACGATCGAGAGAGGAAAGGGACAGATCTCCAACACACCAACATCGACCTGGTAAGCGATCTGAATTCTTAACCCTGATTAGGTATTATTAGTTTCAAATTTCGCCATCTATCATATGTACTCATTTGGTGCTTGCAGAATCTTTGTTGCCAGAACAAAGTTCAATTTGAATTTGTCCCTTGCGGCACGATAATCACCCAGATTTTGAGCAACTTCAAACTTGGAAACGTAATATACGCATCTCTCGTTGATGTTTTTATCTAGCTTGTAGATAAAGTGCATTTTAATGTGTGCTTGTATTTTATTACCGTGCAACATTAACACAGTTAGTACGTCATGGGATAGGACTCGATGTTAATTGAAAAAAGATAATAAACAACGAAAACAGGTGTTTTTTGAAATCACACACGCACTTCGGAATCAACTAAGACTAACTCAACGAACATTGGGAGCTTTGACAATTTAACACCAGGGATACACCATTTTCTCAGAACTCTAACTAAAATTAAACCATTCCCATGATTAGGGCCAACAACAGATAGTAAGTCGAATTTTTTGTGGAGGGGGGTGAGTGATTTCTTATGTGATGCCATTGGGTGATTGTGTGTAAACACTAAACTCAACAATGTGTATTATGTATCTGAAAGGTGTGGAGACTGAGGGTAGTTGTACCCCTATTTATAATACAATTTTAATTAGAGTTTTGGTATCACACCAGAGGCATTAGGTAGAGCCAATCGTAATTTCATTTAGAAGATTAATTGTGTGCTATTTTTGTTATTAATTTTATTCCTATTTTTATTCCCATTGAATTAGTATTAAGCTCGAATGCCAAATTTAGTGCCACGCGATTTGAATCCGTATTAATGTGTATGACAGAAAATGTGGTGGAATAATGTATTTCTTATATTAATATATGTATTGATTGCCTCCAAATTTAAAAATCAAATTTGACACTTTTTGGTCTGAGTGGGTGTCTTGAATTACCATAATAAATGTTATGGTTAGTCTTTGTATAGAAATTTGTATTCAAATATATTTGTAATATTTTTAATCCTTGCTTGATTTAAGGTTTTCAAATTTGAATTTTTTTAAAGAAAGAACCTATCTAGATTTGTATGTTATAGGTGTGAATTTAAATGACAATTTGGCTTTTCAAAATTGTAATGAATTTCGTTTGTATGGTTTTCAAAATTCCATAATTTGATTGTTTTCAAATCTACGATTCTATTCTGTCAAAAAAAATGTACAATTCTATAAATAGATTCGTATGTTAAATGGATTTGAAACTAATTTCAATTTCTTCCTTATTTGGATTTTATGATTAGTAGGTGTATTATCATCTGATGCGTTTAATATGATAATATTGGGATTTGGGATTTCGAACTTGATTTTATGCATCAATCATTGAATTTCAATTAATTTCAATTCCTTATTTGGATTTTATGCATCAATCACTGAATTTGTAATGATTTGGGATTTCAAACAATTATTTATTCCATGGTCACTAATATCCATTTTAAATTCGGATTGTAGTCTGAATGTTAATTACTACATTTGTTATGAAATCCTTCCTTTTTCATACGAGTCAATGGAGAAAATGCGGCATACCATATCAGGAAGCGAAGATATTATTGGTTCAACATTAACATGTCATTTAATTCCTGTTGGTTGTACTTTGTATGATAATATGATAATTGAAATTGTAATTAAATATGTTATGTGCATTCAATGGCCAGTGTACATGGAGATACATCGCTTGGGAGAGGTCAGCCATTAAATGAACTCCAGTACCTCGAAGGATTAGTCTCCCCAGTCACCGAAGAGGATACCTTGGGAAACCAAAAAAATAAAAAAATACTCGACAGTTATAATGTGTGCTGGCTAATAAAGTATAATTTTATTGCTGAAGTGTCTACAGATTGATAGTATTTTAAACACCGAGTCATCAAATGAAAAAGACATGTCACATTTGTTTTTGCTGATGTGGAATTAAATGGAATGATTACGTGTAATTTGGCTGGAGCGGAGCGGCTTTTGAAATGAGAGCTTTGAGAAAAGCCTTCATTGTATATAATATAAATATAGATATAGATTAAGATAAGATTAAGATTAAGATTAAGATAAGATAATAGTAGTATATTTTCTTCTTTTATATAAAAATTTAACTTTAATATAATTTTGGATTCCCATCAACAATTATCTTCCCGCCCCGTGTTCGCACAGGTCTTGGGACTAGTTAGGCCTAATTATTGCATACTTGATTTTGTTGGATTTAGACCCAAGATCGATTATACTTGATCTATGCTCATCCCGAGCTTGAGTCATCCTGTGGAGTTTCTTTCTTGTTGCTTTGGTGCGATATCACTTGAAATTATAACCAAATGGTAGTGTTAGCATTTTGTAATTGTGTAGTTGGGTCTCAAGGATCTCATTGATAAAGAGAGTTAATATGTAGTCCCTTCTTTTTTTATATAAAAAAGAAAAACTAAGGGCTCACAAAGCCAAATTCCACAACATAAAGGAAGAACTATCCTATGCCCCAAACTTTGTAAACTAGTTTGCATCTTTTTACAGTACATGTTGATTTTTAATAATAGTTTTGTTTCATTTTTCTTGTCGATTGTTTTGAAAGTTCAATCCAACATCAGGAGGCTGCTCCTTCCACATTCCCTTTCTTGGGTGGTCCAGAGCAGTGCTATTAGACCCGGATCGGTCATCGACCCGGTCAAGGTACTGGGTCACTGGGTCTTTGGTCGGACCGACAGGTCTCTGGTCGGACCGCATGACCTGGTCTATATTAAATAAATTCAAAAAATTATAATATATACTAAGAAAGTATTTGTATTTATAATTATAAATATATTGTCTTGTATACATTTATTAATATAGAAATTTTATTATAATTTGTATTTATAATTATAATTATAAATATAGATATTTTATTTCCAACGACCAACAACTATTGGACTATTGTAAAAACCAACAATTATAATTATAAATATATTGTCTTGTATACATTTATTAATATAGATATTTTATTATTGTTATTTAAACGGGCTATTGCATTAAAAATATAGAAGCATTGATAATGCATAATATTAATATATAAGCAAGCCAAAGAAGATGAAGCAATAAAAAAACAAGCATGCAAATTTTATTAAGTTGCAATGTATTAATATATTAAGCGCATTGTATATATAATATAAAAGCAAATCTTTCTCAACAAACACCTTGTAGTGTAGTGTTAATACTTGCTATTATTCACCTATATGTCCCAAGTTCGATTCCCACTTTGGAGATTTTTAAGTAATAAAAAATGTTTTGTTTCATTTCTAAACTAGAAGCTTCTAAAAAAAAACCAAAAATAAAAAAAAAATATGCGAAAATGCAAGACCTAGTCCGGTCCGGGTTTGATAACTATGGTCCAGAGGATAGACATGTCTTGCCTACTTACGGGTCCCATTTTGCTTGATCCCTATGGGATGGCAATGTAAGTTACGTACCATATATCTTGTAAAATTTATTATTACTTTTTTGAATGCTTTATTACGGATACCATTTGCCAATGTAGAACAGTAGGTATCTAAAGATAATTTCACACGAGGACATAGCCAGATAGAGCCGCATGGAAACATTATCAACTTTGTGATGACATCTGGGCCATACCCTCTGAGGGACTTAGGATTTCCCAGTGTCATTGGTGGGCTACTAAATGCATTTATCGAGCGTTGGCAGCTAGATTCTTCATCATTCCACCTACTAATTGGTGAGATGACTGTCACGCTCAATGATGTATCTTCATTGTTGCACATTGTAACAGCCCAAAATAATTAGTTAATTTATTTAATTAATTATCTAGGGTTTGTGTTTGAGAAAAATAAAATAAAATGATAGGAATAATTATTTAGGGATTTTATGTGATAGAATATTAGAAATAATTAGTTGTTAGTATATGTGGATAGGTGGTGGCGAATTAGAGGTGTTAGTGGAGGCCCATGATTAAGTCATAAACTAAGAAAGCCCATGATTGGTTAAGTGAGCCTATAAATAAGGAGTTTTTAAGTTAGGGTTTCATTACTTGAGAAAATTAGATTTTGTGAGAGAGTGAGAGCTAAGGAGTGGCGGCCAAGGCAAGGAAAAAGAGAGGAATTTCGTGGCTTCCATAGAGAAAAAGAAAGAGAGGAGTTCGTGACCAAGAAAGAAAAGAGGAGAGAGAAGAAAAGCTAAGTTTTTCAAGGTTTCTAAGCCTAAGGATTCGAGTTCTTCAATAAGGTAAGGGGGCTCTCGTTCATAGTTAATAATTTATAAACCACGAAATCATGGGTACTAGGTGTTAGGAGTAGTTGTTTAAATTGCTGTTGATGTTTATAATATCTATATGTGGCTGAAGTGTGATGGTTGTTTGTGTTGTTGAATTCACTGTTTTGAGATGTTCTGACATAGGTTTAGTATTTCAGTGACTGAGAACGTTTTACTAATTGAAAAATTATGTGGTTTGTCATTTCGAAAACTTGATTGAATGCTTGTTAATTTGGCACTGGTTTGGTTGCGTTTAGAGTTGTGTAGCTCGAGATACGAATTCCACAAGTTAGGGTAATATTCTGGAAACATTCTGGACATAGGTTCGGTATTTTTGAAACTGGGAACTTTCTGTTCGTCAAAAAATTATGGGACTTTTTTTGTTAGAAAAAAGACTTAATTTTGGTCACTTTGGCACTGGTTTGGTTAAATTTGGAGTAGTGTAGCTCGAGTTATGAGCGTCCCAAGTCAGGTCAAATTTCTGGACTTAAACTAGGTATAGGTTCAGTGTTTCAGGTCTTGTGTCTTCAATTGAACTCTGATTTGAACGATTCTTTTTCCATTAGAAACTATACTCAAATTGCTTTTGTTAAGGCTAAGGTTTTGTTCCATTTGGTCAAGTGTAATTCAGTTTAGAGTGATTTGAAGTGGAAGGACAGAATCTGTCCAGTCTGGGAACCATTCGGGTTGTTTCTAAAAACTGTACTAATTGGCTCATTGTTTCAAAAAAAAAAGAAAACTATAGTCAGGAACTGGACTTTCTCAAGTTTCTGTAGAGGGGTCGTTTGTTGGAATCCGATGTCGTTTACTATTTTAACTAATTCGCCGAATTCTGGCTGCCGTGTTCGCGTAGCCCAGGGTGTCGCTGTTGTTCCCAAATTTGTTTTCTAAATATCTTTTGACTCGGGTGTCCAAATTTGATGGTTCAAAATGCGTTTCGAAGCTTATTCAGGTGCCTACCTGGATATTCTACTTTCAGGCAAAAATGCAATATTTTCTGATGAGCGAACTGATTTCCAAAAGTGAACTGTTTTGGGTAACCTTTTCGGGTCGTTGGCGGTTGTGGCTGAGTGGGCGCCCGTGTGGCTGTCCCGGATAGCTAAGTGATGTTTGAGTGTCTTTACGAAAATGCCCTTAGTGGCCAACGTGCGAGTGTTTTTGGTGATGTTTGGTGAGCTGAATATTTGTTAAATGTTGGTGAGCTGAATATTTGTTAAATGTTGGTGAGCTGAATATTTGTTAGATGTTGGTGAGCAGAATACTTGTTAAATATTGGTGAGCTGAATTAATTATTGGTGAGCTGAATTACTTATTGGTGAGCTGAATAATTACTGGTGAGCTGAATTGATGTTGGTGAGTGTGATAACCGTGGTTATGGTGTTTTTGTGTGTGTATGTTGCATGGTCCTAGAGTCTCATGATCATGTGCATATTTTGGTGAGCAGAAGGCTTCAGCCTTATTATAATTATATTTGGTGTGCAGAGGCTTCGGCCTAATTTCGAAAATTGGTGAGCAGAGGCTTCGGCCTAATTTCGAAAATTGGTGAGCAGAGGCTTCGGTCTAGTTATTTTGGTGAGCAGAGGCTTCGGCCTATCTTGGTGAGTGCCCTCAAGGCAAGTTTTTGGTGTTGATGGATCCACATGCATATGCCCAGTGGAGTTTTGGGTTGCATCTCATACATTGCATACGCGTCCTGTGTTTGATTGCGTCTTCTTGAACTAATGGTGTAACTGGATTTGGTGTAACTGTATTATTGGTGTAGTAGATTGATGGTATCCCTGGTGTGCCTATTATACTGTGTTTCTTGTTTTATCTATTATTATCTACGTAGTGAGACTCACCCTACTGCGTCGTGTTGCCTCGTATGTCGGCAACCTGCAGGTGACGGTGACTGAAGGTGGCTAGAGATTCTTCTTCTAGTATGGTCGAGTCGGCTCTGATACGTAGCACTCGGGAGGGTTGTCCTTGTGTCTTTCCTTATGTGTTATGTATATGCCTTTCTAAGTTGTAAACCTTTTGAAGTATGATTGCCAAGTGAAACCTTTTTATTTCCGCTGCATGTTTTTGAAAAGAAGTTAGTTATAATTAAAGTACTCTGTTTGCGAAGTGGTTTTCCGGTTCGAAAAATGTGACACTCTTTTGGCGCGAAAAACTCTGATATTTTTTAATAAACCGTTGGGTAGAAAAAGGGGTGTTACACACATCCCCAAATTTGGGAGTTTTTTTAACATGTCGGACTACACCAAGGCACAGGGAGAGAAGATGTTGATCGACTTCTTGGGTGCAGACCTCACAGATGCAAACACCCAGACAACGACGAAAGGGTTGTATGTGTCCCTCTCGTGGTGGAGGGACGCGGTGTACGATAGGGCCCTCTTGGGGAGCGATGGGAGCATGACGCTAGGGCGTATCTACTATACATGTTGGGCACCACCTTGTTCATTGACAAGTCAGTGAACAAGGTGAAGTTGGCATATCTTGGTATGCTGATTTATTTGGACCAGGCTGGTGGTTACACTTAGGGGGGATGGCCCTTGCCCATCTATATGACCAGCTATAGGACGCCAACTAACCCAAAAATAGGCAGGTGGCTGGCTATGCTACACTGCTTCAGGTATGTTATGATTAATTTATTTATCAGTTTACGATGTTATTGAAGGATTACTAACCTAATTCACATGTTTATTACCGGGCTGGATTTTTGAGCACTTCCATGGTGCCAACTTCGGTATCAAACATGTGGACCCTAGGTATGATGAGACATAGCCACGTGCCAAGCGGTGGGTGGCTACTTTCGACTAGGACAAGAAGGCAGTTAAACTAGCGTTGGATCGACTTCACCCGGATGAGGTCATCTGGGACCCCTACCTAGCTTATAGAGATGTTAGACCCTTCGAGGCGCTGGCACTATTCAAAGGCTTTGTACATCATGTTGGGTGCATGATGCCCTACCTGCAAGGTCGTGTTGTCAGGCAGTTTGGGTATGTACATGGGATCCCAGAGGACCCCAAAATAGTACTCGGCTCACACATAAAATTAGAGGATGCTGATGCCATGTGGGAAGACTTCCACGAGCATTTGATAGAGCGGGGGCCTTATGTCAGGCCGGGTCACCCGGGCATCGTGCCAGGGTGCTTTATTTGGTTTGGAAGGGTCTCATACTCAATCATATTGTCGTCCAGTTATTAGATTCTTTAGGATGAGCCCGACACTAGAGAGATACATCTTTTACATATTTTCATTTATTGATTTATTAAACATGTATTTATTTTAATACTTTTGTTTTCTGTCTCACAGATAATGCCTGTGATGGTTGAGTTGGTGGATGGGATGGAGCGTTCCACAGATGGGAATGTTCCATGAAGGACGCATGGTGCCTTACCTCCCAGATCATGTTGTCAGGCAGTTTGGGTATGTACATGGGATCCCGGAGGATCCCAAACCTAGTACTCGGCCCACCGTAAATTTAGAGAATGTTGATCCCATGTGGGCAAACTTCCACGAGCATTTGATAGAGCGGGGGCCTTATGTCAGGCCGGGTCACCCAGACATCATGCCAAGGTACTTTACTTGGTTTTGGAGGGTCTCATACCCATTCATATTGCCGTCCAGTTATGAGATTATTGAGGATGAGCCCGACACTATAGAGGTACGTCTTTTACATGTTTTCATTTATTGATTTATTAAACATAATCTTATTTTAATACTTTTGTTTTCTATTTCACTGATAATGCCTGAGATGGTTGAGTTTATGGACGAGATGGAGCGTTCCATAAATGGGAACGTTCCACGGGGGACGCAGCCATGAAGCATACTCGATAACATGAAGAGGCTCATGAGACCATTCTGTAGACTTAGGATGTTTGGCCGTGTCTATCACAGGGGAGACTGGGGGCTACACAGTAGGGTTTATGTTTTGTAAATCTATATATAACTCGTTTGTTTTGTCACTCTGTCACTGTTTGCTACTTACTAATTGATTTATATATCTGTCGTATTTAATTTAAACAACAAATTTATTCATAAAAGGCATCGTACATCAAACACAAAAGATAACAAAATACATCAAACACAAAAGATAACGCAACAAGAACAAAACATAACAAACACCCGATTACAATTAATTTAAAGCCCTTGTTGCAAACGATAAATGATTTTGTTTGGAGTGCGTATTGTTTCGACATACAGCTCCAATATACAGCGTCCTGCTGGAATATTAACACGTGCTTCCATCATGGTGTGTACGTCATTGTCGCTCCGAATCTCCATAGTTGAATAACGAATAGCCACATCCTCCCCAGAAATGTGCTTGAAGCAACGTAAACGACTTACGTCTTTACACCACTCTCCCTCTCGATGAACCATCCTCTCTTCATTTTTCTTCAACTAGGTGAATATCCTTATTCAACCTACAGAAGATAGAACTGCGATAATAAACGAAACACCATCTTCCTTGGAGGTGACAGTTCTACGGTGAAGAAGGACGGTCAGGAATTTGTCATTTGAGTACCGGGTTGAGCACAACTCCCAATCCATTTCAGCGGGTGTGGGTGTTTGTGAAGAAGGAGACTGGGGCGTTGTTGGAGCTGGGGTGTGAAACACATTGTGAAAACTGAGATCCTATTTATAATAGGCGTGGTAAAATGTGAGTGTTGATTTCAACCCGTTGTGGCACATTTTCCAAAGGAAAGACCATCCACTCCTTTTTCTGACAAAGTTGATTGATTGTAAGCCGTTGATCAAAAGTGTCGGTGGAATCTGAGTCATTTAAAAATTCAAAAAAATTTAAACACGTTTGGTTGTCAAGGTCCAGACCGGTTCGGTGGCGGAGAACCGTACTTGACAAAAATTCAAACCATGGGGTATGCTTTTTAACTGGTTTATTGGTCTGGGTCCGGACAGTTTCGATTGCCTATAGTCGTACCTAACAAACTTCAAACCATGGGGTGTGTGTCCCAAGATATCGCCCCCGCAGGGAACCACCGGACTGGTTCAGTTTACAGGCGCCGAACCCATAGAAATCTGGAGAGAAAAAAGATGGACGCGCTTGGAACTTTTCTTTTCAATAAGGGTATTTTGGTATTTTGTTGTGTTTGGGGGGGGGGGTGGTGAGTAGGAGGGGGTGTGTGGTGAGTAGGTGGGGAAAATCATGGGCCTTTTTTTTTTCTTTCAGAAAAGTAGGTAAGTCTCATTTAAGGGGTTTTTTTTTTACCCCCATCATCTCCCTATCTACCCCCACATAAAAGTGAAATCCGAAAATACCCCTGCCCAATTTTCAATTCGCTCGGATTTACCTCCATTTGAGGTAAATCCGCTTTGTTATTTTTAAAGTCGGATTTACCTCATATGGGGGTGCCCAATAGGTAAATCCGATTTCAAAAATAACAAAGCGGATTTACCTTAGCTGGAGGTAAATCCGCTTTGTTATTTTGGAAATCGGATTTACCTAGTGGGTACATAAATCCGATTTCCCTAAAAAAAGAGAAAATCGGATTTATCCCACCTAAGGTAAATCCGATTTCCCTAAAAAAAAGAAAATCGGATTTATCCCACCTAAGGTAAATCCGATTTTGTTATTAAAAAAAATTGTTTTTTATTTAATTTTTTAAAAAAGTTATAAAATGCTACTAAAAATCCGTTAAACAGCCAAAACTAATCCAAAAATTATAAAAACACCACTAAAAATCTAATAAAACCAAAATAAAGTTATGCAAATTTTTTCAGATTTTTTGGAGATTATGAAAAATTAAAAAAATTAATAAAAAATAGTAAACGATGGAATTTGGGATTTTGAGGTCCCAGTCCTTGATATTTTTCGGATTTAAAGAATGTGGTTTCATTACAATTTGAGTAGGTTGCCCGAAAACTGATTTTTTAGCCTAAATTATTCTCCTGACGTACAATAACGAACTACACACTAAACAGATTCAAAAGACGGTCGAAAGAAGTCACTTCTCGGTCTTATGAACCTCGACAAGATTCGCGATGATCTGGGTCGATGCTGCAATTGGATCCTCCCGCCATTGATCATAAGTTTGCTCCACGTGTTAACAAACTACACACTAAACAGAACCAAAAGACGGTCGAAATTTGTTTCTAAAATTTTGACTGATTTATTTATTTATTAATTAGGTTAACAAAGCGGATTTACCCCCACATAAGGTAAATCCGCTTTGGTTATTTTTAAAATGGGATTTACCTTATATGATGGGGTAGATCCGCTTTTAAAAATAAAAAATCGGATTTACCCCCACTTAAGGTAAATCCGATTTGTTATTTTTAAAAGCGGATCTACCCCATCATATAAGGTAAATCCGATTTTAATTTTTTAAATTTTTTAGTGGAAATCGGATTTACCTAAATCCGATTTCCAAAAAAAAATTGAAATCAGAATACGTTTGGAATTTTTAAATTTTGTTAAGAGCAATTACGTCTTTTCGGAGGGTCAATAGGGGTAGCTAGGGAGATGATGGGGTACAAAGAAAAAAACCCCTCATTTAAACTAGTTTCGGGGCAAGCCCATTAGAGTAACAACTAACCCTAGTTTTGTGTCCCTCCTATTAGTTATCTTCCGCAGTCGTGTTCTTTGTGTGTGTGTTTTTTTTTTTATTATCAGAGTGTTCTTTGTGTGTTGTTACTGGTTATCGTCAGCACTGCACGATTCTAAACTCCCTTCATTTGATTTGATTTTGCAATATAATGGAAAGGGTCGCTGAACTTGAACCCGAAAAAGTTCAGGTTAAGGTTCAAGTTGTCCGTGAAAACCCAAACAAAACGCCTCCCCTTATTGGCTATTTCCCTACTGGCTTTGACCCGCTTAAACATTCCAGTTCAACCAGTTATCAAGTTTACCGAAACACCAACAGTCTTCAACTCGTAGTCAAGCCTGCTGACTCCCCATTTGAATTTGTTGGAAGGAATTATTCTGCGGTGGAAGGGTTGAAAAATGTACTTGGCATCCTTGACAAGGATGCTCAGACCCTTACGCTTGTTCCGATTGCTGGTAACGAGGTAAATTGTGAAGAAGGGAATACATTTTTTTTTGGAAATTTGTTAGTGCTTTGTTTTTCTGATTTGTTTGTGATGTGTACGTAGACATTTAGATTGGAAGAAAAGGTAAAAGGGGTGGAGGCTGTTGATAGGGAGAAAGTGACAACGACGTTCAAAAAACTGACTCCACGGGAGAAGGCATTGAAAGCACGACAGACTATTGAGATGTGGGGAACAAATAAGGCCATAAAAAAGGTATATTTTTTTCAACTTTAACAAAATCCTGATTTGCAAGTTTAGTTGAGGATGCACAAACCATAGCTTACATGTGAAAATTGGAGAACATAGTTGGAAAAATAATTGCACTTCTCTTTCAGCACTGCCAAGCAATTGTTTATTTTTAGTTCAGATCTTAAAATATTATGGTGTTTTTATTTAGCAAAATTCTTCCATTGAGAGTTCTAGGCAAAATTAGTTCAACATTTAATTTTATTTTAAAATATTTAAATATAAAAAAATGAGGTGTCGAGTGATCGATGTTAATATTGTAAAAATGACTTCACTTTATTGATTCTCTGTGAACAGTATTTATACAAGAGGCAAAAATACTAACCGAACTAAGCCTATTTGGTCCTAACTGAACATAATTAAATACATAACAAAAACTGTACAGAAAGGAGCAAAAATGAAAATGTAAATTACAAATTAAATCAAATAATTTACATATTCTAACAGCCCCCTCAAGTTGAACATGTATATCCTTCATGTGAAGCCTGGACAGCAAAAACTTGAACTTGAACTGTGAGGCGTGTAAGGGCTTAATATATATGTCTGCAATTTGGGCATTTGATGGGATGGGCATCAAATGAATGACCTTGTCTTGGACTTTGTCTCTAACCAAGTGGCAGTCCAGCTCAATGTGTTTGGTGCGTTCATGAAATATGGGATTCTGGGCAATGTGAATGGCAGACTTGTTGTCACAGTACAGTGAAACAAGATCAGAATGTTTGCAGTGCAGATAAAGCAGCATATAAAGCAGCCACTGAATCTCTGAAGTGGTGATAGCCAGGGCACGATACTCAGCTTCAGAAGATGATCTGGAGACGGTTCCCTGCTTCTTAGACTTCCAGCTGATCAAGGAAGAGTCATAGAAAACACAAAAACCTGTAGTGGATCTCCTACTGTCAGGGCAAGCAGCCCAATTAGCATCACTCAAGGCTGTGACAGTAGGGCTAGAAGCAGCATCAAGGAATAAGCCACGACCAGGAGAAGACTTCAAGTACCTGAGAACATGCAAGGCTGCCCCCATGTGAGGTGTAAGAGGGTTAGACAGAAACTGACTCAGCTTGTTTACTGCAAAGCATAAGTCAGGCCTAGTGTTAGTCAGATATATCAGTCTGCCAAGCAGGCGCCTGTACTGAGTGGGATCCTTCAAAGGGGTGCCATGCTGAGAACTGAGCTTCAGGCTGGGAAGCATTGGAGTGGATGCAGGTTTGCAAGCAAGAAGGCCTGCTTCTTCAATGAGCTCAAGAGCATATTTTCTTTGAGATAAGACAATTCCCATAGGGGACCTAGCAACTTCAATTCCCAGAAAGTACTTCAGATCCCCCAAATCTTTGATTTTAAATTGATTGTCAAGGAAGTGTTTGACTTTCTGAATCTCACTCATGCTGCTACCTGTGAGAACTATGTCATCAACATAGATGAGTAAGATGGTGATGGAAGATTCTGACTTGTTAATTAAGAGGGAGTAGTCATGTTTGGATTGAACATAGCCCAGGGAAATCAGAAAGGAGGTCAGTTTAGAGTTCCACTGCCCGCTTGCTTGCTTCAAGCCATAAAGGGACTTTTGAAGCTTACAAACTTGATTAGGAGATGATGCTGGAAAGCCAGGAGGGACTGTCATATAAACTTTTTCTTGGAGCTCACCATGTAAGAAAGCATTGTTGACATCCAATTGTTGCAAATGCCATTTGTTAATGGCAGCCAAGGCAAGGACTAATCTGATGGTGGTCATCTTGACAACAGGGGAGAAAGTTTCAGAGTAGTCCACCCCTTCAGTTTGAGTGAAACCCTTTGCTACCAAACGAGCTTTGTATCTCTCAAGGGAACCATCAGATTTGAGTTTAATTTTGTAAACCCATTTACAACCAATTGGTTGTTTTCCAGGAGGTAGATCAGTTAAGATCCAAGTGGAGTTCATGTCAAGGGCATGGATCTCTTGACTCATAGCATCAAGCCATCATTGATTCTTGGAGGCTTGAGCATAGGTCTTAGGTTCAGTGAGAGTGCTAACAGTGGCAATAAAGGTTTGATGGGCAGGAGAAAGGTGGTTATATGCAATGTAATTAGAAAGAGGATAAGGAGTACCTGAGGTAGATTCACCAGATGAAGGAACAGAAACCATAGCACAAGGGAAATCTTGCAAGTAGCTAGGTTTGGTTTTTATTCTGGTTGAGGTTCTTAAGGGAATGGGAGCAGGGGGGACGGGGGAATTCTCAGGGGTGGGGTTAGAGACACTGGCAGGGGGGTGTGTGAGGGGGCAGAGATGGTGATATTGTCAGTAGAAGAAGATTCAGTAGTTTCATATGAGGGGAAGAGTTCAGTTAAGGAGACTCTAGATGGTGGAAGGGAAGAAGTGGAGGGTGATGGGGAGGTGGTGGAGGCTGAGGGGAGATAGGGAAAAATGTTTTCATAGATGGAAACATTCCTGGATAAGAAGATTTCATGGGAAAGAAGGTCGAATAAGAGGTATCCCTTGACACTTTGGGAGTGGCCAATGTGGATACATTTTCTAGCCCTAGGGAGAAACTTTGTCCTATGAGCTGCTAGAGTGGTGGCATAACACAGTGAGCCAAAAACTCTAAGTGTGGATAGGTCAGGATTTGTGCCATGGAGGATGGAGTAAGGGGACCTTGATTTAAGGGTGGTAGAAGGAAGACGGTTGATGATGTGGACATCATGGAGAAGTCCCATAGCTGAATGGGGATGTTGGATTGAAACATAAGAGACCTAGCAACATTGAGAATGTGCTGGTGCTTACGTTCAACAATCCCATTCTGCTGAGGGGTTTCTACACATGTCTTTTAGTGAGTGATGCCTTTGGAAAGGTAGAACTCAGGCATGAGGAATTCAGCACCATTGTCAGACCGAATGGTCTTAATGTGGTGCCCAAACTGAGTGTGAACAAAAGCTACAAACTGAGTTATGTGATTTCTAATTTCTGACTTGGTTCTCATGAGTTTGATCCAAGTGAATCTAGACTTATCATCAACTATGGTTAGGAAGTATTTGTTTCCATTAATGGAAGGTGTCTCAAAGGGAGCCCAAATGTCCATGTGAACAATATCAAAAATGTGTTGGGAAGGGGATAAGTGTGTAGGGGATGGGAGTCTTTTTTGTTTTGCAAAATGGCATGCATCACAATTTTTATTAGAAATAGTAGGCATATTACAATGAATAGTTTGAATGATACTATAGCAAGTGGGGGATGGGTGCCCTAAACGGTTGTGCCATATGTCTATATTGACATTATTAACACTTACATTGTGACAATGAATGGTATTAGACTGACTTGAAGGAACTATAGGTGAGATCTTCACTGTGTAGAGTTTTCCATCCCTTTTAGCATGGCCAATCACCCTCTTCGAAGGGATATCCTGTATTACAGCACAAGAACCATCAAAAAGAGTTTGGCAGTTTAAAGTATCAGCTAACTGGCCAACAGATTTGATGTTAGAGTTAAAATTTGGGACATAATAGACATCATATAATGTGATTGTGGAGGTAAGTGCTATGGTGCCTTTGTAGCAAGAGTATCTAGTGTCTCCGGATGGTAATGTGATAAGAATAGGTTTAATAGCATAAAATGAGGTAAATAAATCAAGAGATGAGGATATATGATCTGTAGCACTAGTGTCAACAAGCCAAGTGACCAAGAAGATACCTGCAGGTGTTGAAGCAACACTGTGAACAGTTACCATATTGGCAGAAGCAGTTGCAGTCGCAGGTGTGGTAGGCACCAGAGACAAGGCTTTGAAGCTGCTCAGCAGTAAGCTGAACTGGAGATGCAGTGGTGGAAGAGGGTGAACCACTGGTGTCTTCAACAGTGACTTTGTTGATGGCTTTCTTTGTGCTCTTGAAGTTGAAACCAGGAGGATAGTCGTGTTTCATAAAACACGTTTCAACCGTATGATTGGTTCGATTGCAGAAGGTGCACAGGCGATTGCCACGCGGAGGAAATGATCTGCCACGACCGCGACTAACACCTGGAGCGGAGGAAGTTTGAACGTTCGCAACAGAAGGCTCAGGGGGAAGGGGAGTTCCAATTTGACGTTCTTGTTGAACAATCATGGAGTAAACCCTAGCCAGTGTCAAGATTTGAGAGCGTACCGCAGCGTAATTCTCGTTTAATCCTTGAAGGAAACTCATGATGATGTCACGATTACGGTAGTCTTGGACAATCTTGGTGGTGTTGCAGCAACAGGTTCCAGGCAAAGAGAGACAGGGAGGAATCGGATCAAAGTTGCAGAGTTCATCCCAAAGGATTCGCATCTTAGTGAAGTAAGAGGTAACCGTAGTTTCACCTTGTTTCAGCGAGATGAGCGATGCGTGTGTTGTTGCCTTGCGAGAACCTATTCCGAAGTTCCTTCCAAACGGTGTAAGCTTCCGTGATCCAAAGGATGCTTGATGAGATTTCTGTGGAGACGGCGCGATTGATCCAAGCTAGGGTGAGCATGTTGCAGCGTTTCCAGAGAGGGAACTGAGGATCGGAGGTCGCCGGACGAAGGATAGATCCATCTACGAATACGAATTTGTTCTTCATCTCTAAAGCCATAATCATGGCTTGAATCCAGCAGTGTAGTTTGATCCATCAAGGACCGGAGTAACAAGGACCAGCGATGGATTTTCATTAGGGTGGATGTAGCAAGGATTAGAGTAGTCTTTCGGAGGTGAGTATTTCTGTTTGAGGGAGGAGTGTGAAGAGTGAATAGAGTGTTCAGACTCATCGGAGGAGGAGGAGGAAGAGTGCGCCATGGGAAGACGGCGAAGGATTCAGTTAGGGAGAAGACTGGAAACGGTTACGGTGAGGTTGCGAAGGGGAAAGGGGGAGGAAAGGGAGAGAGAGCGAAGTCAAAAAGTCAAAGCGTAAAAATTAATCAACTGATACCATGTTAATATTGTAAAAATGACTTCACTTTATTGATTCTCTGTGAACAGTATTTATACAAGAGGCAAAAATACTAACTGAACTAAGCCTATTTGGTCCTAACTGAACAGAATTAAATTCATAACAAAAACTGTACAGAAAGGAGCAAAAATGGAAATGTAAATTACAAATTAAATCAAATAATTTACATATTCTAACAATTGGATGTTGGGTATCATACCCTCAACACTCAAAGGGTATGGGAGTCTTCACATTTTATTTATGTTCAACAGCTTTGAAAATATATGCTAAACCTCGGATGTTTGTATATTTTATTCAAAAAAAACTTTTCTATGGCCTGAGACATGGTCCTCTATGGAAATGATATGACGTCCCTTATACTTTTCTAAAACTGGTACTTAATCATACAAGTGCAACTTATTCAACCTTAAAAGTCTACCACTTAGCTTTCTAGTGATCCTTCAAAAACTGCAAGTTCTGGTTTTTCTCCCTATGCCATTTGCCCATTATGTTGTATTATTTTAAAAGTTTTATCATACATAACTTAATTTTAATTTCTACTTGTAGTCATTCTTAACTATATTATGATCTTGAATAATCTTACTTTGTCAAGACTCAAATTATATTTTTAGGCCAGGATATTACAGGTGACGATTAGGTATATTTCAACAATGTCCAGACAATTTTTATTGGAATTTCTATCCTTTTGCAGGCTAGAAAGAGGCAAGCTCTCAGACTGGCTCTTGGGATAGATGAAGAACTTGATTCTCAAAATGATTTGGAGTTGGATGAAGAACTTGATTCGCCAAAGGACTTGGAGCTGTAAATGCAAAATGTTCTGAAAGTACAAAATCTCATGTTAGTCGCAATATACCACCATATGATATATGCTTCTGCGACTACACCTGAGAAGGTTTATCTATTACACCAAATCATCCTTAAAGAAGAATGGCGTCACCTTGAAGACATTTATATTCTTCTGCAACAGGAGTAGCAGCAAACTTTAGTAGTTACCCGAGTTTTATTCGTAATAGGATAGAGAAAATGAAGAAGATTGAGGTATTTATACGAATCTAGCCTTTTTGCCCCGCTCTTAATTATTGGTCATTTGGAACTGTCTATATAGAAAACAAATTTGTCCGTACCTGTGATACTACATACTTGCTTATATTTAGTATTATTGTATCCATGTGGTGTCGCTGCTTTGCGTGTCCTATTTTTGTCAATTGTTTATGTTTCTAGGATGAGTCAGAAAAGAAGAAGCTTTCTTGCATATTCTCTTACATCAATCATCTTATCAAATTCAAAGACCAGCACTCCATGGATGATGCTTCCTCATCAAACCATCAAATTCCCGACATTCTACTCTATAAATTTATAACGATGTTTGATTTTTCTGACACCAAAATGCTGCCTGAGGAGAAGGTTGATCTTCTCATTTCCTATGTGTTGGTGCTAACACTTTTTGTAGATGAATTCCAAACTGACTACAGAGATATAGCAAAGGATCTTAGGATGTCTTCTTTGGATCTTAAATTGCACTATGATAATTTGGGTTGCAAATTTTCTTGCATGGAAAACAAAGACATCGACGAGCAGTACTTTTGTGCCACACTTCCTGTCCCTCTTCAATTTCCTGATTAAGGTTAAGGAAAAGATAGATGAATCGAATTTTTAGTCTATTTATGTCGATGACCGTTGGAAAGCAAGTTGTTGCTAGTCACTATGGTGCAGTGATGTTAGGTATTGCTATTCAAGCTCTTTTGTGGTTGGATGATTTAGTTATTTTCATATTCTGCGTACACTTGAAAATTGTTGCAGAATAATTTGTATTTTGTTAGTTAGTAGCAAAATGCATGTGTATGTAAATGGTGGTTAGACCCAAAATGCATGAGTTTCTTGTTATTATGAGAAGATAGGTCACGGCATTTGTATGCATAACATGCGTTGCTGTTTCTGAGAGAAAACAAACATCAGAAAAATAATGTAACCATATATATGTCACACCGAAACCAAGATGGGCGCCACAAGATTGATAGAACCAATTTGATTCTTTGTTTGAATATAAATTATAATAGCTAGAAAAACATGGTCCCCTAACATATCAGTACAAAATTTTATGTCGCATTTTGAGTTATTCATTCGTGGTCTGAATACTACAACAGTGATTATACTGAACATATAGTACCGATATATGTCATCCAATTTTTGTCCATATATACCTCAATATTTTATTTCAATTATATCAAACAAATATTTTATTAATATTAAAAGGGATTGCGAAGTTGATAAACTTAAAAATGATAATTAAGGGCCGTTTGGAGTGGTTGTGAGTTTTTGCTTTTTGGTTTTGAAAGTTCAATTCAACACTCAAAGGGTAAAATAGGGTTTAATTGGTTTTTTACTTAATTTCAAAATAGTTTTTCATCAAAACTCAATACCAAAAAATAAAATTTATAATTTCTGTTTTTGCTTTAAGGCTAACACGACCAATGGTCGCCGACTACCACGCTGCCCACCAAATTCCACTACGACCACCGCCAACCACCACTCTGACTATTGTCAACTACCACTTCAACCACTACCAACCACCATTCTGACCATCACTTTGGCTATCGCTGACCACCACTATGACCACCTCTGATAATCAATTTAACCACCACCAACTACTACTCTGACCACGACCAACCACTGTCGACCACCACTCTTCCATTGCCGACCACCATTTTGGCCAATCATCAACCACCACTTTGACCACCACCTCCACCACTCTGACCACCACTTCGGCCACCTCTAATCATCAATCTGACCTCCACCAACTACCACTCAGACCACCGCCAATCACCACTTCAACCACCGCCAACCACCACCGACAACCATTCTTGCCACAGCCAACCACCTCTGCACAATCCCCACTTCAACCACCGCCTACCACCACTCTGGCCACCACCGACCACCACATCAACCGTCGCCAACCACCACTCTAGCCATTGTCAACCACCATTTTAAGCACCACCAACCACCACTTTGGCCACCGGCAACCACCACTTCGAACACCATCATCGACCACCCCGATCACCATTATGACCGCGTCTAATCATCATTCTCACCACCACCACCTACTAACTCGATCACCACCAACCACCGCCGACCACCACTACGACCACTGCTGGCCACCACGTTCGGCCACCGCCAACCCCCACCAATCACCACTCCAACCTCTACCGACCACCACTTGATTAAGATAAATTTATGATTTTGGTTTTTGAAAATTTCTATACATAAAACGGAAAATCACCCCTCCCTATTGGGGTTATAGTAGAACTTCTTTTGTTAGGAACTAGTACTATACCCGTGCATCCGCACGAGCCGATCGCGTTACGTCATACGATTACCTCAAATAGAAACATTAGTTTGAAATCTCATTAATCTAAAATCAATTGTAAAATATAGAGGATGACTTGCATACGGACATGTGCTGTCGTGATCTTTTTAGGAATGAATTTAGACAGTATTTAAATAGTCTGAACATTACCCCGTGAAAATAAAGAAAAATTTAAAGTAGATAAAAAAGGAGTTTCAAATAAAAAATTGATAAATATTAAAACTAAAAATGTAAAAGTATCATTTAAAAACAATATGTGCATTTATCCCGTGTGTTTTTATATATCAGTGCAGTGTTTTTTTATATATCAGTGTTGTTATCTCATGTTTTTTTATATATTAGTGCAACTATCCCGTGTTTTTATATATATCATTGCAATTATCCCCGTATTTTTTTATATATCAGTGCAGTTGTCCAGTGTTTTTTTATGTATCAGTGCAGTTATCTCATAGTTTCAATTGATTATTTGAGTTGATTAGTAGATTATTGTAAATAGTGAAAGATAGATAGTAGATTATCAATAAGAAATATTTATCCCGTGTTTTTTTATATATCAGTAACAATTATTTGTCCTTTTTAGGTATTAGTGACAAATATTTGTCGCGTGTGTTTTAAATATTAATCAGTTTAAATAGTCATTAAGCCTTCTTGTTTTTTTAGATAGTAGTTCTCAAAAACTATAATTATCAATGACAAATATTAATCCCGTGTTTTTTTATATATCACTAAAGTTATCCCCGTGTTTTTTATATATCCGTGCAGTTATCTAATAGTTTCAATTGATTATTTTAGTTGATAGTATATTATAGTAGATAGTAAATTTGTTAGATAGTAGATTATCAATAAGAAATAATTGTTTTAAATATTAATTAGTAATTTAAATAGTCATTAAGTCTGCTTATTTTTTAGATAGTAGGTTTGTTGTAGTAGGTTTCAAAAAATTTAATTATCAATGACAAATATTAATCTCGTGTTTTTTTATATATCAGTGCAGATATCTCGTAGTTTCAATTAATTATTTTAGTTGATTAATAGATTATTGCAGTTATCCCGTATTTTTATATTAGATTATTTGAATTGATTAGTAGATTATAGTAGATTATTACACCACTTTGACCACCACCTCCACCACTCTGACCACCACTTCGGCCACCTCTAATCATCAATCTGACCTCCACCAACTACCACTCAGACCACCGCCAATCACCACTTCAACCACCGCCAACCACCACCGACAACCATTCTTGCCACAGCCAACCACCTCTGCACAATCCCCACTTCAACCACCGCCTACCACCACTCTGGCCACCACCGACCACCACATCAACCGTCGCCAACCACCACTCTAGCCATTGTCAACCACCATTTTAAGCACCACCAACCACCACTTTGGCCACCGGCAACCACCACTTCGAACACCATCATCGACCACCCCGATCACCATTATGACCGCGTCTAATCATCATTCTCACCACCACCACCTACTAACTCGATCACCACCAACCACCGCCGACCACCACTACGACCACTGCTGGCCACCACGTTCGGCCACCGCCAACCCCCACCAATCACCACTCCAACCTCTACCGACCACCACTTGATTAAGATAAATTTATGATTTTGGTTTTTGAAAATTTCTATCATAAAACGGAAAATCACCCCTCCCTATTGGGGTTATAGTAGAACTTCTTTTGTTAGGAATGATAATGAGAGGAGTTATTTCATCTAATTTGGTATTAATGTTTGCAGATTGTGCTTTGGGTGGCAATCCCCTCTCTTTTGGGGAAAGGTTTGGTTACGTTGGCAATGACTGTGTTGTTAATCATGTTTCTCTTTCAATACCTTCCCAAAATTTATCACTCTGTATGCCATCTGCTTCGCACACAAAACCTCTCTGGATACATATTTGGAACCGTTTGGTGGGGTATTGCCCTTAACATGTTCGCTTATTTTGTCGCTTCCCATGTAAGTTGCACCTTCCTCTATTACTACCAGGATGATTTTAATATTAATAGATTAACAAATATTCCTTTTAAATCCCACCAATCCTTATAGTCATATGCAAACCTAGAGCGTTCGGCAGTTGGCGATGGATACCCTAGGTAAAACCAAAATATATAGTCATATGGAACCTTAAACCAGATATAGTAATGGCCGACATTAAAAGGGGTACCCATGCTAGATTATAGGCAATAACATTAAGGTGTCTATATTAAAATCATCCTAATAAAATTCACATTAAGGTTTGGAAAGATCAGAGGAGATTAAAACACCCCTTAATATGTATATATTTCAATAGCATCTAGCTGTCTATCTGAGGTAACATATAGATGATTGATGATTGAAAATAGATGACACTGTAAATAAGTATACACTGTAAATAAGTATCGAATTCAGTTATAGATTGGTTAAAATGTTGTTTGCTTATGTTTGAAAATAGATTGGTTAAAACAATGTAAATAAGTATCGAATTCAGTTATAGATTGGTTAAAACGCTGTTTGCTTATGTTTGAAAATAGATTGGTTAAAATAGTATAGATAAGTATCGAATTCAGTTATAGATTGGTTAAAAATTGAATAAAGAGGGTGTTCAGTGGGGGTGCCCCGAAAATATTAGGTGGGGTGCCTCAAACCCTATAAAAATTGAATAAAGGGGTGTGTGCCAAAAAATACACATTCGGTTGCCCATAACCGAATTATTTCCGTTGCCCGTAACCGAATCCACGAAAAATGTGCGTTTCATTAATGGCCTTGGTCATTTCGTAGGGTTAGGGGGTGTGGGGTGAGTAGGGAGGGATGTGGGAAAAGTGATAGCCTAACTTTTTGACTCCTTGTCTTCAAAGAAATATTAACAGCATGAGTATAAATCAATCATGCAATGCAATAGCCTTCAAGTTTCATAAACTTGTTACTAACTCCTTTCCCCAGTTCCATTATAGCTGGTATGTAAATACCATCGTGTTGATAACCAACTAAACTCACCCAATTAATTATCCAATTGATCAGAAATAGATTTTGCTAACTTTTACAGCTGGTCATATAATATTGTGACAAAGATACTATACATGAATTCACCAAAAAAAAAAAGATACTATACATGAAGAAGGCATATTAAGCATTTTTTTTAAATAATAGTAAGCGAACTCTAGACTGCAACATCATAAATAGCATTAGGAATAACAATAAGAAAAGTAAAAAACACCATTCTCCATACTAATCAAAAACTCAGTTGCATAGTAGATAATAATAAAACTTAGTTGATTAAATTGGAAGCCCTCTCAGTCACAATAAAAATATAGCTGTGTTGCAACTATGGATTCAAAACTCATCTTGTGGGCATTAAGCTGACACAATATCAACTCCCAAAGTTATAGTTTAAGAAATTATTACTCCCCCTCTCCTCCTAAGCCTTCCCCTCTCCTCCCTCTTTGACTCCCAAACATACCCTTAAGAATTAAGCTCTCTCTCTTTCTCCTAAGGCTTAAGAAATTGTTACTGTTGGAACTTTAAAAAATAAGCAAGTTAGAAATGGAGAGTGCATTTAAAAAATATAAATTGCAAACATCAATTGATAATTTATGAACAAGTTTATAACTATTATAAATGTGTTTGCATTTTATAATCATTATATCTCAATCATCAAGTTTCTAAAATCCAGGCAATGGACAATATTGTTAAGCTGTAAAGGTTCAATGCATATCATCCTTTTGTGATAATGATAAAATCAAGGTTTAAATATGTTTTTAGTCCTTGAGTGAAAGAGTGAAAAGAGAAAATTGTGGTATATCTCTAACTGAATTGAAGTTACAACTGAGTATATATGAAAGTACTACTTCATCTAAACTGAAAATACAAATGTAAATGGAATTCTCTTAAAATGACATTACATTGAAATGAAATGTAAAACTATTAACTGGGCTGGTAATAGTAAAAGTAAAACAGTAACTATTAACATGAGTTACACACAACACCATCCCTTAACTCATGTCATTTCAACTTCAGAAACTGATCTGTCTTCTGCCCTTTAGTTAGTATATTAGCAACTTGTAGTTGAGTCCTGCAATGGCAGACTACTATATTGCCCTTCTCCAGCTGTTCTCTTAGAAAATGACACTTGGTTTCAATATGCTTGCTACGGCCATTTAATATAGGATTCCTAGCAAGTCTGATTGCTGATTTGTTGTCAATCAGCAGCTTCACTGGCTTCTTCTCTGCAATTTTCAATTCATACATCAAGGCAGTTAGCCACACAGCTTGGTAGGCAGTCACAACACCTGCAATATATTCAGATTCACAGGATGACAGAGCAACCACTGGTTGCTTTCTTGAACGCCGTGAAATTGGAGCACCATTCCAAAGAAACACATAACCGGTTGTGGATCTCCTATCCACTCTGTAACACCCCATTCTACCCGGCTATTTTTCATAGAGATCAGAGTTTCAAAATTTCTTTTTGAATAGAATGCTACATATAAACTTAATCTAACAACGGTCAAATCGGTGTAAGCCTTCGTTACACATTTATAATACGCAACACCATTAAATAATTTAGGGTACACGTGACTTCACCAACAAAATCCACACATTATAATTTAGATGTCTCGCAGCGGAATTAACACAATCTCAAAATACGCCGAACAACAGGCTCATCAAAAATCATTAACTCAAAGCATATAAAATTCAACGACAAATGAATAACGTAAGAATCCCTAAGTCAACCCCCTAGGTGTCACGTATCAGAGCAGACCGACTCGGGAGTGAAAGGAGTAAGCCTTCACTCAGGACTACCTGTGGTAAACAACAACAGAAGGGTGAGTCTCAACTACATAATAAAGACTATAATAAGAAGTATATTCCATCATAGCATCACACTCACACAGTCACACAGTAGCATAGTCCATACAATCACCAACTAGCATGCTTATCATGAGGATGTATGCAATACAGTTATGCATGTGGTACCATTTTCCCAGACCGCAGCCTTATCATTATAATATCAACTCAGACCGCAGCCTTATCATTTCAATTTAGAACTCAGACCGCAGCCTTATTATCATAACATAAAAACTCAGACCGCAGCCTTATGTATGCATGAGACTCCATGACAAAACCAAAATCATAACTCTTAGCAACACAATCCATACATCCTATATCACATCTTTATTAATCTTTGTTGTAGCCCCCATGGCCTCATCATCAATCAACTCATTTATTTTCTCATCACAATCACGTTTCTAGGATTAGGCTAGCACTTAGGGACCAATCTGTCACCATTAGGTCCGAAACCCAAACACAAGGCATGGGCGCCCCACTTGGCGCCCTGGGCGGCCACACTTGGCGCCCACACAACACCCAAACGCACAAACAAAGTAGGCTACCTTAAAAATTGAAACCGCTCTAGCCAAAATGTTCAAAATGGGATTTGGTCACGTGAATACAGAATTTGGCTAGGGAAAATATGTTCAGAAAATGAGATGCATCCAAGGCACCCCTAAAACAAGCCAAAGCGATGCCCAATAGGACCATTTCAAAACCACAAGTGCAAATCTGGAAATTCTTTAGCCAAAGTGTTTTAAATAACATTTGGTCAGGTCAATACAAAGTTTGGCTCGGTAAAATATGCTCAGAAAATGATGTGTGCACAAGGCACCCCTTAAACAAGCCAAAATGATGCCCAACCGGACAATTTCAAAACCACAAGTGCAAATCTGGAAATTCTTTAGCCAAAGTGTTTTAAATAACATTTGGTCAGGTCAATACAAAGTTTGGCTCGGTAAAATATGCTCAGAAAATGATGTGTGCACAAGGCACCCCTTAAACAAGCCAAAATGATGCCCAACCGGACAATTTCAAAACCACAAGAGCAAATCTAGAAATTCTTTAGCCAAAGTGTTTTAAATAACATTTGGTCAGGTCAATACAAAGTTTGGCTCGGTAAAATATGCTCAGAAAATGATGTGTGCACAAGGCACCCCTTAAACAAGCCAAAATGATGCCCAACCGGACAATTTCAAAACCACAAGTGCAAATCTAGAAATTCTTTAGCCAAAGTGTTTTAAATAACATTTGGTCAGGTCAATACAAAGTTTGGCTCGGTAAAATATGTTTAGAAACTGAGTTTACCCAAAAACATGATTTATGCGCCTTGCCTAAGCATAGGCAGCAACCTGGCGCCACCCCAGGCGCCACAGGCAGCAACATAGGCGCCCTGCCCAGAACACAGACACGCCCAGCAACAGAAAACAGTGCCCAGGGCGCCAAGTTCCCCCCCCAGCCACTAGCGCCCAGGCGCCCCAACACAACCAAAACACCAAAATTCTTAATTACTTTTCCAAACCAAATTACTACAACAATTACAAAACTCATTATGCTCAGTCCAACCACATTCAATTTCACATATATATATTAAGAACACATCAAGGCACAAAATCAACACTTGAAATCTAACATTAACATAGGGAAAATCGAATTAATCACCAATTATCAATTTCAACTAACTTAAACAAATCTAACAATTAAAAAGTAAGGTCAAGTGAGATCCTATGGTTTACATACAACCTATTATACTCTCTATTATAGAGTGAGACTCCCCTAACCTTGATTATGACGACACTAGAGCTCTTCCCACCAAAGCACCGACACACCACCGCAACAAGAATTCTTCCCTTCTTCTTCCCTTATCCACGAACACGCCCTCTCTCTCCTTCTCTTGGACCATTCGCGAATTTGATCAAAATAGAAAGGGTTAGGGAAAACGAAACTTAAGCACTTGATAGAGAAAGGAAATCGAATCATAGAAGGTTAGGAACCCTTGTAACACCCCTTTCTACCCGTTACTTCGTTTATAAAAATCAGAGTTTGAAAATCTCGTTCATAGGGAAATGTTACACATACTTCAATAAAACGTCGCTTAGCAGTTTTGAAAAACAGTTCAACTCAATACTCATGCATTCGCGTAGCACATCACAAATAAAGAATCTCCAATCTCATTTCAACGTCACTTATAAAACTCAACATAACACAACCCAATACGCAGCGGAAAATAGTAAAACATAACCAAATAGTCCACATGGACATAACAATCAAAAATCATGAATAAATGCCGAGTTCGTTATCCCCCCTGAGTGCTACGTATCAGAGCATGACGACTCGACTCAAAAGTGAAGCTAATACCTTCACTGGGAATCACCTGCACGTTACCAACACGGGGGTAACATTCAAACAGGAAAGGGTGAGCATCATTTCAGTCTATATAATAGAAAATATGATAAGCACTAATCATAGGCTACGCACTAGAACAATCAGCATCCAAACACCAAATACTCACATCATAGTCATCTCTTACGTCATTTACAATAACTCATTACATATCATGTAGATTTATGAAATGCAACCCACTCGCGGGTATATGCATGAAGGTACCTTTTCACAAAACGTCGCTTAGCCACTCAGGCCTTATCATCACTTAGCCACTCAAGCCTCAAAACATCACTGGGTTTATGCATATGGGCATGAGACACTATGACATGCACCACCCACAATACACACATACACAATTAATCAATTCATGGTCAACTATGTGACCCGTCACTTACCGGTTTGCCGAATAAAGGCACAGCACCTGTCATTTCACAATTCACACACAAATAACGTCACTTAGCCTTTTAGGCCTTAACATCACTTAGCCACTCAGGCCCCAAATGTCACTTACACATAAACATCATTCAACTCAAACATTAGCCACTGAGGGCAAAAACGTCATTTGACTAACCACCAAGGGCATCCTCGTCATTTACACATCATTATCATTAACTTTGGCCACTAGGGGCAAAACAGTCATTTAACTAGCCACCAAGGGCATCCTCGTCATTTACACCTCATTATCATTAACTTTGGCCACTAGGGGCAAAACAGTCATTTTTGACACTACCGTGTTAAAACTGTTGTTTATACACCAAAAGGGATTTTTAAATAGTTCCACGTCATTTTTCAATGTCACTGGGACGGTCACCGGGGGCAGCCACTTGGGCGCCCACAAACAGTCAGAAAATAACAACTTTTCATTTTAAAAATTGAACCCACAAATAGACAACGTAAAAAGCTTCACGGCACTTTTCGAATCGTTCAAAACGGACGTCTGAGTCAAAAGTTATGATACAAACAATTTTGGAAAAATTAGGCAACATCCTGGGAACAGGCGCCTTAGGCGCCCAGGCAACACAGGCACCCAGCGCCCAGGCAACATCAACAACGCACGCAACACAGCATGGGCGCCTAGCGCCCAGGGGCAACAACGCGCGCGCACAGCGCAGCGCAACACGAACAAGACACGGGCGCCTAGCGCCCAGGGGGACAACAACGCAGGGAACACGCACGCCACGGGCGCCCAGCGCCCAGGCGCGCACACACGCACAGCACAACACAACATCAGGCGCCCAGCGCCCAGCACAGGCGCTTAGCGCCCAGCACACAGCAGCAACGTCCAGAATTTTACCAAAACGCTTTTTAACACTAAAAATTGTTTTCTTAACAATTCCAAATCATAAAAACTCGACATTTTCCCAGCAACTAAACATACACATATTTTAACCAATTTCTCAAAAATTCAATTGGGCATTGTCTTCCCTATCCCCTTGGCGCCCTAGGCGCCTTTATACCATCCATCAAATCTTGCGAACAACACAAGCAAAATCCAACACAAATTCAGTTTCATGATCAATTCCACTTCGCATACACACATATATATATAATGGCCAAGAAACATCAAGAACTCAAGCATCTCTCAATTCGCATACATCTATATATAAAAGCCAACATCAACAATGCATCAAGAAACATCAAGAACTCAAACATCCCTCAATTCGCATACATCTATATATAAAAACCAACATCAACAATACATCAATAAATCTAGTCTAACCCTAGATCTAGAACTCATCATATGAAGTATTAGATAGAGTGATAGAGCTCCCCTAACCTCGAAATTGAAGAACGGAGGCTCCGGAGATAGTCACGTACAGGACCACAGCAACAAGGTCACGTTCTTGCTCTTCCTTGGTTGCGACTTCTCTCCTCTTCCTCTTCTCTCCTTACGGCGCCCTTCCTTTCTCTCTCTCTCTATCTCACGCTCTTTCTTTCTTTCTTGCGTTTTCTCTTCTGATTTTGCGAATTGCCACCAACCCTAGACCCCAACTAAACCAACACTTCGCATATGACAAGAATAACGGGCTTGGGCTTCTCACTTAGGCCCAAGTCCATTTGGTTCAGCACCTCCACTTTCTAGTACTTCCTACGCATATCAGTATAAATTCAAATAATTAAATTACATCAAATAATTTAATTTAAATCCCCAATTACTTAATTAAATAAATTAATTAAATAATTTTAGGGTGTTACAACTCTCCCCCACTTAGAATATTTCGTCCTCGAAATTTTACCTGATCAAACAACTCTGGGTAGGATTCTCGCATCTTGCTCTCTAGCTCCCAAGTCATACTCTCGCCGGCAGCTCCTAGCCAAACCACTTTCACCAATGCAATCTCTTTGCCTCTAAGCGCTTTCACTTCACGATCCTCAACCCGTACGGCATCGTCTCCACAGTGAGATTATCCCGCACCTCTACATCGTCCATATGGATCACATGAGATGGATCCGAAACATACTTCCGAAGTTGCGACACGTGAAACACGTCGTGCAAGTTCGAAAGATTTGGCGGTAAAGCCACTCTATAAGCCACATTTCCGATTCTTTCAGAAATCTGATAAGGACCAACAAATCGAGGAGGGAGCTTCTTCGATTTCAACGCTCGACCAACACCGGTAATAGGAGAAACCCTCAAGAACACATGCTCCCCCTCCTGAAATTCTAAATCCTTCCTCCGCTTGTCATGATAACTTTTCTGCCGACTCTGCGAAGCCTTTATCTTCTCACGGATCATCTTGATCTTCTCTGTAGTCTCCCGCACAATCTCCAGACCCAACACTACACTTTCTCCTGACTCATACCAACATAATGGCGTCCTACACTTTCGACCATACAATGCTTCAAACGGTGCCATCCCAATGCTGGAATGGTGACTGTTGTTATAAGTAAACTCAATCAACGCAAGGTAGGAATCCCATGATCCCCGCTGTTCCAATACACAAGCCCTCAACAAATCCTCTAACGACTGAATTGTCCTCTCTGATTGACCGTCTGTCTGGGGATGATACGCCGAACTCATTTTTAACTTAGAACCCAATTCTTTCTGCAAACTCTTCCAAAACTCGGAAGTGAACCTCGGATCCCTATCTGACACAATACTCTTCGGAACACCGTGCAGCCTCACAATTTCTTTGACATATACCTCTGCCAATCTCGACACCGGATAAGTGATATTAATAGGAATAAAATGAGCAGACTTCGTTAACCTATCAATGATCACCCAAATAGCGTCATGACCCTTAACTGTATTCGGTAACCCCGTCACAAAATCCATCGCTGTGCTATCCCATTTCCACTCTGGGACTTCCAACGGTTGCATTAACCCTGCTGGCTTCTGGTGCTCGACCTTCGACTTTTGACAGGTCAAACAGGCATACACAAACTGTGCCACATCCCTCTTCATACCATACCACCAAAACATCTTTTTCAGATCTTGATACATCTTCGTTGCTCCAGGATGGATACTCAACTTGCTACGATGACCTTCCTCTAAAATTGCCTTTCTCATTTCTTCATCGTCTGGAACACAGATCCTACCCCGGAACCTCAACACGCCACTAGAATCTAATTTGAAATCTTCGTCTTCAGACTGACCGACCCCATTAATTAAATCCACCAGCTTGACATCTGTCTTCTGAGCTTCTCTAATGCTGCCCAGGAAATCATTGTCGATCTTTAACATTCCCAGCTTGACACTGCGAGGTGTCATCTTACAAACCAAACTCAAATCCCTGAATTCTTCAATTAACTCTAATTCTTTCACCATCATGGCCGACATATGCAAGGACTTTCTGCTTAAAGCATCAGCCACGACATTAGCCTTGCCGGGATGATAATTCAAACCAAAGTCATAATCCTTCAAGAGCTCCAACCACCGACGCTGTCTCATATTCAACTCTTTCTGATCGAACAGATACTTTAGACTCTTATGATCACTGAACACTTCGAACCTCGAACCATAAAGGTAGTGCCTCCAAATCTTGAGCACAAATACCACAGCAGCCAATTCCAAATCATGCGTAGGGTAATTTTTCTCATGAATCCGCAATTGCCTCGACGCATACGCAACGACCTTCCCATCCTGCATCAACACACCACCGAGACCCATCTTCGAAGCGTCACAATACACAACGAACGGTTCCTCTGGATTAGGCAACGTCAAAACAGGCGACGTCGTCAATCTCTTTTTCAGTTCCATAAAACTTTCCTCGCACCGAGCATCCCAAACAAAAACTTTACCCTTGCAAGTCAACTGAGTCAATGGAAGGGCCAACTTGGAAAAACCCTCGATGAACCTCCTGTAGTACCCAGCCAGACCCAAAAAGCTTCTAATCTCTGTTACGGACTTCGGAGACTCCCACTCCAATACTGCTTCTACTTTTGCCGGATCAACCGCAATACCATTACCAGAAATCACGTGCCCAAGGAAACTCACCTCTTTCAGCCAGAACTCACACTTCGATAACTTAGCGTACAACTTTTTCTCTTTTAAAACTTCCAACACTGACTTCAGGTGCTCAGCATGCTCTTCATCTGACTTAGAATAAACTAGAATATCATCTATGAAGATTACCACAAACCGATCTAGGTAATTATGGAAAATACGGTTCATATATTCCATAAATACACCAGGAGCATTGGTCACACCGAACGGCATCACTGAATACTCATAATGCCCATACCTTGTCCTGAACGCTGTCTTCTGAACATCTTCATCCTTCACTTTAATCTGATGATATCCGGACCTCAAATCAATTTTGCTGAAAACACGGGCACCCACTAACTGGTCCATCAGATCGTCGATCCTCGGAAGCGGATACTTATTCTTGATAGTTACCTTATTCAACTGACGATAGTCCACACATAACCTCATGCTCCCATCTTTCTTTTTCACTAACAATACCGGAGCTCCCCACGGTGATACACTCGGTCTTACAAATTTCTTCTCAAGCAATTCTTCAAGTTGCGTCTTCAACTCAGACAGTTCCGACGCCGACATTCTGTACGGAGCCATAGACACAGGCCTCGTACCAGGTACAAGATCAATCGAAAATTCAACTTCTCTTTCCGGTGGCACACCCGGAATTTCATCAGGAAAGACCTCAGGAAATTCACGTACTACCTTCAGTTCTTCAATAACAACCTGACTCTCAGCAGACAAAGAAGCCATCAACGCAAATAACTGAACTCCTTCTTTCTTCAATTTCTTCAACTGACCAGCAGACACCAAAACCGAACTTTCTTCACCGAAACTAACCGACTTGCTACGACAGTTGATATGAACGTGATTATTCTCTAACCAGTCCATGCCTAGGATTACATCCAGACCTCTCAATGGCAAACAGACAAAATTCACAATAAAGTCCCTGCCGAAGATCGACACGGGACACTGAGAACACACCTGGGACGTAATCACCGACCCCTTCGCAGGAGTATCGACAACCATATCCCCACACATAGCAGATAAAACAAGACCCAATCTTTTACAGCAATCAACAGAAATAAAACAATGGGTAGCACCAGTATCAATAAGAGATTTCAGAGAAGTACCATTAATAAAACACGTACCTCTAATCAGACCATCATCATCATCAGGCTCCTCTCCTGCCAATGCAAATACCTTCCCAGTAGACCTTTCCTTTTTCGGCTTTGTACACTTTGTACTGATATGCCCAGACTCACCACAGTTGAAACACACCACATCCTTGACCTTACACTCAGCTGCCATATGACCCTTTTTACCACAACGGTAGCAATTCCTGTCATCCGACCTGCATGTAGTACTCTTGTGGCCAGGCTTGCCACACTTATAACAGACAATGCTAGCAGGGGCATCTCCCCAACCAGAACCCTTACCTCCAGCAGCTCTCTGATAACCCTTACCCGCAGGAACCTCATACGGCTTGCTTCGACTCTGAAACTTGCCCTTTCTCTCAGAAGTAGCTTTGTAGCGAGCAGTACTGTCCTCCTCGAAAATCCTGCAACTGTCAACCAGATCTGCGAACACACGAATCTTCTGATAACCAACGGCCTGTTTAATATCAGGCCTTAACCCATTCTCAAATTTTATGCATTTCGAAAATTCAGCCGTAGCCTCACTGTAGTGTGGATAAAATTTTGCTAGCTCCACAAATTTTGCCGCATAGGCAGTCACAGACATACCACCTTGCTTCAGCTCCAAAAACTCTATCTCTTTCTTCCCGCGGACGTCTTCAGGAAAATACTTTCTCAGAAATTCCCTGCTGAATACCTCCCAAGTAATCTCTTCCTGCACAGCCTCTAACCTCTGCCTAGTAGCCAACCACCAGTCGTCGGCCTCCTCGGCTAACATATGGGTACCAAAGCGGACCTTCTGCTCAACAGTACAGTTCATCACCCTGAAAATCCTCTCGATCTCCTTCAGCCAAGCCATAGCACCATCTGGATCATATTTGCCCTTAAAGGTGGGCGGATTCTCCCTCTGAAAGGTTGTCAGACTCCTAAAACCAGCATTATCCCCAGCATTCTGCTGACCCTGCATCGCCTGAGCCATAGCTTGCAATGCAGCAGCAAGAGCAGCGTCGTCTCGTCTGGCCATTCTAGCACTGCAACAGAAAACAGAATTCAGAAACGAGTAACAAACTCAATGTTACTCAACACGACGACTCAACTACCGGCCGGACAGACCGAACTGCTCTGATACCACTAATGTAACACCCCTTTCTACCCGTTACTTCGTTTATAAAAATCAGAGTTTGAAAATCTCGTTCATAGGGAAATGTTACACATACTTCAATAAAACGTCGCTTAGCAGTTTTGAAAAACAGTTCAACTCAATACTCATGCATTCGCGTAGCACATCACAAATAAAGAATCTCCAATCTCATTTCAACGTCACTTATAAAACTCAACATAACACAACCCAATACGCAGCGGAAAATAGTAAAACATAACCAAATAGTCCACATGGACATAACAATCAAAAATCATGAATAAATGCCGAGTTCGTTATCCCCCCTGAGTGCTACGTATCAGAGCATGACGACTCGACTCAAAAGTGAAGCTAATACCTTCACTGGGAATCACCTGCACGTTACCAACACGGGGGTAACATTCAAACAGGAAAGGGTGAGCATCATTTCAGTCTATATAATAGAAAATATGATAAGCACTAATCATAGGCTACGCACTAGAACAATCAGCATCCAAACACCAAATACTCACATCATAGTCATCTCTTACGTCATTTACAATAACTCATTACATATCATGTAGATTTATGAAATGCAACCCACTCGCGGGTATATGCATGAAGGTACCTTTTCACAAAACGTCGCTTAGCCACTCAGGCCTTATCATCACTTAGCCACTCAGGCCTCAAAACATCACTGGGTTTATGCATATGGGCATGAGACACTATGACATGCACCACCCACAATACACACATACACAATTACTCAATTCATGGTCAACTATGTGACCCGTCACTTACCGGTTTGCCGAATAAAGGCACAGCACCTGTCATTTCACAATTCACACACAAATAACGTCACTTAGCCTTTTAGGCCTTAACATCACTTAGCCACTCAGGCCCCAAATGTCACTTACACATAAACATCATTCAACTCAAACATTAGCCACTGAGGGCAAAAACGTCATTTGACTAACCACCAAGGGCATCCTCGTCATTTACACATCATTATCATTAACTTTGGCCACTAGGGGCAAAACAGTCATTTAACTAGCCACCAAGGGCATCCTCGTCATTTACACCTCATTATCATTAACTTTGGCCACTAGGGGCAAAACAGTCATTTTTGACACTACCGTGTTAAAACTGTTGTTTATACACCAAAAGGGATTTTTAAAGAGTTCCACGTCATTTTTCAATGTCACTGGGACGGTCACCGGGGGCAGCCACTTGGGCGCCCACAAACAGTCAGAAAATAACAACTTTTCATTTTAAAAATTGAACCCACAAATAGACAACGTAAAAAGCTTCACGGCACTTTTCGAATCGTTCAAAACGGACGTCTGAGTCAAAAGTTATGATACAAACAATTTTGGAAAAATTAGGCAACATCCTGGGAACAGGCGCCTTAGGCGCCCAGGCAACACAGGCACCCAGCGCCCAGGCAACATCAACAACGCACGCAACACAGCATGGGCGCCTAGCGCCCAGGGGCAACAACGCGCGCGCACAGCGCAGCGCAACACGAACAAGACACGGGCGCCTAGCGCCCAGGGGGACAACAACGCAGGGAACACGCACGCCACGGGCGCCCAGCGCCCAGGCGCGCACACACGCACAGCACAACACAACATCAGGCGCCCAGCGCCCAGCACAGGCGCTTAGCGCCCAGCACACAGCAGCAACGTCCAGAATTTTACCAAAACGCTTTTTAACACTAAAAATTGTTTTCTTAACAATTCCAAATCATAAAAACTCGACATTTTCCCAGCAACTAAACATACACATATTTTAACCAATTTCTCAAAAATTCAATTGGGCATTGTCTTCCCTATCCCCTTGGCGCCCTAGGCGCCTTTATACCATCCATCAAATCTTGCGAACAACACAAGCAAAATCCAACACAAATTCAGTTTCATGATCAATTCCACTTCGCATACACACATATATATATATATAATGGCCAAGAAACATCAAGAACTCAAGCATCTCTCAATTCGCATACATCTATATATAAAAGCCAACATCAACAATGCATCAAGAAACATCAAGAACTCAAACATCCCTCAATTCGCATACATCTATATATAAAAACCAACATCAACAATACATCAATAAATCTAGTCTAACCCTAGATCTAGAACTCATCATATGAAGTATTAGATAGAGTGATAGAGCTCCCCTAACCTCGAAATTGAAGAACGGAGGCTCCGGAGATAGTCACGTACAGGACCACAGCAACAAGGTCACGTTCTTGCTCTTCCTTGGTTGCGACTTCTCTCCTCTTCCTCTTCTCTCCTTACGGCGCCCTTCCTTGCTCTCTCTCTCTATCTCACGCTCTTTCTTTCTTTCTTGCGTTTTCTCTTCTGATTTTGCGAATTGCCACCAACCCTAGACCCCAACTAAACCAACACTTCGCATATGACAAGAATAACGGGCTTGGGCTTCTCACTTAGGCCCAAGTCCATTTGGTTCAGCACCTCCACTTTCTAGTACTTCCTACGCATATCAGTATAAATTCAAATAATTAAATTACATCAAATAATTTAATTTAAATCCCCAATTACTTAATTAAATAAATTAATTAAATAATTTTAGGGTGTTACAACCCTTACCTAGGATCAAGGTGCACAAACCCTAACTCCAAGCTTGAAATCGCTCCTTCCTTCTCTTCTCCTCTCTTCGACTTTCTTTCTTTTCTTCTCTATTTCGATTTTCTTTCTTTCTTTTGACACTAGTGAGGCGCGACCTAGACCCCTAGTGCCTAAGGAGCGCCTAAGCCAACGGGCTTGGGCCGTCTTGGGCCGTCACTTGAAATTCCGGTATTACCCACGCCATCCCCTTCAATTAAAATAAAATACTATATCATCACATAATAAAATAAAATAGTGCAACACTTTAAATAATTTAATCAATTACTTAATTAAATTATTTTAGGGTGTTACAACTCTCCCCCACTTAGGAAATTTCGTCCTCGAAATTCATACCTGAGTCAAATAGCTCTGGATAGGACTCCCGCATCCTACCCTCCAGCTCCCAAGTCACGCTCTCGCCAGTAGCTCCCAACCACACCACCTTCACTAAAACAATGCTTTTCCCTCTCAGCACCTTCACTTCTCTATCATCAATCCTCACTGGCATAGTCTCCACAGTGAGATTATCTCGCACCTCAATATCATCCATATGGATCACATGAGACGGGTCCGGAATGTACTTCCGAAGTTGCGACACGTGAAATACGTCGTGCAAGTTCGAAAGGTTAGGCGGTAAGGCCACCCTATAAGCAACCTTTCCGACCCTCTCGGTGATCTGATATGGTCCAATAAATCTAGGAGTCAACTTCTTTGCTTTAAGTGCACGCCCAACACCAGCCATAGGCGTGACCCTCAAGAAAACATGCTCTCCAGCCTGAAATTCCAAATCCTTTCTCCTTCTATCATGGTAACTCTTTTGCCGACTTTGAGACTCTTTTATTTTCTCCCTGATCATTTTTATCTTCTCTGTGGTCTCTCTCACCAATTCAGGTCCAAGAACAACACTTTCGCCAGATTCATGCCAACACAAAGGAGTTCTACACCTCCGCCCATACAGTGCCTCGAAAGGAGCCATCCCTATACTCGAATGGTAGCTGTTATTGTAAGTGAACTCAATCAACGAAAGGTGTGTATCCCACGCACCTCCCTGCTCTAAAACACACGATCTCAATAAGTCCTCCAATGACTGAATGGTTCTCTCTGTCTGCCCATCAGTCTGAGGATGGTAGGCTGAACTCAACCTCAATCTGGACCCCAATGCCTCCTGCAAGCTCCCCCAAAACTCCGAAGTAAACCTCGGATCTCTGTCAGATACAATACTCTTCGGGACACCGTGCAACTTCACAATCACTCGGATATATATCTCGGCTAATCTCGCTACCGGATACGTGATGTTGATAGGAAGGAAGTGAGCCGACTTCGTCAACCTATCCACGATCACCCAAATAGAATCAAATCCCCGAACGGTTCTTGGTAACCCAGTCACAAAATCCATGGAAATGCTATCCCATTTCCATTCCGGAACATCTAAAGGTTGCATCAATCCCGCAGGCTTCTGGTGCTCAACCTTCGACTTCTGGCAAGTCAAACAGGTATACACAAACTGTGCTACATCTTTCTTCATAACAGGCCACCAGAATAATTTCTTCAAATCATGATACATCTTTGTAGCCCCTGGGTGAATACTCAGCTTGCTCCTATGACTCTCCTCAAGGATCATCTTCTTCATCTCAATATCATCGGGAACACAGATCCTATCTCAAAATCTCAACACACCCTGGGAATCCAATCTGAAATCCCCATTCACATTCTGATCACCCGCCACTAACAAGTCAACCAGCTTCACATCTAGTTTCTGGGCGTCTCTGATACTAACCAAGAAGTCATTACCAATCCTCAGCATACCCAGCTTAACACTCCGCGGTGTCACTTCACAAACCAGACTCATATCACGGAATTGCTCAATCAACTCCAACTCTTTTACCATCATTGCTGACATATGCAAAGTCTTTCGACTTAAAGCATCAGCCACGACATTAGCTTTGCCGGGGTGATAGTTTAAGCCAAAATCATAGTCTTTCAGCAGCTCTAACCAACGCCTCTGCCTCATATTCAGCTCCTTCTGATCAAACAAGTATTTCAAACTTTTGTGGTCGCTGAATACCTCGAATCTAGTGCCATACAAATAGTGCCTCCAAATTTTTAGCGCAAACACAATAGCAGCCAATTCCAAATCATGAGTAGGATAGTTCTTCTCATGAGTCCGCAACTGTCTGGACGCATAAGCGACTACCTTCCCATCCTGCATCAATACGCCTCCTAAGCCCATTCTGGAAGCATCACAATATACCACAAACGGTTGATCCGGCACGGGCAACCCTAACACCGGAGATGTTGTCAATCTTTTCTTCAATTCTTGGAAACTCTCTTCACACTTAGCATCCCACACAAAAACTCTCCCTTTACACGTCAATTGAGTCAACGGAAGGGCTAGCCTTGAGAAACCCTCAATGAACCTCCTGTAGTAACCGGCCAGCCCCAAGAAACTCCTGATCTCAGTCGCAGACTTCGGGCTCTCCCATTGTAACACTGCATCAACCTTAGCTGGGTCTACAGCTATGCCATCACTAGAAATTATGTGACCCAAAAAGCTTACCTCACGCAGCCAGAACTCGCATTTGGACAACTTAGCATAAAGCTTCTTCTCTTTCAATACCTCGAGCACCAATCTTAAGTGCTCTGCATGCTCCTCTTCAGACTTGGAGTATACCAGAATATCATCTATAAAAACTACCACAAACCGGTCCAAGTAACTATGGAAGATACGGTTCATGTACTCCATAAACACCCCTGGTGCATTGGTGACACCAAACGGCATCACAGAGTATTCGTAATGTCCATATCTCGTTCGAAACGCTGTCTTCTGGACGTCTTCATCTTTTACTTTAATCTGGTGATACCCTGACCTCAAATCAATTTTACTAAAAACTTTAGCACCCACCAGCTGGTCCATCAGATCATCAATTCTCGGAAGAGGGTACTTATTTTTGATAGTCACTTTGTTCAACTGTCTATAATCCACACACAGGCGCATACTCCCATCTTTCTTCTTTACTAATAAAACCGGAGCTCCCCATGGTGACACACTAGGCCTCACAAATTTCTTTTCAAGCAACTCTTCCAACTGCTTCTTCAATTCAGATAACTCAGAAGCTGACATTCGGTACGGAGCCATGGACACAGGCCTAGTACCAGGCACAAGGTCAATCCCAAACTCTACTTCCCTCTCGGGTGGCACACTAGGAATCTCATCAGGGAACACTTCAGGGAATTCACACACCACCTGCAATCCTTCAACCATAGCTTGGTTTTCAGCAGACATAGACGCCATCAAAGCAAATAGTTGACCACCATCTTTCATTACCTTATGCAGCTGATCCCCAGACAACAAAACAGACTCTCCCTCCTCAGGAGGAAGGAAACTCACAGACTTGCTGAAACAGTTGATGTGCACATGGTTATCCACTAACTAGTCCATACCAAGAATAACATCCAACCCTCCCAAAGGCAAACATATAAGATCAACCAGAAAATCTCTGCCGAAGACTGACAGAGGACATTTAGCACACAATAGAGAAGTAGTCACCGAACCCTTAGCCGGAGTGTCGATAACCATTTCCCTTTTCATATCAGACAATACTAGATTTAACTTTTCAGCACAAACAGCAGCAATAAAAGAATGCGTAGCACCAGTATCAACTATAGCAACTAAAGGGGAACCATAAATAAAACAAGTACCTCGAATCTCATTGGGCCCCTCTGAGCCTGCTAGCGCGAAAACTCTTCCATTGGATTTCTCTTTCTTTGGTTTGGTGCATTTAGAACTAAAGTGACCAGCTTCACCACAATTGAAACACACTGATTCCTTACGATCACAGTTAGACGCCATATGACCTTTCTTCCCACAACGGTAACACATTACCTCTGTCTTGCAATCGAAACTTTTGTGACCCGGCTTGCCACACGTGTAACACACTATATCAGCGGGAGCACCTCCCCCACTAGGCTTCTTACCCTCAGAAAATTTCTTGCCAGCACCTGCCTTCCACTTATTTTTACCTCCAGACACATCATATGGTTTGCCCCTAAACTGAGTATTCCTCTTTTCTTTCCCAATCTTGTAAGCAGCAGAACTGTCCTCTTCATAAATTCTACTCTTGTCAACTAATCTAGCAAAATCTCGAATCTCATGATATCCAATTGCCTTCTTAATATCGGGTCGCAGGCCACTTTCAAATTTCACACATTTAGAGAACTCTGAATCAGCATCATTGGCGTAGTAAGGACAAAATTGGGCCAGCTCTTCAAATTTGGCTGCATACTCAGCCACTGTCTTATTTCCCTGTTTCAGTTCTAGAAATTCTACCTCTTTCTTGGCCCGAACGTCTTCAGGGTAGTACTTTCTTTTAAATTCCCTTGTGAAGACTTCCCAAGTAATCTCTTCACCCGCAGTGTTCAACCTATGCAGCATCCCTAACCACCACTTGTCAGCCTCTTCTGCCAGCATGTGCGTCCCGAACTTCACTTGCTGGGCAGCAGTACAATCCATAACATGGAATATCCGCTCTATCTCATTCAGCCATGACAAGGCTCCATCGGGATCATACCGACCCTTGAAGGTGGGTGGGTTTTCCCTCTGAAACGTTGCCAGGTTACGGGCATTCATATCAGCAGCATTGTGTTGATTTCCAACAGCTTGAGCTATGGCCTGCAGAGCAGCAGCCAAAGCAGCATCATCCCTTCTAGCCATATCAACCTAGCACTGCAGCATAAACGACAATTTAGAACTAAAACAAAACACCTAATTGTCATACACAATATGACAGACAGACACACTTGGTCGGACAGACCGAACTTTTGCTCTGATACCACTAATGTAACACCCCATTCTACCCGGCTATTTTTCATAGAGATCAGAGTTTCAAAATTTCTTTTTGAATAGAATGCTACATATAAACTTAATCTAACAACGGTCAAATCGGTGTAAGCCTTCGTTACACATTTATAATACGCAACACCATTAAATAATTTAGGGTACACGTGACTTCACCAACAAAATCCACACATTATAATTTAGATGTCTCGCAGCGGAATTAACACAATCTCAAAATACGCCGAACAACAGGCTCATCAAAAATCATTAACTCAAAGCATATAAAATTCAACGACAAATGAATAACGTAAGAATCCCTAAGTCAACCCCCTAGGTGTCACGTATCAGAGCAGACCGACTCGGGAGTGAAAGGAGTAAGCCTTCACTCAGGACTACCTGTGGTAAACAACAACAGAAGGGTGAGTCTCAACTACATAATAAAGACTATAATAAGAAGTATATTCCATCATAGCATCACACTCACACAGTCACACAGTAGCATAGTCCATACAATCACCAACTAGCATGCTTATCATGAGGATGTATGCAATACAGTTATGCATGTGGTACCATTTTCCCAGACCGCAGCCTTATCATTATAATATCAACTCAGACCGCAGCCTTATCATTTCAATTTAGAACTCAGACCGCAGCCTTATTATCATAACATAAAAACTCAGACCGCAGCCTTATGTATGCATGAGACTCCATGACAAAACCAAAATCATAACTCTTAGCAACACAATCCATACATCCTATATCACATCTTTATTAATCTTTGTTGTAGCCCCCATGGCCTCATCATCAATCAACTCATTTATTTTCTCATCACAATCACGTTTCTAGGATTAGGCTAGCACTTAGGGACCAATCTGTCACCATTAGGTCCGAAACCCAAACACAAGGCATGGGCGCCCCACTTGGCGCCCTGGGCGGCCACACTTGGCGCCCACACAACACCCAAACGCACAAACAAAGTAGGCTACCTTAAAAATTGAAACCGCTCTAGCCAAAATGTTCAAAATGGGATTTGGTCACGTGAATACAGAATTTGGCTAGGGAAAATATGTTCAGAAAATGAGATGCATCCAAGGCACCCCTAAAACAAGCCAAAGCGATGCCCAATAGGACCATTTCAAAACCACAAGTGCAAATCTGGAAATTCTTTAGCCAAAGTGTTTTAAATAACATTTGGTCAGGTCAATACAAAGTTTGGCTCGGTAAAATATGCTCAGAAAATGATGTGTGCACAAGGCACCCCTTAAACAAGCCAAAATGATGCCCAACCGGACAATTTCAAAACCACAAGTGCAAATCTGGAAATTCTTTAGCCAAAGTGTTTTAAATAACATTTGGTCAGGTCAATACAAAGTTTGGCTCGGTAAAATATGCTCAGAAAATGATGTGTGCACAAGGCACCCCTTAAACAAGCCAAAATGATGCCCAACCGGACAATTTCAAAACCACAAGAGCAAATCTCGAAATTCTTTAGCCAAAGTGTTTTAAATAACATTTGGTCAGGTCAATACAAAGTTTGGCTCGGTAAAATATGCTCAGAAAATGATGTGTGCACAAGGCACCCCTTAAACAAGCCAAAATGATGCCCAACCGGACAATTTCAAAACCACAAGTGTAAATCTAGAAATTCTTTAGCCAAAGTGTTTTAAATAACATTTGGTCAGGTCAATACAAAGTTTGGCTCGGTAAAATATGTTTAGAAACTGAGTTTACCCAAAAACATGATTTATGCGCCTTGCCTAAGCATAGGCAGCAACCTGGCGCCACCCCAGGCGCCACAGGCAGCAACATAGGCGCCCTGCCCAGAACACAGACACGCCCAGCAGCAGAAAACAGCGCCCAGGGCGCCAAGTTCCCCCCAGCCACTAGCGCCCAGGCGCCCCAACACAACCAAAACACCAAAATTCTTAATTACTTTTCCAAACCAAATTACTACAACAATTACAAAACTCATTATGCTCAGTCCAACCACATTCAATTTCACATATATATATTAAGAACACATCAAGGCACAAAATCAACACTTGAAATCTAACATTAAAATAGGGAAAATCGAATTAATCACCAATTATCAATTTCAACTAACTTAAACAAATCTAACAATTAAAAAGTAAGGTCAAGTGAGATCCTATGGTTTACATACAACCTATTATACTCTCTATTATAGAGTGAGACTCCCCTAACCTTGATTATGACGACACTAGAGCTCTTCCCACCGAAGCACCGACACACCACCGCAACAAGAATTCTTCCCTTCTTCTTCCCTTATCCACGAACACGCCCTCTCTCTCCTTCTCTTGGACCATTCGCGAATTTGATCAAAATAGAAAGGGTTAGGGAAAACGAAACTTAAGCACTTGATAGAGAAAGGAAATCGAATCATAGAAGGTTAGGAACCCTTACCTAGGATCAAGGTGCACAAACCCTAACTCCAAGCTTGAAATCGCTCCTTCCTTCTCTTCTCCTCTCTTCGACTTTCTTTCTTTTCTTCTCTATTTCGATTTTCTTTCTTTCTTTTGACACTAGTGAGGCGCGACCTAGACCCCTAGTGCCTAAGGAGCGCCTAAGCCAACGGGCTTGGGCCTCTTGGGCCGTCACTTGAAATTCCGGTATTACCCACGCCATCCCCTTCAATTAAAATAAAATACTATATCATCACATAATAAAATAAAATAGTGCAACACTTTAAATAATTTAATCAATTACTTAATTAAATTATTTTAGGGTGTTACAACTCTCCCCCACTTAGGAAATTTCGTCCTCGAAATTCATACCTGAGTCAAATAGCTCTGGATAGGACTCCCGCATCCTACCCTCCAGCTCCCAAGTCACGCTCTCGCCAGTAGCTCCCAACCACACCACCTTCACTAAAACAATGCTTTTCCCTCTCAGCACCTTCACTTCTCTATCATCAATCCTCACTGGCATAGTCTCCACAGTGAGATTATCTCGCACCTCAATATCATCCATATGGATCACATGAGACGGGTCCGGAATGTACTTCCGAAGTTGCGACACGTGAAATACGTCGTGCAAGTTCGAAAGGTTAGGCGGTAAGGCCACCCTATAAGCAACCTTTCCGACCCTCTCGGTGATCTGATACGGTCCAATAAATCTAGGAGTCAACTTCTTTGCTTTAAGTGCACGCCCAACACCAGCCATAGGCGTGACCCTCAAGAAAACATGCTCTCCAGCCTGAAATTCCAAATCCTTTCTCCTTCTATCATGGTAACTCTTTTGCCGACTTTGAGACTCTTTTATTTTCTCCCTGATCATTTTTATCTTCTCTGTGGTCTCTCTCACCAATTCAGGTCCAAGAACAACACTTTCGCCAGATTCATGCCAACACAAAGGAGTTCTACACCTCCGCCCATACAGTGCCTCGAAAGGAGCCATCCCTATACTCGAATGGTAGCTGTTATTGTAAGTGAACTCAATCAACGAAAGGTGTGTATCCCACGCACCTCCCTGCTCTAAAACACACGATCTCAATAAGTCCTCCAATGACTGAATGGTTCTCTCTGTCTGCCCATCAGTCTGAGGATGGTAGGCTGAACTCAACCTCAATCTGGACCCCAATGCCTCCTGCAAGCTCCCCCAAAACTCCGAAGTAAACCTCGGATCTCTGTCAGATACAATACTCTTCGGGACACCGTGCAACTTCACAATCACTCGGATATATATCTCGGCTAATCTCGCTACCGGATACGTGATGTTGATAGGAAGGAAGTGAGCCGACTTCGTCAACCTATCCACGATCACCCAAATAGAATCAAATCCCCGAACGGTTCTTGGTAACCCAGTCACAAAATCCATGGAAATGCTATCCCATTTCCATTCCGGAACATCTAAAGGTTGCATCAACCCCGCAGGCTTCTGGTGCTCAACCTTCGACTTCTGGCAAGTCAAACAGGTATACACAAACTGTGCTACATCTTTCTTCATAACAGGCCACCAGAATAATTTCTTCAAATCATGATACATCTTTGTAGCCCCTGGGTGAATACTCAGCTTGCTCCTATGACTCTCCTCAAGGATCATCTTCTTCATCTCAATATCATCGGGAACACAGATCCTATCTCAAAATCTCAACACACCCTGGGAATCCAATCTGAAATCCCCATTCACATTCTGATCACCCGCCACTAACAAGTCAACCAGCTTCACATCTAGTTTCTGGGCGTCTCTGATACTAACCAAGAAGTCATTACCAATCCTCAGCATACCCAGCTTAACACTCCGCGGTGTCACTTCACAAACCAGACTCATATCACGGAATTGCTCAATCAACTCCAACTCTTTTACCATCATTGCTGACATATGCAAAGTCTTTCGACTTAAAGCATCAGCCACGACATTAGCTTTGCCGGGGTGATAGTTTAAGCCAAAATCATAGTCTTTCAGCAGCTCTAACCAACGCCTCTGCCTCATATTCAGCTCCTTCTGATCAAACAAGTATTTCAAACTTTTGTGGTCGCTGAATACCTCGAATCTAGTGCCATACAAATAGTGCCTCCAAATTTTTAGCGCAAACACAATAGCAGCCAATTCCAAATCATGAGTAGGATAGTTCTTCTCATGAGTCCGCAACTGTCTGGACGCATAAGCGACTACCTTCCCATCCTGCATCAATACGCCTCCTAAGCCCATTCTGGAAGCATCACAATATACCACAAACGGTTGATCCGGCACGGGCAACCCTAACACCGGAGATGTTGTCAATCTTTTCTTCAATTCTTGGAAACTCTCTTCACACTTAGCATCCCACACAAAAACTCTCCCTTTACACGTCAATTGAGTCAACGGAAGGGCTAGCCTTGAGAAACCCTCAATGAACCTCCTGTAGTAACCGGCCAGCCCCAAGAAACTCCTGATCTCAGTCGCAGACTTCGGGCTCTCCCATTGTAACACTGCATCAACCTTAGCTGGGTCTACAGCTATGCCATCACTAGAAATTATGTGACCCAAAAAGCTTACCTCACGCAGCCAGAACTCGCATTTGGACAACTTAGCATAAAGCTTCTTCTCTTTCAATACCTCGAGCACCAATCTTAAGTGCTCTGCATGCTCCTCTTCAGACTTGGAGTATACCAGAATATCATCTATAAAAACTACCACAAACCGGTCCAAGTAACTATGGAAGATACGGTTCATGTACTCCATAAACACCCCTGGTGCATTGGTGACACCAAACGGCATCACAGAGTATTCGTAATGTCCATATCTCGTTCGAAACGCTGTCTTCTGGACGTCTTCATCTTTTACTTTAATCTGGTGATACCCTGACCTCAAATCAATTTTACTAAAAACTTTAGCACCCACCAGCTGGTCCATCAGATCATCAATTCTCGGAAGAGGGTACTTATTTTTGATAGTCACTTTGTTCAACTGTCTATAATCCACACACAGGCGCATACTCCCATCTTTCTTCTTTACTAATAAAACCGGAGCTCCCCATGGTGACACACTAGGCCTCACAAATTTCTTTTCAAGCAACTCTTCCAACTGCTTCTTCAATTCAGATAACTCAGAAGCTGACATTCGGTACGGAGCCATGGACACAGGCCTAGTACCAGGCACAAGGTCAATCCCAAACTCTACTTCCCTCTCGGGTGGCACACTAGGAATCTCATCAGGGAACACTTCAGGGAATTCACACACCACCTGCAATCCTTCAACCATAGCTTGGTTTTCAGCAGACATAGACGCCATCAAAGCAAATAGTTGACCACCATCTTTCATTACCTTATGCAGCTGATCCCCAGACAACAAAACAGACTCTCCCTCCTCAGGAGGAAGGAAACTCACAGACTTGCTGAAACAGTTGATGTGCACATGGTTATCCACTAACTAGTCCATACCAAGAATAACATCCAACCCTCCCAAAGGCAAACATATAAGATCAACCAGAAAATCTCTGCCGAAGACTGACAGAGGACATTTAGCACACAATAGAGAAGTAGTCACCGAACCCTTAGCCGGAGTGTCGATAACCATTTCCCTTTTCATATCAGACAATACTAGATTTAACTTTTCAGCACAAACAGCAGCAATAAAAGAATGCGTAGCACCAGTATCAACTATAGCAACTAAAGGGGAACCATAAATAAAACAAGTACCTCGAATCTCATTGGGCCCCTCTGAGCCTGCTAGCGCGAAAACTCTTCCATTGGATTTCTCTTTCTTTGGTTTGGTGCATTTAGAACTAAAGTGACCAGCTTCACCACAATTGAAACACACTGATTCCTTACGATCACAGTTAGACGCCATATGACCTTTCCTTCCCACAACGGTAACACATTACCTCTGTCTTGCAATCGAAACTTTTGTGACCCGGCTTGCCACACGTGTAACACACTATATCAGCGGGAGCACCTCCCCCACTAGGCTTCTTACCCTCAGAAAATTTCTTGCCAGCACCTGCCTTCCACTTATTTTTACCTCCAGACACATCATATGGTTTGCCCCTAAACTGAGTATTCCTCTTTTCTTTCCCAATCTTGTAAGCAGCAGAACTGTCCTCTTCATAAATTCTACTCTTGTCAACTAATCTAGCAAAATCTCGAATCTCATGATATCCAATTGCCTTCTTAATATCGGGTCGCAGGCCACTTTCAAATTTCACACATTTAGAGAACTCTGAATCAGCATCATTGGCGTAGTAAGGACAGAATTGGGCCAGCTCTTCAAATTTGGCTGCATACTCAGCCACTGTCTTATTTCCCTGTTTCAGTTCTAGAAATTCTACCTCTTTCTTGGCCCGAACGTCTTCAGGGTAGTACTTTCTTTTAAATTCCCTTGTGAAGACTTCCCAAGTAATCTCTTCACCCGCAGTGTTCAACCTATGCAGCATCCCTAACCACCACTTGTCAGCCTCTTCTGCCAGCATGTGCGTCCCGAACTTCACTTGCTGGGCAGCAGTACAATCCATAACACGGAATATCCGCTCTATCTCATTCAGCCATGACAAGGCTCCATTGGGATCATACCGACCCTTGAAGGTGGGTGGGTTTTCCCTCTGAAACGTTGACAGGTTACGGGCATTCATATCAGCAGCATTGTGTTGATTTCCAACAGCTTGAGCTATGGCCTGCAGAGCAGCAGCCAAAGCAGCATCATCCCTTCTAGCCATATCAACCTAGCACTGCAGCATAAACGACAATTTAGAACTAAAACAAAACACCTAATTGTCATACACAATATGACAGACAGACACACTTGGTCGGACAGACCGAACTTTTGCTCTGATACCACTAATGTAACACCCCATTCTACCCGGCTATTTTTCATAGAGATCAGAGTTTCAAAATTTCTTTTTGAATAGAATGCTACATATAAACTTAATCTAACAACGGTCAAATCGGTGTAAGCCTTCGTTACACATTTATAATACGCAACACCATTAAATAATTTAGGGTACACGTGACTTCACCAACAAAATCCACACATTATAATTTAGATGTCTCGCAGCGGAATTAACACAATCTCAAAATACGCCGAACAACAGGCTCATCAAAAATCATTAACTCAAAGCATATAAAATTCAACGACAAATGAATAACGTAAGAATCCCTAAGTCAACCCCCTAGGTGTCACGTATCAGAGCAGACCGACTCGGGAGTGAAAGGAGTAAGCCTTCACTCAGGACTACCTGTGGTAAACAACAACAGAAGGGTGAGTCTCAACTACATAATAAAGACTATAATAAGAAGTATATTCCATCATAGCATCACACTCACACAGTCACACAGTAGCATAGTCCATACAATCACCAACTAGCATGCTTATCATGAGGATGTATGCAATACAGTTATGCATGTGGTACCATTTTCCCAGACCGCAGCCTTATCATTATAATATCAACTCAGACCGCAGCCTTATCATTTCAATTTAGAACTCAGACCGCAGCCTTATTATCATAACATAAAAACTCAGACCGCAGCCTTATGTATGCATGAGACTCCATGACAAAACCAAAATCATAACTCTTAGCAACACAATCCATACATCCTATATCACATCTTTATTAATCTTTGTTGTAGCCCCCATGGCCTCATCATCAATCAACTCATTTATTTTCTCATCACAATCACGTTTCTAGGATTAGGCTAGCACTTAGGGACCAATCTGTCACCATTAGGTCCGAAACCCAAACACAAGGCATGGGCGCCCCACTTGGCGCCCTGGGCGGCCACACTTGGCGCCCACACAACACCCAAACGCACAAACAAAGTAGGCTACCTTAAAAATTGAAACCGCTCTAGCCAAAATGTTCAAAATGGGATTTGGTCACGTGAATACAGAATTTGGCTAGGGAAAATATGTTCAGAAAATGAGATGCATCCAAGGCACCCCTAAAACAAGCCAAAGCGATGCCCAATAGGACCATTTCAAAACCACAAGTGCAAATCTGGAAATTCTTTAGCCAAAGTGTTTTAAATAACATTTGGTCAGGTCAATACAAAGTTTGGCTCGGTAAAATATGCTCAGAAAATGATGTGTGCACAAGGCACCCCTTAAACAAGCCAAAATGATGCCCAACCGGACAATTTCAAAACCACAAGTGCAAATCTGGAAATTCTTTAGCCAAAGTGTTTTAAATAACATTTGGTCAGGTCAATACAAAGTTTGGCTCGGTAAAATATGCTCAGAAAATGATGTGTGCACAAGGCACCCCTTAAACAAGCCAAAATGATGCCCAACCGGACAATTTCAAAACCACAAGAGCAAATCTAGAAATTCTTTAGCCAAAGTGTTTTAAATAACATTTGGTCAGGTCAATACAAAGTTTGGCTCGGTAAAATATGCTCAGAAAATGATGTGTGCACAAGGCACCCCTTAAACAAGCCAAAATGATGCCCAACCGGACAATTTCAAAACCACAAGTGCAAATCTAGAAATTCTTTAGGCAAAGTGTTTTAAATAACATTTGGTCAGGTCAATACAAAGTTTGGCTCGGTAAAATATGTTTAGAAACTGAGTTTACCTAAAAACATGATTTATGCGCCTTGCCTAAGCATAGGCAGCAACCTGGCGCCACCCCAGGCGCCACAGGCAGCAACATAGGCGCCCTGCCCAGAACACAGACACGCCCAGCAACAGAAAACAGCGCCCAGGGCGCCAAGTTCCCCCCCCCAGCCACTAGCGCCCAGGCGCCCCAACACAACCAAAACACCAAAATTCTTAATTACTTTTCCAAACCAAATTACTACAACAATTACAAAACTCATTATGCTCAGTCCAACCACATTCAATTTCACATATATATATTAAGAACACATCAAGGCACAAAATCAACACTTGAAATCTAACATTAACATAGGGAAAATCGAATTAATCACCAATTATCAATTTCAACTAACTTAAACAAATCTAACAATTAAAAAGTAAGGTCAAGTGAGATCCTATGGTTTACATACAACCTATTATACTCTCTATTATAGAGTGAGACTCCCCTAACCTTGATTATGACGACACTAGAGCTCTTCCCACCGAAGCACCGACACACCACCGCAACAAGAATTCTTCCCTTCTTCTTCCCTTATCCACGAACACGCCCTCTCTCTCCTTCTCTTGGACCATTCGCGAATTTGATCAAAATAGAAAGGGTTAGGGAAAACGAAACTTAAGCACTTGATAGAGAAAGGAAATCGAATCATAGAAGGTTAGGAACCCTTACCTAGGATCAAGGTGCACAAACCCTAACTCCAAGCTTGAAATCGCTCCTTCCTTCTCTTCTCCTCTCTTCGACTTTCTTTCTTTTCTTCTCTATTTCGATTTTCTTTCTTTCTTTTGACACTAGTGAGGCGCGACCTAGACCCCTAGTGCCTAAGGAGCGCCTAAGCCAACGGGCTTGGGCCTCTTGGGCCGTCACTTGAAATTCCGGTATTACCCACGCCATCCCCTTCAATTAAAATAAAATACTATATCATCACATAATAAAATAAAATAGTGCAACACTTTAAATAATTTAATCAATTACTTAATTAAATTATTTTAGGGTGTTACACACTCTATCCCCACACAAATCAGCATCCGAGTATCCCAGAAATTCACTACTGAGCTGCTGTTTTGCTGTTGGAAACAGAATACCATGTTTAACAGTTCCTCTTATGTATCTAAAAATCCTTGTAGTTGCAAGATAATGAGTCATTTTATGTTTGTTCATTAATCTACTCATCGCACCAACAGAGTAGCATATATCAGGTCTTGGGTTGCACAAGTATCTCAATGAGCCCACTAATTGTTTGAACAGAGTAGGATCAATATCCTCAGCACCTGTATCGGCTTCCAGTTTCATATTAGCTTCTGTTGGAGTCACTGCAGGCTTGTTGTCCTGCATCTGAAATCTCTTAAAAGTTTCAGCAGCATACTTCATTTGATGAAGCAAAATTTCCTCATCTTCATAGAGGAATTCCATCCCTAGAAAATAAGTCACTCTTCCAAGGCTCATGAAGCAAAGCATCTATCTTTTTGACCAATCACTCTTCCCTTGTCTTCTTAAATTTGCTAATTTCAGCAGTACTACTTGTAATCAAAAAATCATGTACATATAAATAGACCAGGATCTTCTCACCATTTGTTGATTCTTTCACATAGACACCATTCTCCAGTGTGCACTTTCTGAACCCATTCTCATGAAACAAAGCATCTATCTTTTTGTTCCATGCCCTTGGGGCTTGCTTAAGGCCATACAATGCCTTATGCAACCTATACACAAGCTATTCTTTCCCTTTCTTCTCAAAACCAGGAGGTTGTAACACATATACCTCTTCCTCCAATGGTCCAGCTAAAAATGCTGATTTCACATCAAGGTGGTATATACCTCAAAATAATCAAGCCCTTATTGCTAGCTAGGCCAATTACCATTCTAATTGTCTCGTGCCTAGCAACTGGAGCAAATACCTCAAAATAACCAAGCCCTTGCTTTTGAAGAAAGTCCATTGCTACCAATCTAGCCTTATGTTTTGAAACTGTACCATCAAGATCCAATTTCACTTTGAATACACATTTCACACTTATAGCTTTCTTATCAGCAGGTAATACTGTGAGCTCCCAAGTATTATTTCTCTCAATTGAATTTAATTCTTCAATCATGGCATCCTTCCACACACTCTCCTTTAATGCCTCTGTGTAGCTCAATGTTTCAACATCAGCTAACAGAGCCATATGAATTAATTCTCCTTCATTATTCACCGCTGTATCATAGAACACTTCATAATCTGCTAACCTGGTTGGAAGCTGTCTATTTCTCCTTGGCCTTTGTTCCAGAACTTCCTCTACTTCAGAATCAGAGTGATTAGAATTATGTTGCTGTAGGGGCTCTTCCTGATCATCAACCACTTCATTTTTAAGCACTTCTGCTGGTATTTCATCACTATCATCAGTAACCAACAGTGGTTCTGGTACATCTATGCTTCCTCTTTTATTTTTCCAATCCCACATTTTTGTTTCCTTGGCTATCACACCCCTGCTGAATTCAATTTTGTTTGTTTCTGGGTTGTACAGTTTGTAAGCTCCAGTAGGATGATATCCTACAAGAATCACAGGACAGCTCTTGTCATTCAATGTGTTTCTCTTAGCATCAGGAACATGCTTGTAGCAAAGGGCACCAAACACCTTCAAGTTTCCAACACTAGGCTTCCTTCCACTCCACATCTCAAGTGGCACTTTGTCCTTGAATTTCCTTGTTGGACATCTATTGAGGGTGTAGGTTGTAGTTGTCAACACATCACTCTTGGTTTTTATAAGGTAGTAAATCCATAACATTCTAGTGAACTCATCCACAAATGTCACAAAGTATCTATTTCCACCTACGGAGGGGACCTCAAGTGGACCACATATATCAGAATGTACTACTCCTAAAGCTTGAGTAGCTCTTGGAGGCAATTCTGATGTGAAGGGCAGTCGAGTTTGCTTGCTTCTCATACATCCATTACAAGCCTTGTCAAGAGATGTAACCATTGACACACCAAGAACTAGGTTTTTGAACATTAAATGACCTAAACTTCTATAGTTTAGGTGTCCATATCTCTTGTGCCACAGAGCACTCTCACTATCATCATTAGTAGTGCTGAAACAACGTGTTTCAGTTGCTTTAATCTTCACCTTAAAGGTTATGTTCTTCTCAAGAGCGGATTTCAATATTAGTTTCTTATTCTTATCATACAACTTTAATACACCATCATCCATTGTTACTGAGTATCCTTTTTCTAACAACTGACCAACACTCATTAGATTGCTCTTCATGCCAGGAACATACCACACATTTTCAATTAAAACAGATTTACCATTTTTCAGTTCCACCAAAATGTTTCCCATTCCCTCTGCTGTCAAGTACCTGTCATCAGCAAGTCTAATCTTGGTCCTCTTACTGCTGTCAAAATCAATTAGCCACTGTCTATTACCTGTCATGTGATTAGAACACCCTGTGTCCATATACCATAGCTTTATTATGGTTCCATCATAAGCAATGGTCACCAAAAGTAGTACAAGATCATCATCAGAATCCCCCTTTGCTATGTTAGCCTCTTCTTTCTTATTCTCTTTATTTGACCAACATTCATCAGTAAAATGTCCAAACTTATCACAATTATAGCATTGAATCTTCCTCTTATCAAATTTCTCCTTATTTTTCTGATTGTTATTATACTTCTTCCCTCCATGATTAGATGATTTTCCTTTCACAGCACTATTATCACTAGTTTTCTTGTTCTTCTTATCAAGCCACTCTTGCTTCTTACTTTTCCACTTGTTTTCTTTCCAATTTGACTTATTGTTGGTATTGTTTTTATGGATCTGAGCTTTGAGTGCCTGCTCAGTGTCTTGCTCAGATCCTCTCTCAATTACACATAGTTTATGTACTTCTAAGTTACCTTGTAATTCATCAATCTTCATTGTGCTAGTGTCCTTTGATTGTTCTATTGCAACCATAATAAAGTCAAATTTAGGAGTTAGACAGAGAAGTACCTTCTCACCAATCACTTGCTCAGTGATTGTTTCACCACAAGTCTTCATTTCATTTGTGACAGTGACAACACGCGAGATATAATCTGCGATCTTCTCATCATTCTTCATTTACAGGTTCTCATATTGCTTCCTTAATGATTGTAACTTCACCTTCTTCACTGTTGCCTCACCACCACAACACCGTACCAGAATATCCCAAGCTGCCTTCGCCGTAGTCGCCTCCACAATCTTCTCAAAGACCTTCGTGTCCACACACTGATGTATGTAGAACAATGTTTTTTGATCCCTCTTCCTCACATCACGCTGTGCATTCCTCTGCGCCTCAGTTGCGTTCTCATCTATGGGAACATAGCCATCGTTGACGAGCGCGAGCACATCCTGAGCACCGAACAACGTACACTCTCATCTGGATCGACCACCGATTCCAATTCTTCTCTCATCGAACACTGACAATTTTGTGTTGAGGCCACTATTTCCACCGTTCATCTTCAATCTGTGTGCGATTCTCACAATCACTCGTGTTTACCCAACCTTGGGAATCAAATTGTGATTCCTTTCAATTTTGAAGTTCCAATTCGATGCGAATTGCAATTCGAAATCACACACAACCTCACAATCACTCGTGTTTCCCAAATCGTTCAGAAATCAAAGCTCTAGATACCAATTTGTTGATGCAATCTACACATCACACTCACACACACAGTTGACACACACACAGAAAGAAGAAAAAGATGGTGAGTGAAAGAGTGAAAACAAAAAGTTGTTGTATATCCGTCATACCCCAATTTTGTCCGGCTTAGGTCAAAACCCTAATTTTCAATCAAAAATAAATCAATTCTTAGCATTCATCCTAGAGGCTAGGAAGAGCATCATGCTTGCATCTTAGAAATTTCAGAATGCATTTTAGGGTTAGAAAAGCATTGCATGGCATTTTAGAGCACTTTAGAGCATTTCTAGGGTTTCTAGGGTTTTTCCTAGTTCAAAGGGTATTTTGGTAATTTCGCCAAAAAGACTTGTTTTCTCATCATGCATGCATTTCTAGAGTTTTAGAGTCATCCAAAGGGTCTCAGGATCATTGTTAGAGTGGAAATGAAGTTTGGAACGAAATTAGGGTTTTTAGGACCAAAAGGGCATTTTGGTCATTTCGCTAAAGCCAATAATTTCTCAGTAAAAACCACTATGCATCTCTTGAGGGATTTATTTGGGTCCAAGTGAGTGGAAGTTGTGCGTTTTTGAGCATCATTGGAATATTTTTGGCATGAAATTCGGTTTTTGAACAAAAGGGTAAAATGGTCATTTCCTTTGGAGTGGGGTCAACAAATCAATTTTGGGATTGGTGAGATCATAAAATTCAGAGCCCAATCATTGAATCATGGGACATGGCCCAAAATGGCAAGAATTTAGAAGAATTATCTTGAAAGGAATAATCAATATTCCTTTGAATTTTGAAAGGTCAAGTGTAGTACAATAGTACAAGTTGCAATTCCACTCACTCTCTTTCCTAGATGCTGCGAATTTCAGCTCAATATCAGCCCACATTTTGTGTTTTCTCATACCCATGATCCTTGTGAAATGATCCATAGCCATTGATTAAAATTTTTGATCAAATCCTAGGCTATAACTCAATGTAAAAAGACCCAAATGCCCTCAACAATTTTTGCTCTCCAAAACCACCCCCAAAACCGTGTGTACTCCTTCATGACCAGCTCATTTGTGCTTCTTGAATGCCCCTAATCCTTGTGCATTGCAATCCAAACCATCCATTCAAAATTCTATCTCAAATCCTAGTGGTTTGCAAAAGCACAATGTCACAAATACCCTTAAAATGGCCTTCACATAAAAGCCCAAAATTGGAGAGGCTAGGGGAGACTCACATTTTCTAACCTAGATCAGAATACTCTCCTTCTATTCCTCTCATTCACGCCTCCATTCATCCCTCTCAACCTCCATAGCCATTTCTTACTTCCTTCCTCCATTTCTTCACCAAAAGCACTCCAAACCTAAAGATAACACAAAATCCTCACTCCATTTCATCATATCTTTCCATTGCACACTTCATTTTTGTGATTTGAACAAGAGAAGGGTTAGTTTCTGAAGCTCACAAAGTGGTTAAAGAGGAAGCTTGAAGTTCTTGGTTGATTTGTCCTTCTCTCTTTCTCCTACACTTGTTTCTAGCTTGATTTTGGGGTGAGCTTCTAAACCTTTGCTCCAAAATGTAGACCCATGCTTTATTTATGTTGTTCATCTCATTTCCATCATGATATATGTTTGAATCTTGTGAAATGCATGCTTGATCATGTTTGATTTTATGGATTTAAGATGAACTATGCATATTTGTTGATTTTAGGGTTTTAAAATTTGTTTTTGGGTAAAAAATGGCTTCGGCCTTGAGCTAAAATTTTGGGGTTTTGCTTGTTAATTGTTGTTCTTCATGTATTAATGTGATTGGTTGGAGTTTGATGAAGAAATTTGTGGATTTGGGGTATGTATAGCTTCGGGTTAGCTAGGGTTTCCTAGTGCATCTCTTGATTTTTGCTTACTTTTTATATATGTGTTGAATAATTTGGAAATGAGTTGTTTGAATCTTTAAATGATGGATATGCCTCTGTTTTGAGCCCCCAATTGGTAGGGTTTGCACTTGTGTTAATTGTTTGCAATTTGAATCATGATCCCATAATGAATTGTGTTGATTTTAATGAGTTTACCTTGTTAAATTGCATGTAGTAGTCTAGGGTTTGGCTTGAATTAGCTAGGTTTTGGTAAATTCTTGTTATTCTCTTGTGAATGTATGATGTTTGGGTCTTGATTGTGGTTTACAAATGATTGAATTTGAGTTTTGCATGTGGTTCATGCTAGGGTTATATCACTTGTTGCCAAATATTGTTGGGTGCACAATTGGTTGTGAGCTAATGTGTAAGTTTTGGCATGAAATTTTGATGAGGATTTGAGCATATAGCATTCGGCCAAGGGCCACTTTTTTGGTATATTTTGTGCTTCAAATTTTATCACTTTGATCTCATTTGAGTAAAATAAGATGGTGCGATTGTGTTTAGTTATTTTTCACTTTTACTTTGATTTTTACCAAAAGATATAAAACATTTTTACTTTTTACCAAAACTCAAAAACATTTTTCCTTTGCATACTTTGTTGATGATTAGGTGATATGATCTAACCCTTATGCCTAGTGCATATCCCAAGTGTTGGAGGTCCCCTAAAGTGACTCAACATTTCATTTTTATACCTTACTTCATGATCAATCATTTATCTCTTGTTGATGATTTAGTAATATGACTTGACACTAATGCCTAGTGCATTTTCCAAGTGTTGAGGATTACTTTAAAGGGATTCAACTCTTGCATATATTTTAGCATTAAAAAAAAATTGGTAAAATGACTAGACACTTATGCCTTTGTGCATTGTTAATAAGTGTCAAGGATTACCAAAAGAAACTTAACTCTTGTGCTTTTATTGTTGATCATTAAATGATTCAATGAGCTACCCTTTTGCAATTGATTAATGCTTCACCTTTGCGTGACCGTTTCTTATGGCAACTTGTAATTAATTTTGACCATTACATATTTATGCATATTGCTTGTCTCTTGGATTTGTAATGCTTGCATGAATTGTAATTAAATGATTTGTATATTGGCTAGGGATTGGTATGTTGATTGAAATGTCCCACTTGTTTTCCAAAACCCCTTTTCCAAATCAAATTCTTTTTCTTAACTTGTTTCAAATCAAGAGTCAAATGTTTTTTTCCAAATAAAAAAAAAACCTAAAGCATTTTTCTTAAACAAATCATTAGCCATCACTCGAAGCCTTTGCTTGTTTGATCGCTAATGAGGAGTTATTAGTGGTAGTCACTCGAAGCCTTTGCTTGTTTGACTATTATGAAAGCTCCCACACCTTAACTAAACACAAACAAAATTCCAATTTCAAAAACAACGCGAGCTATTGGTGATAATTATTACCGATGCTCGCCCCTTTTTCAAAATGATTTCAAAAAGATAATAAAACGTTGTTACTTGTAATCACTCGAAGCCTTTGCTTGTTTGATTACCGGTTTCGACTCTTTCCTTTCGAGTTAGTAATGAACGCCACTCGAAGCCATTGCTTGTTTGGTATTCGTGAACACTTGAGTCTTATTTCAAAAACTCAAAAAACGCTTTCAAAACCACACCACTAGAACTACGTAGCTTTGATCCCTCTTCCAGAGAGGGTACGTAGGAGCGGGTCGTAACCCGTCAAGCACCCTTTTAAAAATCTTTGTTTTGTTCCGCTTTTCAAAGATACCAAAAATATTTTTCTTCTCAATAAAACCGTTTCTCAAACGAAATAAAAAGAAAGGAAGTAGAACAAAAATCATTTCAAGTCAACTTTTTCTAAGCCACACATCAAAGTTAATGGTTCCCTTTCGGTAGAAAGGAGGTGCGGGGTGCTAATACCTTCCCCGTACCTAACCGACCCCCGAACCTACATCTCAATGTTTTCGAAAGACCATCCGCCTTTTTCAAAAGACTTTTTCCAATGTTTTAGTCATTAAAAATAAATATTGGTGGCGGCTTCAAAATTTTTCATGTTGTCAAACTGAGGAATCCTTAAACCGGATTTTTCGGGGCGCAACAATATCTCTAACTGAATTGAAGTTACAAGTGAGTATATATGAAAGTACTACTTCAGCTAAACTGAAAATACAAATGTAAAAGGAATTCTCTTAAAATGACATTACATTGAAATGAAATGTAAAACTATTACTGTGCTGATAATAGTAAAAGTAAAACAGTAACTATTAACATGAGTTACACACATTGGTATATCAATATTTGTGCTTGTTACGTCTAATACCCAATAGACCTTATAAAAGATAGATACATATGCATCATCTTTTTCGGTAATAACCTTTTTTTTTTCAAAATCTTTTTCGGTAATAACCTGCATAACCTTTTATGAATTTTTAAAATCATCTTTTTGTTCATGTGCAACATCATTCTTTCATATCCTTTTTCGGCAATCCAAATCCCAATCCGAGTTACCTTATCCTTTGCTTACGACTACGACATTGTTGGAATTAGTCTTTTTTTCTGTTACGTTTATTCCACAAAAACAAAATTACTTTATTTTAATTTTATTTTAACAAATAATAAAATAAACTTATTAATAAAGTAAAATATATTTATAGTTAAATTATAAACACTATTTTTCTAAATAATGGTAAAAAAAGAATAAAAAAGTTATAACTCGTTTCATTCGTTTCATTGTCCAAATAATAGAGTGGGAATTTTGTTCCGCTCGATAGTAAAATTCCCAAAGAATGGAATGAAAATTTTATTCCATTCATTTCCGTTTCGCTCCATTCCATTATGTTCTGCTTCATTCTGCTCCGCTCATTTTAAACTACCCAAACATATACTCTAATGTTGCTCAAGATCACGAGATTTTGTTCAAGTTTTCTCCATGGCCTTTAAACTACCACGCACTCTTTTTATTTGATCCCTAAACTCTAACAATACAATAAATAGCTTATAAATTATTTTAAAGTCATCAATTTAGCCACTAAAATACCCATCTTCTCTCTTATATAGAAGGTAATTTGAGCACTGAATTAATGGATTTAGAATAGTTTAGAGACTATTTATTATATTTTTATAGTTTAGAGACCAAATAAAGAAGAGTGTGATAATTTAGGACCTATTATGAATATTAAGTAATTTAGTGGACGCCGATCTTGATCTTCCATTTTCTCTTAACTCCCAGTCTTGAGTGGGTTATTAGTGACCTTTATTTTGATCTTTTACTTGCCTACTTGTGTCCTATATATAAGACTCATTCTAGTGTAAACACACTTGTGTGAAGAGAATAGTACAAAGACTTTCATCTTTTCTCATTTTCTTGTTCTTCATCTTTCTCTATTTTGGTTTATTTTTATAACACGTTATCAGCACGAAGATCTACTATATGATTGACGGCATAATTATCTTCGGGATCTATGGCATAATTATCTTCAGGATCTATTGTAAGAAGAAGATCTACTATATGGTATAATTATCTACGGCATAATTCTTCTTCTTCTTCTTCTTCTTCTTCTTCTTCTTCTTCTTCTTCTTCTTCTTCTTCTTCTTCTTCTTCTTCTTCTTCTTCTTCTTCTTCTTCTTCTTCTTCTTCTTCTTCTTCTTCTTCTTCTTCTTCTTCTTCTTCTTCTTCTTCTTCTTCTTCTTCTTCTTCTTCTTCTTCTTCTTCTTCTTCTTCTTCTTCTTCTTCTTCTTCTTCTTCTTCTTCTTCTTCTTCTTCTTCTTCTTCTTCTTCTTCTTCTTCTTCTTCTTCTTCTTCTTCTTCTTCTTCTTCTTCTTCTTCTTCTTCTTCTTCTTCTTCTTCTTCTTCTTCTTCTTCTTCTTCTTCTTCTTCTTCTTCTTCTTCTTCTTCTGCTCCTCCTCCTCCTCCTCCTCCTCCTCCTCCTCCTCCTCCTCCTCCTCCTCCTTCTTCTTCTTCTTCTATTTCCTGAAGAACTTAAAGGATTACTCATAGTACTAATAATTTATGAAGAAGTCTTGATCACTTCTTCTTTTTCTTCTTCTTCACACTATCATTTAATTGTGATCTTGTTTATGTTTTATCTCATATTGTTTTATTTATCCTTATTGATGAAATATTTTTATATATTTCCTGAAGAACTTAAAAATGTAATATTCAAGCATCATTGAAGGATTACTCATAGTACTAATAATTTATGAAGAAGTCTTGATCATTGTTGAAGAAGTCTTGTGGATTAGTTCCTGAAGAACTAATAATTTGGTAATCCAGTATCGTTGTAATATTGCTAAATTGCCTTTTCTTTGGTTACCATTTATGAAGATTTGTGTAATAGTTCATGAAGAATTATACATTTAGACTGTGATGAAGTCTATTAGATTTGTGGTCGAGTTCCTGAAGAACTTAACCTTTGCCCAATAACTGGAATCTAAAAAGATCTATTGGATCATAGTAAAATATCTTCAAAAATATTTTGAAGTTATGGAATCTATTATGATTAAACACAAGAGAAGTTGTTGATTTAAAATGAGAAAGGTCGTCTAATGAATTGAACATTTTTCCCAGAAGTGAAAAAGTTACATATGAAGGGTTAAAATAAAATCTCATTGGTATTAGTGGTTATAACCCTTCTTATTTCTAATACTAGTTTAGTGACTCATTAGAAATTTAACTTCTTTTCCTACTTATGTTTGGAATTTATATAAAAATGTTGCAAGAAAAAAAAGAGGAACACGAAGAGTTGATTTTTTGACTAGATCCTAAAGAACTAGACACTCTTATGTTCTTACTTTCCATCATAACTTTTTACTATCTTATTGTAATTTCATAGCACCTATGAAATGACATGGGTCATACTTATTAAAATTGTGTGTCTCGAATTCTTTATGCATAAATTTTAGTTTTTATTTGTTAAACTAGTATGTATTGTTTATACAATTCTGTTTATTAAAAATATTTTGTCCCCAATTATTTGTATGTAGATGGTAATTTTTGTTATACGCGTACTTAGTAGTTTTATATTTTATTATTTGAATGGTCAAGGTTTAATACATTATTTTTGTTTAGATAAATATGAGCGCGGTTAAAATTAGTCTATGTAAACCAAGAAATTTGATATGAATAAAGTGTTGTTTTTCAAACCTAAAGTGATTGAGCCACCGGAGGCCTTAAATGCTAGCATTGAAGCATTTATAGACTTTGGGAGATCGAGGTGAGCCGTTAGATATAGGTCATTGATCCGAGCCATTGGTTTATGGATCTGCTTTTGGTATTGAGTCTTAGTGATTGAGCCACTACAGGCCAAATCCGTAACAAAAATAAAAGAAATGGAAGTTGTCTAATAAGAGTTAGTTATCATAACTAGAATCTAGAGCTTCTTCAACATCAATAAATTAAGGGATTTCGTCAGCAATAATAATGGTTTGTTATTGGAAGTTTATGATGATCTATGAAGCCCTGATACTTCAAAAATGGAGACGTACCCGTGTCGGATACGTATCCGATACCGATACGCACCCGATACTTTCCGATACGTACCCAAAGAGTATCTAATAATTTTTTAATTCTTTTTAAAGAATATTTGACTCGATACTTTTCAGATACATCTTTGATACTTCTTACCAACTAAGGATACTTCTCAGATATTTTTCGATACCTCTTACCAACTAAGCACATGATTGTCACTCATATATGATACACTTTAATACCTCAATAACTAAAAGACAAAATTACATGTTTTTTCGTAATACAATAATAGAAGAAATAATACATTGTGATATGAGTGAGATAAATATACGTAACTATCTCTACTTGATAAGATCACAAGTATTTATTTCTACAATGTGATGAATATATATTGACTAATGATATGCTTATGTTTTATTGACCAATTACGTACTAATATGAATATCTTAGTCTATAAAAAGTCATCTATTTCTGCCACTGACTATTCGTATTATACGATTTCGGGTGGTCTCAGTTATTTGTCCACCATTACTTTTTATGACTAGCTAGTCACTCATACATAGGTGTGTCGGTTGTCCTCTTCCTTTCATCCATATATTTTGTGTGATTTTTTTTATCAATTTGGGCAGTTTTTTTTTCACATCTATAAAATGCAATATTTCAGTTTTTCATCTTTGTTTTTTTCTATTTGTGTTTCTATTCTATTTTATTTTTTCTGTTATGTTTTTATATATTTAAATTTTAATTTAATTTTTTATTAAAGTATCCCAGCCGTGTCGTATCTTGATTTTCAAAATTTTTCCGTATCTCCGTATCCGTATCGTGTCGTATCTCGTATCGTATCCGGTATCCAGGCTTCATAGATGATGATGGGATTATCATACATAATATTACATAAATATTATCTTTTGATGCAAACATATTAAATGAAATTCTTGATAGCCTTCACGTGTAGCATTGAAATACATATTGGCATCTTTCTTATGGAAGGATCAATCTCCATCTTTCTAATGAAGAGATAAAACAAGGTAGACCTTCTTTCGAAATAGAAAAACGTAGGAAACATCAAAATGGAAAAATATAAGTTCGTTAGTGTTCTGGACTGAATCATGAGAACACTCCAGTAATTGGACATGATTAAGCCCAATAAACTTTGACACATATCCATGATAAATCAGCTCATTTATGGCCATTATGCTTCAATGGCTCAGATTCACCTGACCAATCCGACGGCTCAAAGCTGACACAGCTCTTTATAAATACTGACATGCATTGTCATTAATAGGTAAATTTGCATTCCTTACTATCCTACTCTATTATACTCAATACTGACTTGAGCGTCAGAGTGGCTTCGCAGGTACCCCACCTGGGAACGTTTTGACACTTACTCATCATCAGCAGTCCTGCTCGCCCCGGGCCCAGTCACGAACAAGCCCGGTGATAAGAGGTATCGAAAATAATATATATATATATATATATATATATATATATATTATTGTCTTTGAGCACTTCTAGTGCTCCGTTAATATCTCAAAGAGTCTAAATTGAATCTTTGTGATTGATTAATTATTCTAATAGATTGTTGCTAATTAAGTTACTTAATTGTTGCTTGACCACATGATTAAGTGATACATTAAAGATGCTTTTGTGTATGCTAGTCAAATATTTCACATAAGGGTAGTGTATGAGTAATTATGGGGTGCAAATAGAGTAGGGGCAAACTAGAAAATTCACACCCATTTAAAGCCCTCCCTCTCAAGTAGCATTCAGCTGAAACCCTTTCCATTGTTTCACTTCACTTAGAAAAGAAAACAAAAGAGAGAGTAGAGGGAAAGAGAGAGGGTGCGAAGGAAAGAAGAGAGGAAAAATTTTAGGGTTTTCCACCATAGCTCACACCTACATTTCTTGTTGAAATCCTTCCTTCTTTCCATCATTTTCTTGACTTCGAAAAAGAGATACATCCTAGAAGATCAGCTGGTTCTACATCTTCTTTCTTCTTTACTCTTTGTGTTGCATGTGGGGTTAAAGAGTGGATTTGGAGTTCTTGTTGTTGCATGTGAGCTGGGGTAGCTGGATTGTATCATTAGAGACCCACATTGTTGATTGAAGTCATTTAGAGGAGGGTTTGGTAGCTGAAATTCGAAAACCTTGCATTTGGGTAGCTTGGAGTCACTTGGAGCATCTCATCTCATTTGCTTTTGTTCTGAATTCAAGTTTCTAATGTGAGTTCTACACTAAATTAAGTTTGATTGAAAGTATTGAGCATTTCATATTATTTGCTTTGTGTATTTAGTCATGCATGTGTTGTATGTCCAGAAATTGTTGGGAAAAATTCATTAGGAAGCTCATATTTGCTGAATTGTGTTGAATTGAGTTAGATGCTAAATGTGAGTTTAATTGATGAATTGATAGTATGTTTGAATGCATAAATTGGTTGACCTATATCTCACGACAGTCCTAGTTCTACTTCCACCAACATATCGTCATGCGATCCTTCTTTTGAAACTAATTCTGGTAACAGTTCGCTGGGGGCGGACTCTCCCCCCGCCACGTTCTCGGAGCGCTCTACTTCTCCCGCCCAAGGGGACGGTGCCGCTTCCTCAAGTGACGAAACAACCCATATGCAGAATACCGTCCAACCGAACGAGCAGAGAACGGAACCTGCGGCATTCCCAGTCCGTGACGACCTTTCAGAGCCGAACTGGAGTGGTTCCATAGGCGAACACCGGTCGTGGGTTTCGTTGGGCGTCATCAATCAATTATCAAATCTCAAGCCTGGGGACGAGTCGCTCCTCCAATACGAGAGGATGGTGGGGGGGCCTCGGTCAACACTGGACTGTTGAGGGCCTCGCTGAGGCCGAGCATGCGGCTACTGTCCCTTCCACTCTCAAGTTTACCATGTACACAAATGTCCTTCGCGACATTGGAATTCGACCTCCTTTCACTAGGTTTCAGCGCCAAGTCATGCATACTCTTGGGGTCGCTGCATCTCAATTACATCCCAACACTTGGGCGTTTATCAAGGTGTTCAAGCAGTTGTTGAGGGTGCTCGACCGAGAATGTTCTCGCTATATATTCTTTAAGATCTTCGATATGAGTAGACGGCCTGAACTGAACAGCAGTAGGTCGAGATGGGAGCATTTAAAGCATCAAGGGCAACCAGGACTTCAAACTTTTTAAGCCTTACTCTGATTCATTGAAGTCGTGGAAACATTCTTTCCTTTGGGTTATTCCTTTGTGTGATGAGGCGTGCAAATCGATTGCTAGTTTGGACCATCGGGGGAGAGTAACAACTTTCAAATTCCCTATGGGGTGGACCTACACCCATTACCGCCGCAAGCCGGCCGTCTATAAGACCCGGGCTCGTCTGACGGAGGACGACTCGACGACTTTGGGACTACTTGTGAATATGGCTTCCTGGATGGTCGAAGGGGAATTCAAATGTTACCAGTTGGCCCGTGCTGGGGACGATGAAGAATTCAAAGTTGTGCTCGGTGCGGACGAATTGTTAGTTTTAATAGTCATTCTTACCTGTCCATTCTTCTGATGTATTTTACCCTTTCTTTTTGCAGGAGGCAAGATGGTCGGTAGCGTTGGTGTTGAGGAGCTTCTGAAGAGGGCCAAGGCTGGGAAGAAACCTCTGGTCGCCCCTTCTCCGGTAGCCCCTCCTCCTAACTTGGACGGGGATGCATCCTATACTGGGGCGGATCTGGGCTCCTCGTTTTTTTCCAAGAAACGAAGTCGCTCCCATCATGCGGCTGGACCTAGCATTGAGACCGACCTCCCTCACAAACGATCCAAACCAGCGAAGGACAGGGACGCCTCAAAAAGGCCGTCCTCTAAACTCGACCTGGAGAGATTGTCTGAGTCAGACCTTGATTGCTGTCGCCAGAATCCCTTCCTTTTCGCAGCCAATGTGACCAAGGTAGGAGCGCGCTTGCTGGCGGATCTTAAGCAGGGGGGAAAAGGATCAGACAGCAGGTAAGCGCCTTCTCGCCCAAAACTTGTGGTTGGAGGGGGACAATTTAGATAAAACTGATAAGCTAACCCGTGCTTATGGCTATATTTCAAAGCTGAGGGCAGAGCTCGAGTTGACAAAGAAGACGCTCTTGGAGAAAGAAGCTGCCTTGAAACCGACTGCCGAAGCCCTTGAGGCGGCTGAGAAAGAGCGGAACGACCTGAAGGATGCTAAGGAGGAGGCGGATAACAAGGTGAAGTCTGGGAAAGTAAAGATCAGTGGTTTGTCGGAGCGAGTTGGGGAGCTTGAAAAGGAAGTTGTCTCTCTTCGGAAGAATGTTGAAGTTGTGGAGAAAAAACGGGATGATCTGCAGGTGAATTATGATGACCTAATCCAATCAACTGTGGACTTGTGCCAGGAGCGATTTGACGAGGCCCTGGCCCAAGTCTAGCATGTTTATCCCGCCCTTGAGGTCAATCCTAACATCATCAGCCCAGCTCACTTTCTTCGAGGTGGTCGTATTATTCGACCCGCCGAGACGGACGGCGATGGGAACCTGATCCAGCCCGAGACCGTGGTCTTCGAACCACCTTCAATGTAATTTTCTTTAATTGCCCTCTCGGGGGTTTGTAATTTTAATCGGGGTTACCTACGATGTAGTCACCATTTTTGTAATATGAACTTTGGTACTTCTTTTGCTGCACTTTATTCAATTTCATGCGTGACTTTGTTATTCGTACCTTTTTGCTCGTTACTGTTAGGCATTTGTGTCCGTCCAAGAGCAGCTTACTAGACTTCTGTCTGGATCGAGCTCGCTTCACGGAGGTGCGATCGTATTATCGCCTCGTTATTTCGTCGTTCCCTAAAGCAGTTTACCAGACTTCTGTCCGGATCGAACTCGCTTCACGGAGGTGCGATCGTATTATCGCCTCGTTATTGATTTAGCTCGTTCACAGGCAGTTTACTGGACCTCTATCCGGACTGAACTCGCCTCGTGAAGGTGCGACCGCGCGGTCGCTTCGTTTTTGGCTCTGCTCGTCCAAGTTTGTCGGTCTTATCGGGCAGTTTACTGAACTCGGTCCAGATTTAACTCGCCTAATAATTTACTTTTATGCCCGGGGTGCGCCCAAGGGTGGAAAATAACATGTTCGAGTATAGTAAAATGGACACAAAAAATAAAAATAAAATGCCCCGTCTTATTCATGACGATCGGGCGAGCCTCAATAAAAAACCCAGTGGGAAAAAGAGTGTCCAGCCCTGTTTATATGGATCGTTCTTTATTGCGTTAAAGCAGCTTTACACTTAGACGAAATATCTCCTCAGGTTTGTTGCATTCCAAGTTCTTGGGATGGGTCCCCCGTTCAACGTTTCTAGCTGATAGGCTCCCTTCCCTGTCTTCGAGATCACCCTGTACGGGCCTTCCCAGTTGGGGGCGAGTTTACCTTCGGAGGACGAGTTGACCCGGAGCAAACTCCCTTGGGACGACCTTGGCGTTGTATCTTGTGGCCATCCCCTGCTTGATCAATGTTTCTTTGAGGGCGGCTAGCGAACGTAGTTCTTCCACCAGGTCTAGCTCTTCTCTTGTTGCTTCTTCGTTTTCTTGGGGCGGTTTAGTGTTAGACGTTCTCCAACTTAGTTCCCCGAGTTCCACCGGAATAATTGGGTCCATCCCGTACACTAACTTTTAAGGGGACTCGCCGGTAGTAGAGTGTGGTGTCGTCCTGTCTGCCCATAGTACGTATGGGAGTTCTTCTGCCCATTTCCCTTTTGCTTCGTTCAGTCGTCTTCTCAGTCCGCACAAGATCACTCTGTTCGCAGCTTCAGCTTGCCCGTTCGTTTGGGGGTGCTCGACCGACGTGAAGCGCTGCTTCACTCCCAGCTCGCTCATCTGTTCTTGAAAGTTTCTCTCGGTGAATTGAGTGCCATTGTCTGAAATTAGTACTTCGGGAATTCCGAAGCGGACTAGGATGTTCTTCTTTACAAACTTCAGGCAGTTTCTGGAAGTGATGGTGGCCAATGGCTCGGCCTCTATCCACTTGGTGAAATAGTCTACAGCTACCACCAAGTACTTGAATTGTCCGGGAGCGACCGAGAAAGAACCCAACAGGTCAATCCCCCACCAGGCGAATGGCCATGGTGCAGCCAAGCTGTTTAGTTCGGTTGGAGGGGCGACGTGGATGTCTGCATATCTTTGACATTTATCACATTTTCTGACCAAATTCTTCGCATCCTCCTTCATAGTCGGCCAATAATATCCCGCTCTTAAAGCTTTTTTCGCCAGGGCTCGAGCTCCAAGGTGGTTCCCACATATCCCTTCATGTATTTCTTTTAAAACATAAAGGGCGTCTTTTGGGGGAAGGCACTTCAAGAGCGGCATGGAGAACCCTCTTTTGTAAAGTTTACCCTCGATCATCGAGTAGGAAGCCGCTCTTCTTCGTATTAAAGCAGCTTTTTTCGGTTCTTCCGGTTCCTCCCCGTCTCTTATGTATTTGATGATGGGGTCGAACCAACAATCTTCCAGGTCGACCGTGCACACATCTGGGGTGGTATCAAGCTGCACACTGGGTTGGGGTAGGACCTTTTGGATTACACTTCTGTGATTGCCCGGGTTCTTCGTGCTTGCCAGTTTTGACAGTATGTCCACGCGAGAGTTTTCTGACCGGGAGACATGTGTTACTTCTGCGTGCTCGAACTTCCTGAGCAGCTCTCTTACCCTTGCAAGATACTTTTGCAAAACTGCATCTTTGGCCTCAAACGCCTCTTTGATTTGGGAGACGGCCAGAAGCGAGTCTGAGTGTAGCTCCACTCTTTTCACGTTGAATTTAAGGGCGAGCAGGAGTCCGGCGATACACGCCTCGTACTCTGCCTGATTGTTGGATGTGGTGAACGAGAAGGACAAATCTACTTCAACAGTCGTACCTTCGGCATTTTCCAGAATTATGTCCGCCCCACTTCCTTTGTTGTTTGACGAACCGTCTACATGCAGCGTCCAAACCTGTGTCGTCGATTCTGGGGCCGGGGTCATCTCGGCGAGGAAGTCGGCTAGTGCTTGGGCTTTGATGGCCGTTCTTGGCTCATATCTGATGCCAAATTCTGACAGTTCAATTGCCCACTTTGTCATCCTTCATGCTAAGTCTGTCCTGTGAAGGATCTGCCGCACGAGTTGGTCCGTCCTTAAGACGACCTGATGAGACACAAAATAGGCCCTTAATCTCCTGGCCGCCACCACCAGTGCGAGTGCCAATTTCTCGATTTTCTGATACCTGAGCTCATGGCCTTGGCGAGCTTTGCTAATGAAGTAAACAGGGTTTTGCTTTGAGTCATGTTCCCTAATCAATACTGCAGCCAGTGCTTCATCGGTGACCGCTAAGTAAAGGTATAAAGTCTCTCCTGGCTTTGGGGCCGTCAGTACGGGAGGTTGCAATAGAGCGGTCTTGAGCTGGTCTAAGGCCTGATCGCATTCGAGCGACCATTCGAACACTGTTTCTTTCTTGAGCAGCTTGAAGAGTGGTAGTGACTTGTTTGCTGCCTGGGCAATGAACCGTGAGAGGGCGGCCACCGTTCTGTTTCACTTCTGTATTTCTTTCTTGGTGGTGGGTGGCCTCATCTCCGTCACGGCTCGACATTTCTCTGGATTGGCCTCAATCCCTCTCTCGGTCAAGCAGAACCCAAGGAATTTGCCCGCGCTTACGCCAAACGTGCATTTCTCAGGGTTTAACCTGAGTGAGTTCTTCCGGGCTTCTGCGAATACCTCTTCTAGGTCGGCTACGTTGTCGGTGTCTGTTTTCGTCTCGACGATCATGTCGTCCAGATAGACTTCTGCTAACTTTCCTATTTGTGCTCGAAAAATCTTATTCATCATCCTCTGGTAGGTAGCTCCTGCGTTTTTTAGTCCGAAAGGCATGACCTGATAGCAGTATTTTCCCTGCTTCGTCATGAAAGCCGTTTTCTCTTGATCGGGGGGGGGGGGGGGTACATAGCGATCTGGTTGTACCCCGAGTAAGCATCTAGGAATGACAGTAACCTGAACCCGCTTGCGTTATCCACTAATCGGTCCACGCTGGGTACCAGGAAAGCGTCTTTGGGACACGCACGGTTGAGGTCGGTGTAGTCCACGCACATGCGCCATTTCCCGTTAGCTTTCTTGACTAACACAACATTGGATAACCATGTGGACCACTTGATTTCTTTAATAAAGCCGGCCTCGATTAATTCTCTTACCGCCTATGCTGCTGCTTGTGCTTTCTCTTCTTTCTGGACGCGCCTTCTTTGAGCGACCCATCTGGATGACGGGTCAACGGCCAGATGGTGGCAGGCCACGTGTGGCGGGATACCAGGCATGTCGGCCGCGCTCCATGCGAACAGGTCGGAGTTCTCTTTCAAACATTCGATCAATGAATCTTTCACTTGTGGGGAAGGTCACTCCCAACTTTGCCCGTTCTGGTTGGGTCGCTCCCCAACTGTACCTGTGTAAACTCTCCCTCTGGTTCTGGCCGTTTAATTCGGTTTTTAAGCTCCCGGGCTAGAGCGTCGTCTCCTTCTTCCGCCTCACTGTCTGGGTCGTAACAGACATCCAGATCGGTCATATTGACTTGGTTCCCGCCCTTGCTTGCGGCGTCCGACTTCCCTGCCTCGTACTCCCCTTGCTCCTTAAGACTCATGAAATGACACCGTTTAGCGGCTTGAAAATCGACCGGAATGGTCACTACTTCATCATCGTCTGAGTGAAACTTCATCTTAAGATGTACCGTGGAGGTTACCGCCCCCAATTTAACCAAGGTAGGTCGTCCAATGATGCATTGGCACACCGATTTGCACGGCAATACTAAGAAATTTGTTTTTACTGTCTTGCACTTTGGTTTCTTTCCTCCATCATCCCCAAACGTCACCATTAGCTCTATCGTCCCCATAGGAGTAGTCGTCGCTCCGTTGAAGCCGATGAGGTCCGAACCCCTATAGGCCTTGAGGTCGTTCTTTGAGATTCGTAGGACGTCTATCATGTCTTCGAAGATGATGTCTGTCGAGCTTCCATGATCGATGAGAATCCTTCGGACCTCCACGTTTGCCATTACTGCAGTGACAATTAGTGGGATATACTTGTTTGGTTTTCCGTCAAATAAGTCATCATCGTCGAACGCCAGGGGTGGTCGGTTCAACGATCTAATGGGAGCGGATGTTGATGCGACGCTCATGATCTCCTTCCATCGTCGCTTCATGGACTTGTTCGTCTCCCCTCCCTCTGTGAGACATCCTCCAGTGATTACCATGGCGACCGGGCGACCTCTGGACTTTCTTTGATCATTTCCAACCTCGTCCTCCTCGTCGTCGTCTTCTTTTCCGGCCTCATTTACCACTGCTTTCCCCTTTCAAGTGGATCGGGTTCTTTCTTCGTGATTCCCCGTTTGTCCTTTCTTGACATATTGGGTTAGCTTACCATTCCGGATCAGTTCCTCTATATCGTCTTTGAGTGCCATGCAATTATTTGTGTCATGCCCGCTACTTTTGTGGTATCGGCAGTACTTGCGGGACGGGCGTTGCCCTTCTTTGAGAATGAGAGGGTCGGGTCTTTTGATTTCTCTAAATTCCGCGTTTGCACACTGAGATAAGATTTGGGCGTATGAGGTGTTCAGCTTTCTCCGGTCTGGGAACCTCTTTTGCTTGAACTCCATGGACGGTCCTTCCTGATCTCTCCTAGGTCCTTGACTTCTATTCCCCTGGGGTTCTCTGGTCGTCCCAGCGACGGCTTGGGTAGCTATTGCTCTTTCTTCGTAGTTCATGAACCTATGTGATCGCCGAAGGAACGTTTCGAGATTCGGCGGTTCATTCACCCCAACTTCTATCTCGAAGAGGCTGCCGTTGCGGAGGCCATCTCGAAGGAACCAAAGGCGCATGTAGTCCTCTAGCCTGCGTACATTGGAGGCTTCCTTGTTGAACCGTTCCACGTAGTCTCGAAGGGTCTCGTCTGGACCTTGTCTGATCGCCTTCAGAATGGCGTGTGATTTGGGCTTCACCCTAGATGCGGTAAAGCGAGCACTAAAGGTGCGGGCTAATTGTTCCCAGGATGAGATGCTGTTGGGCTTTAACTCGGTAAACCATTCCAGGGGCGGGGCCCTCCAGGGTCAAAGGAAAATTTTTACATTTGACTGGCCCGTAAGCTCCTTATATTTCATTACCAGATTGAAGTACCTGATGTGAGTGTCCGGGTCCTTCACCCTTTGAGTGAGAGTCAAAAACTCATTCTCCTTGTCAAACCTCCTGGCTGTCGGAAAGAACTGTTCCAAAAATACCTGCCTGAAATGTTCCCAAGTCTGGGGAGTACCCATAGTTGCCATCATGGCCTTGGCGTTAGTCCACCAATTGTTAGCTTCTCCCTTTAGCATATGTGTCGCCAAACTCAGCTTGTCCTCATCAGTGACCTGCATAGCTGAGAAAATCTTCTCTATATCATCCAACCAATGCTGGGCTTCCATGACATCCGGTCCTCCTTTGAACTCGGACGGCTTCATTTTCAGAAATTCAGAGAAAACCCTCCTTGGGCCAACTTGAGGCTCGGGAACTTGCTGAGGCTGAGCTTGAGCATTCTGCTGCATTAGCAACATATCTTCCATCATCTTCTGTTGTCTCTCGATCACATTCTGCATCCATGCAGAATGCGGATCAATTGGTGGGTTATTCCTCGATCCTCCTGCCATAATTCTGCAAATGATACACCAAGTATTAAGTTGATCAGTCTCAATGTCTCTTAGTATCATAAGAAGCAAAATAGCAGAATTACTCGAGGAACAAAACCACCCTAACTGTCTAAGCCCGACTAGGTCGAACTGCTCTGATACCATAATGTAACACCCCGATAAATTCTAACCTGTAGAATCACCGAAATGCACTAAATGGCATACATCAGAGTAACTTCCTGTTATTGAAATATTGAACACAACTAAAATTTCGATAATACATATCAAATGGTTCTCTGAACCTCATAAACTTCCTGAAAATGCTTAAGTTTCAAAACTTAATACTTGTACATAATCCTGGTGTTCAATACTCAAAACCAAAAAGTAGCGGAAACGATTTATAACTTATACATGATAGTTATACAACCGATAACAAAAGCAATACAGAAGGGTAAGGGCCTAAAACATGAAACACAACTTCCGGACTCCTCGAGTCACACCAGCTAACCATGCTTTGACACCTTTGCCTTTCCCTGTTTCTCTGTAAAAACCACAAATATGAAGGGTGAGATAACATTATCTCAGTGAGTCCTATCGAGACCCCTGACCAACTCTAACGGTTTATTTTACTTGAATCTGAACTCGTGGCCCTAATAAGCGACCACGTGAATACATGATGTTTTCTCGTAACTTGTAGCCCTAATAAGCGACTACTCGTTACCTTTTTGATTTTTCTTGATGTAGCCCTAATAAGCGACTACAAATCATATTTTAACATGAACTTAGCACAACACCTCGAAGCCCGCCTTAGCTAAGGTTAGGACGTCTCAGTGAACCCATCCCCACTAATCCAAGTGAGCAACATGAGAGCCTAGGTTCTGGGGCTCATGACTTCCCCTCCCCTAGTATGCTAATAACTGGAGGATCGTCACCCTCGATATACACAAGGTATACCATCTACCTTTCCCTGAGGGAAAGTAATTTGAATTGTGTTTACATGAATTGAGAGTTTATATATCTTTATAGACGTACAATCAATTAGCTTACATGACATGATGAACTTGAAGTTCGTTATCTTAACATGATTGGACTCGAGGTCCGTTATTATTCCTTGACTTGCGTTCTCTCGCGTTATCTAAGTACGGTTTTCCGTTACGTTCATAACACACAAGTTTTCTTTCAAACATGTTTAATTCCATGATATCAGTCTCCTTTCATTGTTGGGGAACCATGAGGAATAGATTAGAAGAGTATGGGAATCATTTAGAATGGATAACAAGGTACTCTGAATTTGAGGATCAGAAGATCTCGCACGACCCGTGCGTGTAGGCGCACGATCCGTGCGCTGTTGAACAAGTTGTAGAAGATTTCCAGAAAGATACGCACGACCCGTGCGACTAAGCGCACGATCCGGGCGTTGTTGAATAAAAATTTCAGAAGAATACACACGACCCGTGCGACTAGGCGCATGATCCGTGTGTGTTTAAAACTCAGTTCGTGTAGCATCAGATGGGGGCGCACGACCCGTGCACAGAGGCACACGATCCGTGCGTCTCCATCAGTTTTCCAGAAAACAGACTTTTCATGAGTAAATTCCATTCCGTTCCGATTCCAATTTCCCTTCCGATCGAGACCCAAACATAAACACACATTATAGCAGTATAATACAGCAGGCATATTCAATCCAATCCAGCACATTTCAACAATCAAGCACATCACTTATCATTTAAAATCACTGTTTTAGAAAACGGTTTTTCGATTCATTTCCTGTCGAGACTAAGAACACACAACACTTAATTTTCGAAAAGGTGGAGACTCAGAAACACACACACACATCCCCTAAGCGAGTTATAGAACTCACCTCTTGCGATGACAATTGCAACAACAACAGCAAACGGAGTTTCTACGACCACGAGATGTCCCGAACGTTCCCAAATTCGAGTCCTATGCGCCAACGATGTCCAAGTTCAACCCAAAGCCACCAAACCTTCTTCCTAGTGCTTGACAACCAAATATTGGTTCTGAACTACTTCAAACTAGCTACCAACCCAACATGCAAGTCACATTCAGCCCCTAGACTCCATTTTTTGTCCATTTTGAGCTTGAGGCTCTAAAATGGTGAGATGAGATGGAGAAGTGTGATGGAGATGATGTTTGTACCAGTAGATAGAGGGTGAAAAACTGATTTCAATGGTGTTGAGAAGTGCAACATGCATTCAGAATTGTGGGAGTTCTCTCCCCTTTCTTCTCTTCCTCACTCTCTCGAGCTCCTTCTCTCTCTCTCTCACTCTCTATTTCTTTTTTAGATGTTCAAATGGATGAAGGAGTTGTGTGTTTGATGTTTGGTGTTTAACGTGCTGAAGGGGTAAGTAATATGGAAATGACTCTTCTACCCTTCAGTCCCTTACTTATTCCCCATGACTACTACATGGCCTAGTTTAATAAAATTAACTTAGCAATCATACACACAAGCAGCAACAAATCCCTTAATCAATAATTTTATCTCATTTTCAGAAAACTGAATGTGTGTGTTATGTTTGGCATGTGAGTGAGGGTAAGCTTAAGTGGCTCAGCTGGGGCTGTTTTGTAATAAAATGTGCGAAAAGACTCTTTTGCCCGTGCCATCCCATTTCTACTTAAACCTCAATTCCATTTAATCAATAAATCAATCAATTACGCTAATTTTCTCAAGTTAACAAAATAATTATCTTTAACCTCTTGCTAATTTCAATAAATGAAATTAGCTAAATTGGGGATGTTACACCGATGTCCACGTCGTTCAGGGGAGTACTCATAGTAGCGATGCCGAGTCGGTGCGGGCTCATCGCGAAGTGGGCTGGCGTACCTATCGAGTGATCGACTCCTCGATCGAGTAAAAGAGCCGGTGGAGTTGTATGAGGATTCTCGATTTGTTTCCTCTTCGGGCCAGTAAGTGGGATCTGTAGAAGATGGTGGTGGCGGAGTCTGGACGGGACCACGCCTTCTCGGAGGTGAACGATGCACTATAGTCCTCCTCGGAGGTGATCGATGTCTTCGGGACGGGTTACCTCTGCGAGCTGGGGACTCGTCGTTGCGGCGACGTTGCTCGGGTGCGGTGACCGCCCTTCCAGAAGTGGCATGTTGCGCGATGTGTCTGTCTCTCACGCTCAGTAACTCGCGCAGTGCCTGCAGGATCGCATTAGATATCCCCGGCACCCACCTGATTGGCAGGGCGTCCTTGGGCACTTGAGGCTGTATCCTCGGCATCGGTGGTGTGGCCTTCCGGGGTCGGTGGTCGTTGCTGGTGAACTACGGCCGCGTTCCGGAGACGCCGTGCTCCACGTCCTCGTGGTGCCATGTCAGTTAGGGTGGGAAAGTAGTCTCTCCCACTGTGGTCGCCAATGAACCTGGCCCTGCTTCGGGCGTCTGGTTCCTTTGATTGAATGAATGTTACTCCGCTAAACCAGTGCTTCTTGACTTAGAGCGAGGATCGTTGATGTCGGTCTTGAGTTTAGGTAGATCGCCTTCAGAGCTCCCGCGGGGTGTACCTGCGATGATACTCCAACGCCCAAGTCAGTGGCGTGATATTTGTGCAGAGTAACGATAGGAATAGTGCGTACCTTTTAGCAGTGGTCAGACTCCCATATATATAGTGACAAAGGCGCTCTGCTTGACCGTCAGATGGCTTTTGGCATGATCTCTGCCGTTAGATCCCGCGGATCTCGCGCTGCGTTGTCTAGGGGCCGCGCGAGGCCGGCCCAATAGCGCCAATGGGCTTCGACCCAGTCTAGAACACTTATCTATCTGCTTTTATCGCACTTTATCTTTATCTTTTATGCATTAGCCAGTAGTATAATCCAACCCTCGCAGTCCCCTCTCACCTAACCTGGCCCTTTCTAGAGGAGCCAGGATACCGCCAGTCAAGGAGCAGAGTTCCCTCATTGGCGCAATCACTTGAAGAACAAAAGAATCAAAAAAACTTGCTCAAACCCCTTGCCAAATCCACGGCTAGGACCTAAGAGTTTGAACCAAGGAACCACAATATCTTACGCACAACTCAGAATGGTGGGTTCAGAATCACCACTCGATGAAATAGTGAAGAGAGAGAGATATGTAATAGCTGAAGCAAGGAAGAGAAAGGTAAGAAATATTAATTGATTATGATTACTTGCTTTCCATTTCTCGGAGTATTTATAGGCTAGTTGGGTACAATGATTTCCCAATCATAGCCACACAAAACCCTAAATGGATATACTAGAAAGATTCCACCAGCTATTGGTGACTCACAATCGTACAAAATTGTACTGAAACCCTAGACAATATGCTAAATTGATCCTTCACCAGCTGTAATGGCTTGGTGACTCAGCTAAAAGACAAGAATTACATAAAAACAACTAAAATAGTACTGAATTCCTACATTTTATTTCCTCAGTTGCTACTAAATAGTTGATTTCGAACCATAGGGCGCCAAAAGTAGGAAAACGACCGTTACCAAGTAATGTTACAATTTGCGACCAAATAGCGAATATGAAAGTAAAGACCTCTTAGAGTAGGAAAAACAGGCGTTGCAGCAGTTATAAGATCAAATCAGCATAAACCAAAATCAACTACGTCAAACATGTCCAGGCAATTGTGCAAATAATAAGGATTTTTTTTTGTGGCATTAGGGGTCAGATACCAGCTTCTGAAGCAACTCATGGCATCCAGTTCCCATCTTTACAGGCAAACCAAGACAAATTCTAGACGAAGGAGTCTCCAAGTTGTCCACCTGCCCATGATAAGCTGCTTCAACAATGAATTTGGAGGCTGTCTCGGAGCACATTTTGAGGAAAGGGGATGTAGATTTACGCCCCCCATTCTGTTCATAGGGCGATAGCCACCAGTGTGTGTCATGAAGTCAGCAATGAGTGTTAAGTGTCGTATATTTATCAATATCCCGTAATATTTGAAGACATTTTGTATTTCCCTGATGATGGTTTCTCTGGCTGCTTCCACCCCATAAGCCATTAGCATAGCATGGACGTTGTTTGAATAAATATACCTAACATCAAGATGATCTTGCATCTCCAAAAATGTTTCAAAATGTACACCAGATGTCTGAAGTGCTGGAATTTTTTCTTTCTCTAAGGATGGAATATCCTCCCTTTTACTGCCATCTTCACCATAGTAGATTACTCCACTTTCTTTACATGTAATAGCTTTACATTGGCCAACCTTTCCAAAGTTTTGGATGCAAACCTTTTCGGCTATTGTTTGAGCAATCTGCACATAGTTAATTTGAAAACAGTGAGTTAATCGTTTGAGCCACAGAAAAATAGAAAATTGACATCCATATTCACTTCCTAATATTAGTTCCCTAATATAAATGGACAGAGCCATCAGAATGGTAACATAAAAGCAGCTCACCGGGACTTGGGATTATTATGACAAAACTGACTTAAATTGTGAGTTGAACGGTACAGCTCTATGGATTGACAACCAACTACCTATTTTTGTGAAGCACTATTGTGAACCTAGTATTTATCTTTCAGAATGCAAAAAAGCAAATATTTCTAAACAGCACAGGTAAATAAAGGTTCCTAACAACTATTTATAATGTGGAACAATGCATCTAAAAGACAGCAGCACAATACAAACTTCGATATTGGAGATTCTGAATAGAAAGAAACAGCAATTAAATTTATGATGTCTGTCTACTTAACAGAAACTGAGTTGCAGTTGAAATTACCTGAGCCAACATTATGTGAGCTTTGTCCTTAAATTTAAAGTGGATCTCAAAATGCATCCCTTCAAAGTTCACAAAAACTGATCTGTCGCTCCTTTTTCTTGAGGATTCAGATTTATCTGAATGCTCACCATCATGTGTTTCCTCAAGATCGTCCTCATATCGACCTTGTCCTCATAATTAACCTCGTCCTCATAATCAACCCCATCGGTACCTTGCAGTTTTCTCTTTTGAGCATCTAAACCAAGATCTTCACACCCCTCTTTGTCTTCAAAACCACCACCATCATCGTCATCCTTATTAGTTTGACCCACCATTTTTTTTATGTCAGTAGTTTTAGACAGCAACCTCACGTGCTTTTGAATTGCATCATCCAACTCCCTCACAAAGACAACTTTTAGAGTTTTCTCCCACTCTTCAACGGTAACATCAGTGTATTTTCGATAGTCTTTAGGTTCATATAGCTTCATTGTAAGTTTATATATAGTATAAATGGGATTGTCTTCAATACAAGAAACATTCAAACTCTCAATTATGTCGGCTACAGTAATCTTCTTCAACTTATCAGCAATACAAATGGCATCTTTCCTGCAAATAACAACTTCATCAGACATTAGCACTTTTTTGTGACAAATCGAACAGGTATTTGTGCATAGAAAAGCAAGTTTAAGAAACAAAATAACTGTCAGGGAAAAAAATGACACTGGAGAACAGAGAACAATGTCAGAATCTCACATAGATTTATTGGGTCCCAGGGGACATGTCATAAATGGAGTCTGGATATCTTGGGAGGCAGTGATAGAAAACGTGAACAGTAACGTGAACAGTAGCGTGAACAGTAATCGTGAACAGTAACCGTGAACAGTAAACGCAGCAACAGTGGAAACAATTAAACGTAAACAGTGTTTGATTGATGAAAATAACAATCCAAATAAAGTTTGGGTGAACAAAACACAAAGAAAGCCACAAAAGGGAGGCTGCCTCTTCGCAGCGCAAAACCCTTTCCAAGTCCCAAGTCATAATCAAAATAAAACCTACCCTATTATTCCAAAAACACTCCTTTTATACTAATTAGTGCTAATGACATTTTTGCCCCTCCTTGTGAAAACATTACCAAACCTGCGCCTTGTAACAGCCCAAAATAATTAGTTAATTTATTTAATTAATTATCTAGGGTTTGTGTTTGAGAAAAATAAAATAAAATGATAGGAATAATTATTTAGGGATTTTATATGATAGAATATTAGAAATAATTAGTTGTTAGTATATGTGGATAGGTGGTGGCGAATTAGAGGTGTTAGTGGAGGCCCATGATTAAGTCATAAACTAAGAAAGCCCATGATTGGTTAAGTGAACCTATAAATAAGGAGTTTTTAAGTTAGGGTTTCATTAGTTGAGAAAATTAGATTTTGTGAGAGAGTGAGAGCTAAGGAGTGGCGGCCAAGGCAAGGAAAAAGAGAGAAATTTCGTGGCTTCCATAGAGAAAAAGAAAGAGAGGAGTTCGTGACCAAGAAAGAAAAGAGGAGAGAGAAGAAAAGCTAGGTTTTTCAATGTTTCTAAGCCTAAGGATTCGAGTTCTTCAATAAGGTAAGGGGGCTCTCGTTCATAGTTAATAATTTATAAACCACGAAATCATGGGGACTAGGTGTTAGGAGTAGTTGTTTAAATTGCTGTTGATGTTTATAATATTTATAGGTGGCTGAAGTGTGATGGTTGTTTGTGTTGTTGAATTCACTGTTTTGAGATGTTCTGACATAGGTTTAGTATTTCAGTGACTGAGAACGTTTTACTAATTGAAAAATTATGTGGTTTGTCATTTCGAAAACTTGATTGAATTCTTGTTAATTTGACGCTGGTTTGGTTGCGTTTAGAGTTGTGTAGCTCGAGATATGAATTCCACAAGTTAGGGTAATATTCTGGAAGCATTCTGGACATAGGTTCGGTATTTTTGAAACTGGGAACTTTTTGTTCGTCTAAAAATTATGGGACTTTTTTTTTTAGAAAACAGACGTAATTTTGGTCACTTTGGCACTGGTTTGGTTAAATTTGGAGTAGTGTAGCTCGAGTTATGAGCGTCCCAAGTCAGGTCAAATTTCTGGACTTAAACTAGGTATAGGTTCAGTGTTTCAGGTCTTGTGTCTTCAATTGAACTCTGATTTGAACGATTCTTTTTCCATTAGAAACTATACTCAAATTTCTTTTGTTAAGGCTAAGTTTTTGTTCCATTTAGTCAAGTGTAATTCAGTTTAGAGTAATTTGAAGTGGAAGGACAGAATCTGTCCAGTCTGGGAACCATTCGGGTTGTTTCTAAAAATTGTACTAATTGGCTCATTGTTTCAAAAAAAGAAAACTATAGTCAGGAACTAGACTTTCTCAGGTTTCTGTAGAGGGGTCGTTTGTTGGAATCCGATGTCGTTTACTATTTTAACTAATTCGCCGAATTCTGGCTGCCGTGTTCGCGTAGCCCAGGGTGTCGCTGTTGTTCCCAAATTTGTTTTCTAAATATCTTTTGACTCGGGTGTCCAAATTTGATGGTTCAAAATGCGTTTCGAAGCTTATTCAGGTGCCTACCTGGATATTCTACTTTCAGGCAAAAATGCAATATTTTCTGATGAGCGAACTGATTTCCAAAAGTGAACTGTTTTGGGTAACCTTTTCGGGTCGTTGGCGGTTGTGGCTGAGTGGGCGCCCGTGTGGCTGTCCCGGATAGCTAAGTGATGTTTGAGTGTCTTTACGAAAATGCCCTTAGTGGCCAACGTGCGAGTGTTTTTGGTGATGTTTGGTGAGCTGAATATTTGTTAAATGTTGGTGAGCTGAATATTTGTTAAATGTTGGTGAGCTGAATATTTGTTAGATGTTGGTGAGCAGAATACTTGTTAAATATTGGTGAGCTGAATTAATTATTGGTGAGCTGAATTACTTATTGGTGAGCTAAATAATTACTGGTGAGCTGAATTGATGTTGGTGAGTGTGATAACCGTGGTTATGGTGTTTTTGTGTGTGTATGTTGCATGGTCCTAGAGTCTCATGATCATGTGCATATTTTGGTGAGCAGAAGGCTTCGGCCTTATTATAATTATATTTGGTGTGCAGAGGCTTCGGCCTAATTTCGAAAATTGGTGAGCAGAGGCTTCGGCCTAGTTATTTTGGTGAGCAGAGGCTTCGGCCTATCTTGGTGAGTGCCCTCAAGGCAAGTTTTTGGTGTTGATGGATCCACATGCATATGCCCAGTGGAGTTTTGGGTTGCATCTCATACATTGCATACGCGTCCTGTGTTTGATTGCGTCTTCTTGAACTGTATTCTGGGTGTGACTGTATTTGGTGTGACGGTACTTGGTGTAACAGTATTCGGCGTAACTGGATTTGGTGTAACTGTATTATTGGTGTAGTAAATTGATGGTATCCCTGGTGTGCCTATTATACTGTGTTTCTTGTTTTATCTATTATTATCTATGTAGTCAGACTCACCCTACTGCGTCGTGTTGCCTCGTATGTCGGCAACCTGCAGGTGACGGTGATTGAAGATGGCTAGAGATTCTTCTTCTAGTATGGTCGAGTCGGCTCTGATACGTAGCACTCGGGAGGGTTGTCCTTGTGTCTTTCCTTATGTGTTATGTATATGCCTTTCTAAGTTGTAAACCTTTTGAAGTATGATTGCCAAGTTAAACCTTTTTATTTCCGCTGCATGTTTTTGAAAAGAAGTTAGTTATAATTAAAGTACTCTATTTGCGAAGTGATTTTCCGGTTCGAAAAAAGTGACACTCTTTTGGCGCGAAAGACTCTGATATTTTTTTTTAATAAACCGTTGGGTAGGAAAAAAGGGGTGTTACATTAGTGGTATCAGAGCAATGGTTGGTCCGTCCGGCCAAGTCATCGAGTCGTTGTGTCGGTTAGCGACCAACTGTTGTCTTTTTAGTGCTAACCAATGTTTGCGTTGCAGGTACATCAAAAGTTGCCAATGGTAAGTGATCTAGTGGGGGAGACATCCCTACTGGTGTTATGTGTTTTGTGTATCCCTATGTGCTGTTGTCTGGTTTGTTTTTGACCTTCCCTGCTGTGTGAACTGTGTGTGATTGTTAGTGGGAGAGTGTTAGTTTTAGCGGGTAAATTTCGAGGGCGAAATTCTTTTTAGGGGGGGAGAGTTGTAACAGCCCAAAATAATTAGTTAATTTATTTAATTAATTATCTAGGGTTTGTGTTTGAGAAAAATAAAATAAAATGATAGGAATAATTATTTAGGGATTTTATGTGATAGAATATTAGAAATAATTAGTTGTTAGTATATGTGGATAGGTGGTGGCGAATTAGAGGTGTTAGTGGAGGCCCATGATTAAGTCATAAACTAAGAAAGCCCATGATTGGTTAAGTGAACCTATAAATAAGGAGTTTTTAAGTTAGGGTTTCATTAGTTGAGAAAATTAGATTTTGTGAGAGAGTGAGAGCTAAGGAGTGGCGGCCAAGGCAAGGAAAAAGAGAGGAATTTCGTGGCTTCCATAGAGAAAAAGAAAGAGAGGAGTTCGTGACCAAGAAAGAAAAGAGGAGAGAGAAGAAAAGCTAGGTTTTTCAATGTTTCTAAGCCTAAGGATTCGAGTTCTTCAATAAGGTAAGGGGGCTCTCGTTCATAGTTAATAATTTATAAACCACGAAATCATGGGGACTAGGTGTTAGGAGTAGTTGTTTAAATTGCTGTTGATGTTTATAATATTTATAGGTGGCTGAAGTGTGATGGTTGTTTGTGTTGTTGAATTCACTGTTTTGAGATGTTCTGACATAGGTTTAGTATTTCAGTGACTGAGAACGTTTTACTAATTGAAAAATTATGTGGTTTGTCATTTCGAAAACTTGATTGAATTATTGTTAATTTGACGCTGGTTTGGTTGCGTTTAGAGTTGTGTAGCTCGAGATATGAATTCCACAAGTTAGGGTAATATTCTGGAAGCATTCTGGACATAGGTTCGGTATTTTTGAAACTGGGAACTTTTTGTTCGTCTAAAAATTATGGGACTTTTTTTTTTAGAAAACAGACGTAATTTTGGTCACTTTGGCACTGGTTTGGTTAAATTTGGAGTAGTGTAGCTCGAGTTATGAGCGTCCCAAGTCAGGTCAAATTTCTGGACTTAAACTAGGTATAGGTTCAGTGTTTCAGGTCTTGTGTCTTCAATTGAACTCTGATTTGAACGATTCTTTTTCCATTAGAAACTATACTCAAATTTCTTTTGTTAAGGCTAAGTTTTTGTTCCATTTAGTCAAGTGTAATTCAGTTTAGAGTAATTTGAAGTGGAAGGACAGAATCTGTCCAGTCTGGGAACCATTCGGGTTGTTTCTAAAAACTGTACTAATTGGCTCATTGTTTCAAAAAAAGAAAACTATAGTCAGGAACTAGACTTTCTCAGGTTTCTGTAGAGGGGTCGTTTGTTGGAATCCGATGTCGTTTACTATTTTAACTAATTCGCCGAATTCTGGCTGCCGTGTTCGCGTAGCCCAGGGTGTCGCTGTTGTTCCCAAATTTGTTTTCTAAATATCTTTTGACTCGGGTGTCCAAATTTGATGGTTCAAAATGCGTTTCGAAGCTTATTCAGGTGCCTACCTGGATATTCTACTTTCAGGCAAAAATGCAATATTTTCTGATGAGCGAACTGATTTCCAAAAGTGAACTGTTTTGGGTAACCTTTTCGGGTCGTTGGCGGTTGTGGCTGAGTGGGCGCCCGTGTGGCTGTCCCGGATAGCTAAGTGATGTTTGAGTGTCTTTACGAAAATGCCCTTAGTGGCCAACGTGCGAGTGTTTTTGGTGATGTTTGGTGAGCTGAATATTTGTTAAATGTTGGTGAGCTGAATATTTGTTAAATGTTGGTGAGCTGAATATTTGTTAGATGTTGGTGAGCAGAATACTTGTTAAATATTGGTGAGCTGAATTAATTATTGGTGAGCTGAATTACTTATTGGTGAGCTAAATAATTACTGGTGAGCTGAATTGATGTTGGTGAGTGTGATAACCGTGGTTATGGTGTTTTTGTGTGTGTATGTTGCATGGTCCTAGAGTCTCATGATCATGTGCATATTTTGGTGAGCAGAAGGCTTCGGCCTTATTATAATTATATTTGGTGTGCAGAGGCTTCGGCCTAATTTCGAAAATTGGTGAGCAGAGGCTTCGGCCTAGTTATTTTGGTGAGCAGAGGCTTCGGCCTATCTTGGTGAGTGCCCTCAAGGCAAGTTTTTGGTGTTGATGGATCCACATGCATATGCCCAGTGGAGTTTTGGGTTGCATCTCATACATTGCATACGCGTCCTGTGTTTGATTGCGTCTTCTTGAACTGTATTCTGGGTGTGACTGTATTTGGTGTGACGGTACTTGGTGTAACAGTATTCGGCGTAACTGGATTTGGTGTAACTGTATTATTGGTGTAGTAAATTGATGGTATCCCTGGTGTGCCTATTATACTGTGTTTCTTGTTTTATCTATTATTATCTATGTAGTCAGACTCACCCTACTGCGTCGTGTTGCCTCGTATGTCGGCAACCTGCAGGTGACGGTGATTGAAGATGGCTAGAGATTCTTCTTCTAGTATGGTCGAGTCGGCTCTGATACGTAGCACTCGGGAGGGTTGTCCTTGTGTCTTTCCTTATGTGTTATGTATATGCCTTTCTAAGTTGTAAACCTTTTGAAGTATGATTGCCAAGTTAAACCTTTTTATTTCCGCTGCATGTTTTTGAAAAGAAGTTAGTTATAATTAAAGTACTCTATTTGCGAAGTGATTTTCCGGTTCGAAAAAAGTGACACTCTTTTGGCGCGAAAGACTCTGATATTTTTTTTTAATAAACCGTTGGGTAGGAAAAAAGGGGTGTTACACGCCTCCCCCTCAGTGAAGCCGCGTGCGCATCAATACTCCCCCCTAAAACATTCACCTTGTCCTCAAGGTGAAAATCTGGAAACTGGTTCTTCATATCCTCAAGGTCCTCCCAGGAGTTCTCAAAGTCGGGTAGATGCTTCCACTTTACCAGGACTTCAAGCACGTCGTCGTGAGCCTTCCTCACCGCTAGGATGTCTTCGCTCCTCATTCTAATCTGATGATACCCCGACTTCAAATCAAGTTTAGAGAATATCCTCGCATTACCAATCTCATCTAATAGCTCATCGATGATGGGTATGGGGAACTTATCGGGCGCAGTATACTTGTTCAAGACCCTGTAGTCTATGCAAAACCTCCACCCACCATCCTTTTTCTTAACCAGCAGCACAGGGCTAGAGAAAGGACTGACACTAGGTCTAATGATCCTTGCAGACAACATTTCGCTCACAAACTTCTCTATCTCATCCTTTTGATAATGGGGGTACCTGTATGGCCTGATGTTGGGAGTTGGTGCTCCGGGCTTGAGCACAATGGCATGATCTTGCGCCCTCATAGGAGGCAACTTTGTGGGTGCTTGGAACACATCTGAGAACTCTTCCAGCACTCCTTTCACCTCGGGCAGCAGCTGAGTTTCAGTCCCCACGCCCTGCATTTCATACAATTGAAGTAGATACCTCTCCTCTTCCCTTAGTAGAGCCTTCCTCATGGATTTGAGCGAAGCTTGTTGTCTACTAAGAGATTGTTCTCCTCTAATCTTGAATGTTTGCCCTTCCCCTTTCCACTTGATGACCATGTCTTGAAAATTAGCTTTGATGTCACCTAAGCTAGCCAACCAGTCCAAACCAAGTACCAATTCAGTCCCTGCCAGAGTCATTAAATAAAATTTCTGAGTAAAGTTGATCCCCTGCACTTGCACCTTCAGTCCCCTGCAGACTCCCTTGTGAGTGATCTTCTCACCATTCCCCACCTCGACAGTATACTCCGGAGTGTCCTCCAAGTCTAAATTCAATTCCTCTACTAACTTGTAGGATATGAAACTGCTAGAAGCTCCACAATCAATCAGTATCAACACCTTCCTCCCATTAATAATCCCCCACACCTTGAATGATTGGTTTGAAGTCAAACCCACTTTGGTCTTGAGTGACAGCAATAGAGTCTTTAGTTCACCGTCTACCTCCCCTATCTCCTCTTCACCCCCCCCCCCCCCTTGATCTCCCTCTCCCTCACTCTCTTCATCATCAATCAACTCCACTCTAAAGTGTTTCATCTTACAAATGTGATTTTTCCCCCACCTTTCCCCACATTTGAAGCAAAGCCCCTTCCTACTAAGGTCCCTCAGCTCCTCCTGAGTGAGTTTCCTCCCTACCCCCTGTTTCTTCTCCCCTTCAGCCCCCTTGACTTTTCAATTCTTGAGAGTTGCTGCCACTACCTCCCCCAAACTCAAACTTGGGTTTGGTAATAACAGTTCTATGCTTCCCCGGGTCACTTCCCGAACCCCACCCCCCCCCCCCCCCCCCACTTTTCCACTTAGTCCCTTCACCTCTCCTTCCTCCTTCCTCCCTTAACGCCTTGTTCCTTTCCTCTATGAGTAACGCTCGATCCATCAAAGCATTCAATCCCCGAGTGCTATGGAGTTTCAATTCAGTTTGTATTTCCTCACGTAAACCGTTGAGAAAAATGCTTTCTAACATGCCTCTGTCACGTCTCTTCAATGGAGCCCTTAACATTTCAAACTGCTCGCGGTATTCCATCACCGTCCCTGTTTGTTTAACGCTCAAAATCGGTCCCAAAGGGTTGCTGACCATCCACCCATACGCTTTGCCCCCTTCAAAAACAGGGATTTCTAGTTTCCGTTCCCGATACCTGTGTCGCACGCGGGGGATGTTCCCCCCGGAGTTCTCGGATTCGGTGGAGGTGCCACCCCCGCCGTTCTCCTCTGCGCTTGGCGTCACCGCTTCGCTGCCTCTTCGCCGGCGGCGTCGCGTTCCTTTCAAACGGAGCTCCATCCGATCCATCCACTCGCGCATGGACTCCCCTTGCGTGCGCATCTCTAGCGCCAACCCTTCGAATTCCTGCTCGAGTCGTTCTTGGCGTTCTTCCATGGCGGTCATCTTCACCATCGCTCAAGCTCCGTTGGACAAGAGCTTTGATACCAATGATAGAAAACGTGAACAGTAACGTGAACAGTAGCGTGAACAGTACCCGTGAACAGTAACCGTGAACAGTAAACACAGCAACAGTGGAAACAGTTAAACGTAAACAGTGTTTGATTGATGAAAATAACAATCCAAATAGAGTTTGGGTGAACAAAACACAAAGAAAGCCACAAAAGGGAGGCTGCCTCTTCGCAGCGCAAAACCCTTCCCAAGTCCCAAGTCCAAATCAAAATAAAACCTACCCTATTATTCCAAAAACACTCCTTTTATACTAATTAGTGCTAATGACGTTTTTGCCCCTCCTTGTGAAAACATTACCAAACCTGCGCCTCCCCCTCAGTGAAGCCGCCTGCGCATCAGGCAGCCATGAGGATCTCTTGCAAACGTGGAATTCCAAGTGTCACATTCATTTCACTTCGACCAGCAAGGTGGAAAGCATTCAAACTGAAAAGTGAACAAAAAAAGAAGCCAAAAATAAGCAATTACAATTAAACAGCCACACACAGTAGTTCATATAAATTTTACAAAATAACCAAGGTAATCAAAGAGATACCCAATCCTATGAGCTTCTATTTGAGGTACTAATTTCAAATATACAATTATCGAGAATTTCTCCCTCCGATCTTACATATAACTATCATGAATTCTAGAATCATGAAACAATTGTATCCAAATGCATGTATTCATGAATCATGTAGGTAAAATGTATCTATTTTTCAATTATTTTCTATGCTATCTCCTTCCCATGAACTATTTGTTACATTCACCTGACTCCTATAACTGTTAGAAGTTATTTAGTTCCTAAATCACTATATTGCCTCTAAGGTATAAAAACCACTTCATAAAAGCGCATCATCCCGAACAGCTATGTGGTTGCCCTTGCCCGTGATCATTAATGATCACAAATTAATTATTCATGTAGTATTCGTGAAACATATTGATCAAAAGCACATCTCATAATTACAAACTATGATCAAAGAATTAGAAGAAAAATCTATCACAATTTAAAATAACTTACGTCATCTTTGTTGCTGGTTCTCCAACAGATTGAGCAGCTAACACACCAACTGGCTCACCCGGTTGAGCAAGACATGTAACATACTTGTGCTCCATCAATTTCAGGAACTCGTCTTCTTTCATTGAACCAAAAAAGAAATTTTCTGCTTTTCTTTTAAGAGCCTCAGGCAATTGGCTGATATAAGGACTGGACCTATCTAGCTCACGGCAACCATTGCTGTCAACCAACTCTTTATTCTGAAAATAATAAATAAATATAAACCACAAGATGCGAGGTCTATATGCAATTTAACGGTTTCTTAAAAATGTTAAACAAGTTCATACAGTTAATAATGCTTCAAATTTGGTGAGAAAACTGGTTTGGTGGACGTCTATGCCATCTTCTCCATAGTGAAACTGAATAATTGAACCATCAGCATCATGGACAGTATGGTCATAACAAACTTGAAGACATTCGAGGCTTTTCACTAGGCATCTTTGCAAGTAACTGCCCTGTGATGTTTTGACAGCAGTATCAACTAATCTTTGAACAATATTTGACAGTTGTTAGGATTTAGAAATATCGTGATCAAGACATGAAGTCGTCCATTTAAAAAAGATCAAAACATTTCAATAAACAAAATTGATAGTTCCAAAGAATTTGAAATCAGATGTAGGGAGTAACATAATATCTATTCACTTTCCCGGCAAACACACTGCACACATCATTTAACAACAACAAATATTTAGAATGAACCGCTGTCATGTCAATCCTTGAGTTTTCTCTTACCTTTCATGACCAGCCATACAATGAAAATAAAATTCTTGTGGACGAAGACCTGTAAGAAATCGATCAGTAATGAACCCTCCTGCTCTAGGGGAACAATCCCATGGAGGAAAGCACGGTAAGGTCTTTCCAGAAACCTTTCGTGGGACACGTTTTCCTTCCAACTCTTGCTGGCCCAGATGAGAAGATATTTGCTGCAAATTGACCTGTTTAAAGGCAAGTGAAAACATCTTGGTATCACCAAATGCCTTAAATAAAAATTTGAATGACTCGTATGAATTCGAAAAGATGAAATGGACTTGGGATTGTGCGCTTCAGAAGCTAAACTGAAACAGTTAGTACTCCCACAAAAACTAGAAAACCAATTACCTTAAACAGTTAGAATGATGGATTTTAATTTGGTCCTAGGCAGAAAACTTTTAGACTTCAAATGAGTTTCATTGAAGACATTTGACTGACTTGAGAAATGAAAGTATTCAAAGAATCCCATTTGTTTCAAACGCAATACATTACACACACTATGTGGCCAAAATTACTTCTGTTCGATTATTTCTGGCTATGGCTGCCATCTCTCATTGCCCAATAGAATGTTTGAATAACCGTAAATAAGTGAAAATGCTTATGTTGGAGGATATCATGATAATCGTTCTATGTTAAGTGAATTGCTATAAGTCGTTAGTAATCACGAGTGAGAAAAACGTTATGATATGACAATGTGATGGACTGTATGTTCATTAAAAGTTGAGGTTATAAAAGTGGTTTAAAACCGAATAGTTACACTGAGTGTCATAATCTTTAAAAGACGCGTACTTAGGTTGAGGAGAAACTCTCAACGCTATTGGACAATTCGGAAAGGAATTGGGTGCGTCATTGTTAATGATAGAGAATTAATGATATACAAATTATAGACTGATTATCGATGAACAATAGTTCATCAAAAGGCTGATTGAAGTAGGATATATAAATTATATCAAATATGGGTGACGACCCAAAGAGGTTAGCATACTAGGCGGGGAAGGTCATGAGCCCTTAACCCAGGCCCTGCTAATTTTACCATTGGGGAAAGTACTAATGGGAAGGGGGTTCACCGGGATTAGCCAAGTGGCAGTCGGTGCTATATTAAAAGCTAAGTAGAAAATTCACCGAGTTTACCAAAGCTGGGGTCGGTGTTATGTTTAAGATGAATACTATAGTTACCGAGATTACCAAAGCTGGGGCATGTCAGTATTTATAGGGAGCTGCATGTGTTAGCTTTGAGCCGTCGGATTGGTCAGGTGAATCTGAGACATTGAGGCATAATGGCCATAAATGAGCTGATTTATCATGGATATGGGCCAAAGTTTATTGGGCTTAGTCATGTCTAATTACTGGAGTGGGTCTCATGATTCAGTCCGGAACACTAACAAACTTATATTTTTCCATTTTGATGTTTCCTAAATTTTTCTATTTCGAAAGAAAAAAGGTCTACCTTGGTTTATCTCTTCATTAGAAATATGGAGATTGATCCTTCCATAAGAAAGATGCCAATATGTATTTCAATGCTACACGTGAAGGCTATCAATATTTTCATTTAATGTGTTTGCATCAAAAGATAATTTTTATGTAATATTATGTATGATAATCCCATCATCATAAACTTCCAATAACAAACCATTATTATTGCTGAGGAAATCCCATAATTTATTGATGTTGAAGAAGCTCTAGATTCTGGTTATGATAACTAACTCTTATTAGACAACTTCGATTTCTTTTATTTTTGTTTCGGATTGGGCATGTAGTGGCTCAATCACTAAGGCTCAATACCAAAAGTAGATCCATAAACCAACCGCTCAGATCAATAACCTAGATCTAACGGCTCACCTCGATCTCCTAAAGTCTATAAATAAGCATTCAATACTAGCATTTAAGGTACTAATTCTCCACATCTTTGACTGGTACAACCCCACCTCGGATCGGAACCAAACTCGGACTGACCAAGACCATTTTTGCCTACTATCTCGGATCGGACCTAGTATCCAAGATCGGATATAAGCCAGGAGATACGGTACAGATCAATTTTCCACTGCAAAATTGCATCTCCACTTAGTATTAACTATAATTAAATTACTTTAATATTTGTTTTATCTTAGTTCAAACTTATCATTTTAAGTTATTTATGCTTAATATCATCAATATTTCACTATTTTAACTAATTTATTTTCACCAATTTAATAATTATTATTTTTACTAACATACATAATTTTTTTTGTTACCATGTCATTGGTGTGTAGTTTCCACCAGTTTTGCCGATTGCTAATCTACGCCAGGGAATCTGGTTGGCCACGAGTACCCGGTTTTGCCGGCCCGTGTAGTTCTCCTCTCCCAACAGAGTTTTTGTCACACCCAATATTCAAACCCGAGACCTTGGGGCGGGATCCAAGTCTAGTTATCACTTGGGCCAACCCTTATTGGTACTAACATACATAATAAAATATTAAAATTTTAATAATATATTTGTCAACAATAATTACAATAAAGTTTCAAAATCCGTGCATAGCAATTGAGACTGGTTAAAAAAATGGCGAACACTCCCGTACCCAGTGAATTTTGTTAGGTGTGTTACCTAACATCCAATCATTTAGTGACACTTCATTTTTTATATTTAAATATTTTAAAATATTATACTAATTTTGCCTACAGGATATCATCAAAACACTGTGGGTAGATTAAAATATTTAACTTTATTAATATTTTGATTTTTATTATTTATAAACGAACACTATCATAGAACTTATTCATAATATTATCTAACCATTATAACGATATGGGGACAGTTTTAAAGCTGAGTTATGAACCATTAAAAAAACTAGCGCATTGACCCGTGCGCTGCACGGGGTAAAAACTCTAGTTAATATAGAGTTGTTGTCGGGTAAAATTTGTTTCTTAAATTGCAACCATGAGAAAACATTATTTAAATTAAAGGTGAGCATGAATTAAAAAAAATGTGTAATAAAAAAGGCAATTGCAAACTTAAAACTAAAACAGAGTGTGTACATGTTTGTCGCCAAATTATTTTTTTTCATCAAATCGATTATTGAGGGATGAACTCTGAGTATTTGAACGAATAAAATTTTTCCGAACACTAAAGTACCCCAAAATATCCCGCTTAGCATCATACATTACGTATTTTATCACGAAATTATATATATTTTTTCACCAAATCGGTTATTGAGGCACAAGCTTTTCATATTTGAATAGTTGAGTTTTTTTACGAACACTAAAACATCAAAAAACACACTACTTAGTATCGTACTTTACATATTTTCTTTTGAATTTTTTTTCCACCAAACCAACCACTGAGTAACAAATTTTGTGTATTCGAACAGTTTAAAAAACTTGATAACAGTTAATTTTTTTTTTCGAACACTAAAATATCTCAAAACATGCTGCTTAGCATCACAGTTTACGTATTGTCACAATTTTTTTTCAACAAACCGGTTATTGAGACACAAATTTTTCATATTTGAATAGTTGAATTTTTTTGCGAACACTAAAGCATCCAAAAAATCACTACTTAGCATCGTACTTTACATAAATATGTTATGAATTTTTTTCACCAAACAAGTTACTGAGGAATAAATTATGTGTATTTGAAGAGTTAAATTTATTTCGACCACTTAAGTACCCCAACACACACTGTTTTGCATTGCACTTTACAGATTTTATTACTATAAAAGAAGTTGGGGTACTTAAGTGGTCGAAAAACAGTGTAGCCGTAAGAAGATTCTGGAAGGAAAACGCAAGAAAAGAAAGAGAGAAAGTAGGAAAGATGCGGAAAAAAAAAAGCAAATCTTGTGACAGAACCTCTAGGCGTTGCCCGGTCATTTTGGTCACATTGAGCTTGTTTCCCCTATTTACAACCCATTAATGTTCAATATTCTTTTTGACATTCTACAAAAAACTTGTTTCAATTGTCATCATTTTCTATCTAGCGAAGCCGAGGTAAATATCCGTTGATGTGGTGATTTTATGTATTGTTTCTCCTTTCTCGTGTTTTTGTAATATATATATATATATATATATATATATATATATATATATATATATATGCATTTCTTGACCATTGTTCATATGGTCTCATGATGATTCAAGGTCAAGCTGCGCACGACCCAATTGTAAGAAAGGGAATATTGCCAAGGCCAAAAATTTGTCAGATGAATTCATACATCCGGTTGATGGTGTCGATGATCAGTGTTATGGTGTCGAGTAGCCGGGAGAAAACTGGACCTCTCTTCAATTCAGTGAGACGATGTCTGTTCTAAGGAAGTTTCTTAAGAAGAGTCCAAGGAAGTGTCAACGTTGTAGATTCGACAATCCCGAAATCACCAAACCAACATTTGGATGGTTTCACAAGGTAAATTCTTTGTTTCCTGCTGCTTGAAATTATTTTTCAGAAATTAATATATCATGAAAGCCTATGAGAGCTTTTCTCTCATTTGCTAGTTTCTCATAACGTGCTTTAAATTAAATTCCCCACATTCTTTCTTTGAACTTTTTGAATACATGCAACTGAAAGTCCTCATGTAGAGCTTTCTACAAAGCCTCTCTAGGTACTTTATCATATGCGATTTAAAATCAATGAAAACCACGTGTAAAATCTCTTCAATTCCTATAACACGTCCCTTTCAATCTTTCTAGCAAGTATATGACTCTAGGGCTGTTCATAGTTCAGTTCACAAGCATAACTGCACCGAACTGAACTGAACTGTTTAAACAGTTCAACCGAACTGAACTGTGTTAACAGTTCTCCGAACTGAACTGAACTGTCGTAATAGTTCAGTTCGGAAGTTCGAGTTCGAACTGAACTGTTTAAATTCTGAACTTTTTTTTTGGCTTAAATACAATTTTGGTCCCCCTATTTTGACCAATTCACGATTTTGGTCCCTAAAGTTTTAATTTGACGATTTTGGTCCCCCTATTTTCTCAATTTGAAAAATCATAGTCCCCCACTTAAAAAAGTCAAAATTGAAACTCACTCATCCTACGTGGCAGTCCACGTAGACTGCCACGTAGGCACCCCCCACCCCCACCCCCACCCCCCCCCCACCCCCACCCCCCCCCCCCCACCCCACCCTCCCACCCCCCCCCACCCCCCCTTCTTCTTCCTCCCCCTCCTCCCCCCTTCACTGTTCCCCCTCCCACCCCCACCCCCACCCCCACCCTCCACTGTTCCTCTTCCCACCCCTACCCCAGAGAGAGACGCGCAGAGAGAGAGAGAGACGCGCAGAGAGGGAGAGAGTTCGCAGAGAGAGAGAGAGAGACGCAGAGAGAGAACGGAGAGTTGCGAAGGGGGAGGAGAGCGAACGGCGAGCGAGCGAGAGCGATGGAGATCGAAGGGAGAGCGACGAGCGACGGTGAGCGAGGGTGAGATGCGAAGGAGAGAGAGAGCGACGGTGAGCGAGATAGAGGGAAATCGAGGGGGGAGGGGAGAGACGGTGAGCGAGAGAGAGAGAGAGGGAGGTGGAGATGCGATGGGGGTGGGGTCTACGGTGGAGATCGATGGGGGGTGGGGTGGGGGAGAGAGAGAGACGGTGAGCGAGAGAGAGAGGTGCGAAGGGGGGGTGGGGTGGGGGTGAGGGAGACAGAGAGATCGATGGGGGGGTGGGGTGGGGTGGGGAGAGACGGTGAGGGAGAGGGGGGAGAGCGAACGGAACAGTGGGGGTGGGAGGGGTCACGGTGGGGGAGGGGGGAGAGCGAACAGAACAGTGGGGGTGGGGTGGGGGGGGAGGGGGAGGAAGAGCGACGGGGAGGGGGAGGAAGAAGAAGGGGGTGGGGGGGGTGGGGGTGGGGGTGGGGGGTGCCTACGTGGCAGTCTACGTGGACTGCCACGTAGGATGAGTGAGTTTCAATTTTGACTTTTTTAAGTGGGGGACTATGATTTTTCAAATTGAGAAAATAGGGGGACCAAAATCGTCAAATTAAAACTTTAGGGACCAAAATCGTGAATTGGTCAAAATAGGGGGACCAAAACTGTATTTAAGCCTTTTTTTTTGAACTGTTAAGCCCACACTGCCCGAACTGTTAAGCCCGAACTGCCCGAACTGTTAACCCAAACTACCCAAACTGTTTTTTTTAAATAATAATAGTCTTATAATACAATCTGGATGCAAGATTTGCATGAAATATATTAATATAACATACTCTTATAATACATGCTGAATTTTCTTCTGCATTAAGTTGATAAAGAAGCTTCAAGATTGCATCAGTTACAACATACTCTTATAACATACTCTTATAATACATACTAATATACTCTTATAAATGATGGTTGGCCTGTGATCTGTCGTGTGAAGCTTCAAGATTGCATCAGTTGATAAAGAAGTCTTTGGAAAATGCCCAAGTAACAGAATAGGAGATCTCTTGACAGATTAGAGAAAACATGAAGCAAATCTGCAAAAGAAGGAAACAAATAACATGACTTCACAGAGCATCTAGAAGGGAACAAGAAGAAAACATGCATGTTTGGCTTCATATATGTATGCAATTCAATCAACTACAGACTCTGAAAAGAAGATAATATAGAATATAAATATATTTGCAGCAAAGAAGATACTGACACCACCAGAAGACCATTATTTATTGACTATCAAATCCACCCAAGAAAATAGTTATGCAAGCACTAAATTTTATTGAACATACAGCAAATTAACATACAGAACATACAGCAAATTAACATACTAAAATCTTACAAACCAAGCCTTAATGTCATATAATCCATATCATATTACTTCAAATTACTTCAGCAAACTAAAATCTTACCATGATCAAAGTTGCATGCAACAGGCTGCAGGCCTAATAAAGTCCTCAGTCATCCAAATTAACACCGCAATCTTGGGAAGATATTTCTGCAGAACCAAAATTATTTCATCTACAAACGAAAATATGGACCAAATAAATAAAATGTTATAAATTTACCTTGATCAAATCTAAGGATCTCCTCAGGGTCCTCATCATTAAATAGATAGTGTGGTTGTCCTTTCAACCAATCTTGCAAGCAAACAAGTCCTTCTAACATTGTGTGCTTTAAGCAACAACGATGGTCGCCGAGCACTCTTCCTCCCGTGCTGAATGCACATTCGGATGCCACTGTTGAGACGGGAATTGCCAACACCTCTCGAGCTATGCTTGCAAGAATGGGGAACCTTGCAGAATTGACTTTCCACCAACCCAATATATCAAAACTTACATTTTTATTGTAAGCTTCAGCTTCTTCCTTTAAATACTTGTCAATTTCTGATTGTGGATCAGTTCTACTACGCCCAGTTGTTTTTAGATAGAGGTACATCGGATCATCTTCATCATCATCATCGGGCTGTGATTCTGGTTGGCTACTAAGCTCTATACCTTGATATTGAGCATACATTACTTTTAGGGAAGTCATCACTTTTAGCTTCAATTCGGTGGCCTTCGTAGCATCAACACATAGAATACCAATATGATACTCCACAAACGAATACTTCATCCTAGGATCAAGTACAAGAGCAATCCATAGCAAAATATTCATTGATTGGGGATCTCCCCAATATTTGTCAAATTTGGTTTTCATACTCTTTGCCATTTTCTTTATGCTCTCGTTGCTACTCTCTAAATATTTCCGGATCTTTGTCCCAATACCAAAAACCTCTTTCATGTAAAGATTGCTGGTGACATAAGAGGTTCCGGACATACTTTTAGTGGAAACCATAAACATTTCCAAAAAAGGCACCACAGCCCTAGCATGATCCCAATCTTCTTTTACAAGTAGACCCTTGTTTTTCTTTTCCATATCATGCTTAAATGACTTGTCTCTCAATTGCAACAAGGAAAAGGCATTTTGATATTTTAGGGCCGACCGTAGCATGTAGAATGTAGAATTCCACCTTGTATCAACATCAAGAATAAGAGCAGTTTTTTCAGTAATCCTCTCTTGCTCCGCACATTCCATGAATTTTCTTTCTCTTGCAGGAGTAACCGTGACATATTTAATAGCAGCCCGAATTCTCATAATGGAAATATCAATCTCTTTTAGTCCCTCCTTGACAACCAAGTTCAAGATGTGCGCACAACATCGCATATGGATATAATCTCCATTTAGGACAAGGTTGTCCCAAGACTCCATCCTGCTCTTCAAGTATTTCAACCCAGCGTCATTTGCTGAAGCATTATCAACGGTTATGGTTAAAACTCGTTTTAACTCCCACCCATTTAGAAACTCCTCAATATACCTCGCAATGGCCTCTCCCGAATGCCCCGTAATTTGACAGAAGTTTATAATTTTTTTTGAAGCTTCCATTCACAATCAACATAATGTGCAGTCAAACTCATGTAAGTGAGATTTTGTGCCGAGGTCCATGTGTCAGTGGTAAGACAAACTCTTCCACAATGTTTTGAGAGAATTGCTTTCAACTTCTCCTTCTCTTCCATGTAAAGATTCCAGATATCACGTCTCACTGTAGATCGTGATGGGATGTCAAAACGGGGTTGCATGAGGTTCAAAAACTTCTGAAATTCTTCATTCTCCACAAAACGAAATGGGAGCTCCGCACTCACAATTGCCTTCGCAAGCTGAAGTCGGCATGCCGCTTGGTCAAATTTTGAGTAGCTTGGTGAAGATGCTACTTGTCCTTCGGTAGCATTTGACATTGCTTGCCTTTGCCTTTTGTTTGATGTATTTATAGGGGACTCCTTGCATCTAGCCAAATGGTTCCTCATTGAACTTGTTCCACTCTTATACTTTATTAAGTCTCCGCAATAGTGACATTTAGCATACATTTCATCACCGGGTTGTTTATCAAAGTGGTCCCACATATTAGATCGAGGCTTACGCTTAGAAGGTTTCGGAAGAGGCGGTAATGTAGCTTCCGAGGCAACTGCTGTGGTATCTACCTCCGACTCTTCAACATTCTCCGGTAGTGTAAAGTCCAGGATTTGATCGTGCGACGTCATAGATTTCTCCTACATTGTAAAAAAGAAATGAAAGAACAAAGAACAAAGTCATGTAGTCAACATATATCATTCTATCATTCAATATAAAAGGATCTTCCTTCTTTACACAAAAGAACAACACAGAAAACATTTACTGAAACCACTGCATTTACTGAATTATGTCTCTTTCCTTCTATCATAACATTTTTGTCTCTTTCCTTCTATCATAACATTTCTGTCTCTTTCCTTCCATCAGGTTTTCTCTTCTATCATAACATTTCTGTCTCTTTCCTTCTTTACACAAAAGAACAACACAGAAAACATTTACTGAATTAAGAGCACATAATACACACAATTAAGAGCACAGTTCGCATTTACTGAAACACAGAAAACTCAGAAACACAGAAAACACAGAAACACAGAAACACAGAAACACAGAAAACACAGAAATGCAGAACAGAAACATTTACTGAAACCACTGCATGGAACATTTACAGAAAACACAGAACAGAACCCAGAAATGCATACAGAAGAAGACAGAAGTTACACAACCCAGAAACAGTGAAGAAACTTACCTAACTGAGCAGAAGAAGCGTTTCAACTTTCTGAAGTTTGAAGAAGATGCGCTCTACGATTTCTGAAGTTCGAAGAAGATGCGTTTCCACTGGTTGGTACTGCGAGAGTGCAAGAGATGAAGTTCGAAGATGAAGTTTCGAAGATTAGGGATTTAGGGTTCAAAGAAGATGAACTGTGACTGCCATAGAAGATGATCTTCGAAGAAGGTGAAGTTGCTGATTAGGGATTTAGGGTTCGAAGTTCCAAGGAGTAGAGCTGCGATTGAAGATGAATTCGAAGAAGATGAAATTGTAGATTAGGGATTTAGGGTTCGAAGTTCCAAGGAGTAGAGCTGCGACTGCCATAGATGAATTGCGATTGCCATTGAAGATGATTTTCGAAGGGATTTAGGGTTCGAACTTCCATTGAAGATGAACTGGAGAGTGGAGACTTCAGAGTTCACTCAGTTCAGAATCTGCGAATGGAGAGTGGAGACTTCAAGTTCGCGAATCTGAAATTCTGAATAAGTCACTAACTTAAGTTTTCAGTTTCCAGTTCGTTAACAGTTCAACAGTTTATTTGAGTCACAGTTCAGTTAGCGAACTGTATTTGAGAAAGACAGTTCGGTTCAGAACTTTAATGAATGGTTCGGTTCATAACAGTTCGGTTCGGTTCAGTTTGGCAGTTCAGTTCAGTTCGGCAGTTCATTTGAACAGCCCTATATGACTCACTTACCTTGTTAGTTTCTCTATGATAAAACCAAATTATTTTTGTGATATGAATCTTTTTTTAATCTTCGTAAATTGTTCTCCTTAAAGCTCACAAGGTTAATGATTTCGGCAGTTTTGTATGCCACCTTCGTTTGAAGATACTTCTCCATTCCTTTTGTTCTTGTGTTCGGAATAAAGACGTGAAAGGGACAAGAAAGGGAAGTGGCGGCGCTAAGGGATAAGAGGAATGATTAGGGCAATATCAATGAATAGTAAAAAACTGTACTGATTCTTATGCAAAAAGGTTGTACATATTACATACTACTAATGTCTATATATATACAACAAAACAGGCCCAGACCCATAATTTTGACTGGCCCATTTCGACTAGGTTACTAACTACACCTACTATTATTACAAGCAATAGAATTACAAGGCATATCTCAGTATTCCCTCCTAATTCACATTGCTGAGTGACATCATCCCAAGCATTGTTCTCAGTTCTTCAAATCTTCCCTTTTGCAATGGCTTGGTCATTGCATCAGCTACTTGTGGACGAAGACCTGTAAGAAATCGATCAGTAATGAACCCTCCTACTCTAGGGGAACAATCCCATGGAGGAAAGCACGGTAAGGTCTTTCTAGAAACCATTCGTGGGACACGTTTTCCTTCCAACTCTTGCTGGCCCAGATGAGAAGATATTTGCTGCAAATTGACCTGTTTAAAGGCAAGTGAAAACATCTTGGTATCACCAAATGCCTTAAACAAAAATATGAATGACTCGTATGAATTAGAAAAGATGAAAATGGACTTGGGATTGTGTGCTTCAGAAGCTGTTCTCGAGTCAACCAAGAGGTCCAATTAGCAATACCAGGGGGTGTGATTAGCGATGAGATATGGATCAGCCCAATCAACTTGGCCCATATCCACTATATGCAAGCCCAATTCACTCGGAGAGTTCAGATCGCCTCCACTGAACCGACAGTCCGCAACAGACAGCAATTTCCTATAAATTCCGGCTCGCACAACCTTTTACAAGGTACATACTCTTCCTTTGCATATACACTGTCTTACTCTCATACTGACTTGAGCGTCGGAGTGGCTTGCAGGTACCCCCCCCCCCCCCTCGGGGATCACTGACCTACTGTCAGGATAGCAAGGGACCTACCAACAGCATTCTACCAAAAAGCTGCTCGGTACAGAACATTGGCGACCACAGTGGGAGATTTTTTATCTTTCACACAATCATAACTCAAACTTTTCCCTTGCTGCGCAATGGCTTCCAGAGGCAGACTCGGATTCGAAGCATCACCCATGAGGGCGCCTGTAAAGAAGCAGCCAGCGCCGTTGAGGGCGCCTGGCAAGACACCCATAGTGAAGCACAAAGCGCCCATGAGGGCGCCATGGTGATTGATGGAAGCAACCCCCTTGATGACTGGGGGTCAAACAAGTCAATAGAGGAAAAATAGAAAGAAATCTTGAGCGTTGCATCAACCTCGACCCCTAGAAAGGGACCAATCAGACCACCCTTATCCTTTGACGACAAGGATTTGCTTGACGGGAAACCAAACGAACACGTTCCGCCGCTCATCACCGCCATTATGGCTAATAGTGAAGTAAGAAGAATCTTGGTCGACCAGGGAAGCTCAGTAGACGTTACTTTTGAAGATTTGTAGACGTTACTTTGAAGATTTACTGCGAGTGTTGAACATCTCCCCCGCCGACCTAACTCCATACTTAGTGGAGCACCATAGAGGGTGCCTAGCACCTGGCACCCAGGCGCCCAACACCAAGGCGTCAACAACAAGAAGGACCCGGCACCCAGAAGGGTGCTCTAGTCGGCAGTCCATAACTTCGTCCATGTTAATCCGATGGAGGCGTGTGAGCATGCGTTGGAAAGCTAAGAAGCAGAGCTACAATTCTCGTGTTGAGCTCGAAATCCCTTTCGGACGTCTCCGCAATCAGGAAGGGCGCCCATGAGGGCACCAGCAGCAGAAAGTAGCGTCTTGGCGCACGGCGCCCAGGAGGGCGCCAAAATCAGGATATATGGCGCAGGGCGTCAAAATCAGGAAGCTAACCAACTCTCAGCAACGTAGCAAGACGCCCAAGGCGCCCACGAGGGCGCCAGATCCCGCTCTGCGGGGCGGCACCCCGACTAGGGCAGGCGGGCACCCAAGGCGCCCAGGAGGGTGCCGAATCCTGATAGGCAAGTATCCAACGCCTAACAACCAAGCACCCGGGCGCCTATAAGGGCGCCATCAACAACAATTACGAGAACAACAACGAGGCACCCAAGAGGGCGCTGTCAACAGAAGGTCAATACCCACAGGGGGCACCACCGGAGATCGCCATCAAGGAGATTCCCCGACCGGCGCAGGTATCATGAGTTGGACTGTGAAGACACCTCCCCCCACCTCCCCCCGAAACTCAAAGAGGGTTTTCGGAGGAAGGACCTTTCACTCGCAGGGTGGACAAATGCCGAACCCCAAGGGCATTGGAGAAGCTACCAACCCTCAAGATGTATGATGGAACCGAAGATCCAGACTGCCATCTGACACACTTCTTCCTGATGATGCGCTATAGAGGCGCCTGCAGGGAGCTTATTCACTGCAAAATCTTTCCACTAGAGTGGCTTCAAGAGCTAAGGCCGAAGTTCATCTCCTCATGGGGTCAGCTGGCGAGAACGTTCACAGTTCATTTCACTACCTCCGGGTTGAAACCCAAATCTGAAGAGATTCTTGGGGCAATCAAGCAGAGAGAGAAAGAAACACTTAGAGAATATCTGGTAAGGTTCGACAAGGAGGCTGCCAACGTCAGGAACCTTGAAGACAAGAGGAGACTCGTTTGGAGGAAGGATGGCCTCAAGAAGGGTAGCCTCTTTCGAAGGGACATGGGCGCTGAAGAAGACAACCTGGCATACCAAGAGAAAGCCAAGGTAGGTAACGAGGAGGAAGAGCTGACTTACGAGGCCATTGAAGAACCGTAGTAGAAGGGAACCCAAGACCCCGACAAGGTTGCTTCTCAGGGTACACCCTCCTAAACACACCCCAGGCTGAGATCCTTGCCGAATGCGTCGACGCGGAGTTTCGAGACATCAAACAGCCCGAACCTCTCGCGCAAAGGAAAGGCCGAACCTCTAAGAAGAACTAATCCATGAAGATAAGCTTTCCCGAAGAGGATGAAGCTCGTGAAGCTTGTTACAAAGAAAAATTTCTTAAGATCAAGAGAGGAAAATGGCCTAACTCCATGGTCAGGAGCGGAACGAGGCAAGTGTGACAAGCATATATGAAGAGGCCCGAGCCGAATGGTCACGAGGTCTTGGACTAGCATAAACGAAACCACTAGCAAAGCATGAGACCACGAGGTCTTGGGTAGCAGGCGTCGAAAAAGGCACGGAAGTCAAGCAAATGACGAGACCGTGAGGTCACAGACACCAGGGATACCCACCTACAAGGATGACGTCCAGTCTGCAGGCCATAACCTTATCTGTGTTTATCCGACGGAGGCGTATAAGCATGCATTGGAAAGCTAAGAAGCAAAGGTACAATTATCACGTTAAACTCGAAATCCAATTCGTACGTCTCCACACCCAGGAAGGAAAACAAGCTGACGGCACCATGACAAGGCCTGTGCAACCCAGCACCCAGCGCCCAGGAGGGCGCCAATTCAAGCGTCCGTGAAGGCTGCCAATGCATGGCAAGCCAGCACCCGAGGCACCCAAGAGGGCGCCAAACCCCTGCTCACAAGCCAGCATTCAGCCTAGCGCAAGACGGCATCCAGGCGCCCAGGAGGGCGCCAAATCCTGTTTCGAAGGTGGCCAGCATGGCGCACAAGACAAATAACTAGTACGCGAGCACATGAGAAAATGAAATAGTGCACGAGCATCTAGGAAAATAGAATGATGCATGAGCATCCGAGAAAAATAGTGCATGAGCACGGGAGAAAATAAGATATAAGATAGTGCATGAGCACGTAAGGCGGCACCTAGAAGGACGCCTGACAGGGCGCCAAGGCAGCTACAGGCGACACCCAGGAAGGAGCCCAGCAGGGCGCCACCAATGGAAGAAAGGGAACCTCCCCCTACTTGCACATGGTAGAAAACAATTGGTTAATTACTTACCATCAACCACCCCGATCAAGGTAAGTGAAAAATATCAAAAGACGAACGGGATAATCGCTGTGATCAGCTGACAAACTTAGCAGGCCCGACGACGACACGAGCCGAAAGGGCGACCTAACTTACAAGGGCATCCTAAACGACAATGTCAAGTCAAGACCATCCCCAAGGATAATCTCGACTTAGGGGGCGACGGTGGAACCAGGTAAATATTACCATCGAGGAGACCCCCCGACCGATGCAGCTTAATACCAAAGCAGGACAGCAGCAAGAAGGATGATCTGGCTTAATTAGGCACACCTCAGGGACAACATTAAAGAGCAGATCCATGATACTGGTCCCTAGCAGTAGCACTTATTCCCAAGGGAAACTTCCCCAAGATCAAAAAAGAGAAAGGGTCCAACTCCATAGGAACAACTCCATAGGAAGGAGGGGGCAATGCTAGTTTGAGATCCTACCTACCGGGCAGGGTGGGACTGCCTGGATCGCAGGGGCAATCTCAACATTAGCTAAAAGAGAACCAAGATTATCTCTCCAAGAGGGGAGACAAGGATGTCATAACACGGTCATCTCCAAAAGCAAAGCAACCAAGAGAAATTGCCACCACCATGAGGGCGCCTGGCAAGGCTCCAACACAGAAGCAGCCAGCGCCCATGAAGGCGCCTGGCAAAAAGTGGTCTGAAAGCCAAGTCCCGACTCAAACAACAGGGGACTAGGCAACCAGCAGGGGATCAGGCAACCATCAACTTACTCGATTCACAACGCGGCGATCAAGAGACGTCGCAACCTCTAATGGGTGAGTTAAATTCGGATAGATTCCGATAAACTCCTGTTAGAGTCCCTAGATGGGCAAAGTGGCATCGCAAATGTCGCAACCTCTAATTGGTGAGTTAAATTCGGATAGATTCCGATAAACTCCTGTTAGAATCCCTAGATGGGCGAAGTGGCATCGCAAATGTCGCAACCTCTAATGGGTGAGTTAAATTCGGATAGATCCTGTTAGAGCCCCTAGATGGGCGAAGCGGCTATCAAGAAGACGTCGCAACCTCTGATGGGTGAGTTAAATTCGGATGGATTCTGATAAACTCCTGTCAGAGTCCCTAGATGGGCAAAGCGGCATCGCAAATGTCGCAACCTCTAATGGGTGAGTTAAATTCGGATAGATTCTGATAAACGCCTGTTAGAATCCTAAGGCGCGAAGCGGCATATCGAAAAGGTCGCAACCTCTGATGGGTGAGTTCAATTCAGATCGATTCTGACAAATTCCTATCAGAGTTAACACTGCCACAAGGCAATATGAGACGATACATTCAGAAGCGTGAGAATGAAGCCTGACAAAGACCTCATGATCAAATCAAAGGAGGCTCGACTCTAGAACGGCTTCCGGATATAAACACTGAACGTAGCCAATCGCTTTGTCGTAGGCAGCATAGAAGAATCTCCACCACTTCATGCTCAAAAAGCAGATCATCATCAGAAGAGGTAACGACGAAGCCAGGGAAGCCGGCTTCCTCCGAAGGCACGGTATCACTCAGCATCTCTCAACCTGCAAGACAGGGGGCAGAACAAGCAGTTACAAGACAGACAGGAAAACTTGCAGACAACCCCCTCCTCTGAGGTCGGGGACTTCAACAAAACAAGACATGCTCGAACACCCCCTCCCCTGAGGTTGGGGACTTCAACAAAACAAGACAGGCTCAGACACAAAAAAAGCTAAAAAATCACATGTAGTAGGATTCGATCTCGGCACCAAGGAGGCATTTCACCACTTGTTTACCATCAGGCTAGAAAACAAATTACTTCGGTAAATTAGAAGCGGCAAAACTAGTGGAAATGTCAACGAGGTAATGGTAAGGACGAGAGAAGCAATTCCCACTCGGCAGCAGGCAAGAAAAGCAGGCTAAGAGACAAGATGAGCAACAAAAAATAAAGCAAAGTGCCAACCACACGTCCACACAAGTCGGCACCCAAGAGGGCGCCTGGCAAGGTAGCAACCAGCGCCCATGAGGGCGCCTGGCAGGAGCAGGAGGGCGCCCATGGGGGCGCCTGGCAGAGGCAACCAGCGCCCATGAGGGCGACTAGCAGGAGCAGGAGGGCGCCTATGGGGGCGCCTGGCAGGAGCAAGCAGCGCCTAGCAGAGGGGCGTCTGGCAGGGGGCAGTCTGAAAGCAAATCCTTCGCAACGGGGCAGTCAGCATTATGTAGTAAGGCACCCACGGGAGCACCAAACCTTGTCTCGCAAAATCTGCTCCACGAAAAGCCACCCCGCACACGCAAGCAGAGAACAACGCCCAACGCACCCAGGAGGGCGCCAACTTTCAAAAACAAGCAAGCACCCGGGAAGGCACCCACGAGGGCGCCCGCGTCAGGATGTCTTAGCACCTCGGCACAAAGCGCCCAGGGGGGCACCAACATCAGAATACGCCACCCTAGCCTGGTGCCAAGCACAAGGATTACACCAAAGGAGGTGTGAGTCGCGGTCGCAACAAAGTGATCTCATACGACCCGACAAGTCAGACAAAGCAACGATCCGGCAAATCGACGAAACTCCTTCAAGCCAAGACCATCCTTCGGAATAATCTCGGCTTGGGGGGCAACTGTTCTGGAGTCAACCAAGAGGTCCAATTAGCAATACCAGGGGGTGTGATTAGCTATGAGATATGGATCAGCCCAATCAACTTGGCCCATATCCACTACATGCAAGCCCAATACACTCGGAGGGTTCAGATCGCCTCCACTGATCCGACGGTCCGCAACGAACAGCAATTTCCTATAAATTCCGGCTCGCACAGCCTTTTACAAGGTACATACTCTTCCTTTGCATTTACACTGTCTTACTCTCATACTGACTTGAGCGATGGAGTGGCTTGCAGGTACCCCCCCCCCCCCCCCCCCCCGGGGTGCTCACTGACCTACTGTGCCAGGACAGCAAGGGTCCTACCAACAGCAGTCTACCAAAAAGCTGCTCGGTATAGAACAGAAGCTAAACTGAAATAGTTAGTACTCCCACAAAAACTAGAAAACCAATTTCCTTAAACAGTTAGAATGATGGATTTTAATTTGGTCCTAGGCAGTAAACTTTTAGACTTCAAATGAGTTTCATTGAAGACACTTGACTGACTTGAGAAATGAAAGTATTCAAAGAATCCCATTTGTTTCAAACGCAATACATTACACACACTATGTAATAGGCATGATGCTTTGTATCCTAATAAATAAATAACTAAAGGATGTGGATGGAACAGTATACTAACCATACTTCCCTTAGCTCCAGATGTAGTCATAAGAGAAATCCAATTTTTCCCGCAGGGTTTCAATGATCCTTCAGACAGTAGCTCCTTTAGTACCCCTGAGCTTGTTCTGGAGTTAAGATTACTTGTCATCTTCCTATCTAAGTATGATAAGGCTGCTTCTCCATTACTGCGTATTATTTTCTCAATACTCAACTGCAATGTGATTTGATCTGAAATGCCAAATATGCCAATACATCACAATTTATTGTAACTCAAACATCTTCCTTAACTGACTAACAATTTATCAGAGTTTGAAATAACACTGGTCCAATTTAGTTTGTTTCAAAGAGAAATATTTTGCACACCAAATAGTGAACAAATAAAATGGCAAGAGAAGGTAAACGCAAGAAAGCAAAGTGGCTAGAACAAAATCAGAAATTCAGAATCCAGTTGTGTTGAATGAAATCACTATATTATGGGTGAAGAAAAGTTACGTAGAAACCAGCAATGTTCTGAAATAAAAAGGATCAATACATCTTTTCACATCTGTAAATGTAGCATTATTTGCATTCATTAATTTTACTTTGGATTACCTATATTTTATTTTCTTTTTGGGCCGAGAATTACCTTTATTATCATCCCCCATGTCCTCAATGAATTCACGATGAACAATGTCACCAATTTCCTCACAGCTTTCAAGCTGATTTAGTCTGTCACCATCCTTTTTTTCTGTTATTAGAAGATCAACCACCCCACATGTAAACCCATGCAGCTGAATAGCAAAATAAATCAGAATATTGCAGGATAAACATATCCTATAAAAGAAATCATATTCACAAAACAAGAGAACTGGTAGCTAACCTATAAAGAGGTAGTGAATAGCCAATTTATTGCCAAAAGCAGAATGTCAGTAGTATATTAAATCTTATAAAAGAAATCATATTCATAAAACTAGAGAATTGGTAGCTAACCTGTAAAAAATTGGTTAGTAACCGACTTAATGCCGAAAGCAGAATGCCAGCAGTATTTGATCCATAAAACTCTTGCACTGTGTGTTCCATTCCGTAGTTACCAAATTGAGCTTTATCAACTACACCACGCACCAACTCATTTCTATATATCAACAGTTTATCTTCATCAGGAACATCCGTGTTTCTTGATTATGTTTCCCCCCTCCGCCTTTCGAATCTTAAAAAAATTAGACGGAATTTTTGCATTCTTCTCAACAGTAAATGGTGGGGAACCTTTAGTGATATGGTCTAGCAATACACTGATAACCTAGAAAGATAGCAGAAACCAAATTTACTTTATAAAACCATAATGTCATGTAAAATTAAGACAAATAAGTAGATAATACCCAAGTCGGAAATTGAGACAATATTTAACACATACTCGATAATTAAATACACTATGAAAATGATACATGAGTGAGGAAATGACAAAACAAAAAGCTTTTTGGAAGTTTGTTTCTATAATATAATAATATCTGGTGTGTTAAAATTTTAAACTTATAGGAACCTGTTTTCCTGTCCATAAAGGCTCTGGCGTCCATATCGCTGGAGGTACCAGAAACATTTCACTCTCATAATCCGACATGAAAACTTTCTTTCCAGCCTTGTCATTGAAAGAGCCCATCCCAGTAGTGGATACACCAGAACTGTAGAGAAGTTGATTGAACTCTTCACGACTTAAAAAGGTATCCTTCTTTGTCAGAAGAGCAGCACTTACAATATGATCCTGGAAAAAATATTCCAAATGGGGAGGGAATTCAGAAAATCGCCCAAACACATCTTTATTATTAAATAATGTGCATTAACTATCTGTGTAAAAAAGGTGAGGCCCAACAGTAGGTTTGTTTCCATGCGCCTGAGGCTAGGCTGCAGCCATTTAATTCTCCCTTCACCCCATGATGGCGGGATCCTGATGCAGTGAGTAGGCCTTTTATAATTATGTAGGCAAATACCTGAATCAATGCTCTGATTGGATCACCAGTTGTAGGGTTCACATATTGATTGTTAGCATTTACAATGTTGTAAGCCACGGCACGTGAAATCTCATCTTGTGGAAAATGAACATTAATTTCATCACCATCAAAATTAGCGTTGTATGTGCTGAGATCAAGAGGGGAAGAAAAAGAAACAAGTTATAGAATTTAGCAGCCATATTAAGCAAAGATATTATACACGTGTATACATCTAAATAAATTTGTATGATATAGCTTACTAGATAATACGTTACCTGCAGTTTGCATAATGCATGCGTACTGTTTTCTCCCCCTTTAGAACACGAACTACATGTGCCATTATACTAGGTTTATGAAGTGCGGGCTGCAACAGAATGTAAAGTTCAACTCAAACCAGAAGGAAATTAAAGTGGGCATGTGTATTAAACAAATACATAGCATAGCAATATAATCCTCAGAAAACAGCTTTAATGTTAATTCTGGCATACAATACGAAGTTTGGAAATCAGTACAACTGTTACCTATTTAAAAGCAGGATTTAAACCTACATGTCTCTCCCTATGAGCCGAAAGGCTCTGTTAGGGTTTCGCTCCTCCCTTGTGGAGGTTTCTCCCCTCCCATGTGGAGGCTCTGTCCCCCACCAGTTGGGGCTCTCCTTTTTTTTCACGCCTCTCCTCCCTCACCTTCCCTGCAACCTCACCACAACCCTCCCATACCAGCACCCCAACCCCATCGAACTTTCCCCTTTGTATCTTCGTCATCCATTGTTCCATCTCTCTCTTCACCAGCCTTACAAGGTGGCCGACATCACCATAACCCTTTGAGATGCCTTTGCGCGGGTCCTTTCTGTCTACCCTCCCTGTGTGTCACTAAGGACCCTTTCCCTGCTCTGTTTAGCCGGCCTCCACCTGAACCCCCACCACTGGCTGTGGCATCGTGGGAACAAAACACCCCCACCTCCCCTGCTGCTACGAACAGGAACCCCTTCGCCTGCTTCCGTACGCCTGAAATCCCTCCCTCGACCTTGTTCCCGATTCTGCCACCCCCTAAGCCAACTTGGTATGAAGCTAGGTCATCAGTGGCAGGTTCTGATTCTGGTGGCCTTGGCTGGCTTTTGATAGGTGCTCTATGTTTAATGAAATGCTCAGTTTGTTCAAATCACTTTTGGTTTTGTGTTGTGCCCTTGGGGGCTTTTGATTTGGACAATGAACATTTGGCTTCTAGTTTTGGCAAGCTTGGTAGAGGCGCATTGGTGGTCATCAACAATTTCAGTTCCCCCTCTTACCGTTAAGCTGCTTCACTTCTTGCCAAATCAGACTTTCAAACAGGTCAAGTTAGGCCTAAAAAAGCCTATAACAAGTAATAGATTAGGTTTGGGCCTTGAACTTTTGGAACAGGCAGAGCTTATTTAAGTAAAGCCTAGCTCGACGTCGACCCAATCTATTTCCAACCCTAGCAAAAGAGTAGATTTATGCAACTGTAGCCCCTCAAACGGAGAGGTTGCTTTCGGGATTTAAACCCCATGACTTCAAGTGATGATAGAATACAATACTAATCATATTATTAAAACACATTAGATGAGATAATGCACTACCCGACTATGAAGCACAGACTCTGACACGGACACCGGACACGACACGGACACTGCTAATGTCGAAAACACATGACACAGACACCACTGTATATATTAAATTATAATTAAATAAAATAAAATATATCTGCCCATTTATTAAATATAAAATAATTATTAATTACTATTAACAATTCTTAATTACTGATAACAATTATTTATTAATTATATCTGCCTATTTAATAATTATTAATTATTATTACTAGTATAAAAGAAGCATCACAGAAAATGGGGGAAAGAGAGAGAGGAGGAAGGTGATAATGAATTACTACCGGTTATCAGTTAAAGATATCTTTCTGCCTTTTTATCAGTTAAAGATGTTAGCTACCGTTTGAAAAGTCAATAATACTTTTTTTGGTGGAATGAAAAGTCAATAATACTAGTTTTTATAAATCAGTATGAGTATCAAATTATAATTTCAGAACTTGATTTGATGTTTGCCTGCAAGGATATGTGCTGTGACAGCAAGGTAGTGTAGCTGTGCAGTAATATTATAGCTAGCTGTGCAGTATAATCAGTAGTACTAGCTAGCTGTGCAGTATAAAAGAGAGGTAGTATAGCTTGCAAATGGTATTTCCGCCGTGCCCCCTTTGATCATTTCCGTGTCCCATCCGTGTCAACTCCCGTTTCGGTTAAAAAAGAAAAAATAAAAAAACATGACACCTTGGACAGGTGTCTGACACGTGTCGTACGCGTGTCAAACACTGACATGTGTCAGACACCTGGACACGCCACCCAGGAGCAGTGTCCGTGCTTCATAGCTACCTAGGGGTGGACAATCGGTCGGATTAGTCGGATTCGGGCTCAGTCAGGCCAATCCAACCAAAACCGACAAGTTATACATACAGCCCATTTCCGACCATCTACTAATTTGGATAGAGCGGTTTCGGTTTGGCCGGTTAGCACATTACTCGGGTGAGTTGAAACGGTTCCATTTTTATCTGATACGCAAACAAAAATCAACATTCAACACAACCAAACCATATTCACGTGGACGTTGGAACACAGATGAAAAGAGGGATGGGGGACTATGTAGAAGAAGCAAAAATAATAAAAAATAAAGCAGAATCTTAAACCAAGCTCAAACCTTTCATTAACAACAACAAACCTTACAATAAAAAGATTCAAACTTTAGAAAGAACCAAATCTTCTGTTACAGAAGTAAAATCAAGAACATCTTGGACATTATATTTTGCAGATCTGGCGCTAAAGAGCAACAAAGTTTGCAGATCTAGCTTGACGAGTACAAGCTCGGTGACAATACTGCACTGGTGTGGCTTTGGAAGTAGGTGCTGAAGAAAATGTAACTGGCACAATGAAGGAAGGAGAAGCTTTACGCAGTTGCTGCACATACTGCAATGGTGATGCATGAATCCATGGGAGAGATGGAGAGGGAGATGATGATGAAAAGGTTTGAGAAAGAAATTTTAAAACTTGTAACTTAGAAGTTGGAATGAGACCGGTCTTGGAAGTTGGAATTTTAACTAAAATAAATGATAATTAAATACTAGTAATATTTCAAGAAGCACAAAATGATTTAATCTGAGCCGCACATCATTTGTCCATGTCACTTATCCTAACCATATGCTAGTAAAAGGATGACATGTCGGTCGGATGTGGTTTCCAATGGGTTTTTATTTTGGCATCCAATTTTGACCATTGCAAACCAAATGGGACCGTTTGTTTCACCCGTTTATCCGCTCACCCGATATCAACCATCCGTTTAGTGCCTTATTTATGCGGGTATATCGGGTTGCGGTCGGGTGCAGGATTTTGTCCACCCCTATAGCTACCTGATGATTAACAAGCACAACATCGCCATCGTTCAAGTGACGATACACAACTTTTGCTTCAAATCCATCGTCATGTATCTTCCCGTCATGCATAATAATAACACCTTTTGAGGATAGTAATTTCTTTGCTGTTGGAGTACGAAACTTTTCATCTTTAAGCAGCATGACGGAGTTTCCTTTACCGGGAGCATAGTGTGTGGCACCCGGATGAGACTAGGGACCATTAAGGATAGCCTTTCTTAACTCTACTACATTCCAAGGAGTCACTTCCAAGGAGTCACTTTCTGCAAAATATTAAGAAAAAATGTCATTGGCAGAGAAAAAAATTATGCAAAGAGGTCACATGATGTGTTTTACAAAGTAATACCCTGCTCCATGCAGATTCTGATATTCAAGACCATTGCAAAAAAGCAGTATTATCATCAATTTGTCAACATGTCAATATTCAATATCTTACACATTGTTTGGATTCCTTAAATTGTGTCTTTAAAATTTATAGCTTGTACCAGGGAAAAATATGGTTGTCTCTCTAAAATCACCAAATTAAGCAGACAATGAAGTAAAGAATGGTGCAAGAAAAGTGCTATTAACAATCTGTAACCGTAAGAACACTCACTCTATGATTGGTTGAAATTCATATGGGTTCCACTACTTTAGACATGGAAGTATGGAACCCATTAACTTAGTGGGACCCATGTGAATTTCAACCAACCATAATGTAAGTATTGATTGGGGAGTCTTAAAGAGAGTGTTGCTAGCACTCCTCAAAGGTACAATACCAAACTGAATAGGCATTGGAAATTTATAATAGGAGAAAACAGTAACAAATATGCACATTTACTAATATGTAGTAACAACTCTCACCTCAGGAAAGGTTAACTTTAGAGCAAAATATAGGGGAATCCCAATTTCATTGACTGCTAAATAAAGATCAGGTGTAATTACAGAGCGACATGCAAAATTGGCCCTTTTTCCCATCATTTTCTGGCGGAAGATGCCTTCCTTCTTTTCCAGCAACTGACATATTCCCTCAGACACATCTCTTTTGCCCAAGCCAAGTAAAAAGTACCAATAATCCATTAAAAACTATTAGCAGGATATCTGAAACAAAAATAGAGGTACCTAAGAAAACATTTCATCAGAAATATAGACATGTAAAATTGTGTATACATCCATTTTTAGCATTTGCTTACTTATTGAATACGTCCAAAACAATTATATATACCAAATGAAACTCTCACCTGAAGCGGTTTTGTTGTCAAATAGCAGGTTTACAGACTTTTGAAGATGCATCCACCGGCGTAGAAGTTAGAACTACTGAGGACTGTGAATTCTTTAGACGGGCATCTCTTAGTTCTATGTTGGACTGTAAAACCTTAGTCAACAAAACAGTTTGAGGATGCTCCATCACCTACAAAAGCCAATGACGAAGTAAATAAAACACAGTTTGAGGATGCTCCATCACCTACAAAAGCCATAAAAGCTTTAAACACTCTTTAACCTGTAATTTGAATTGAATTAAATGAAACAATCGATATACTTAAACTTTAAAAATAATATATGCGCCAAACTAACCTTGGATGGCGTCAAAGATCCGGAAGTATCCCCAATTCCTAAAGATGGATCATCATCAATTGTTTGATTTGCCAAGGGTGCAGCTTCACTACTAATAACATTTGCTCTAGCTTGACCAGCTGAGAGAGATTTCTAGAGCCATCAACCGGAAACCCAAAATGGAGAAATTAGAGGAATGGAACACAAGAACATGAATCAGACATTGCAGCAAGAAATACCTACAAGCTTGAACCTATGGACGTGCCACTTTATATCCACAATAGATATCAAAGTTTTCGAAATTCAAGCTTGCCAAGTCATCACCAACATATTGCAAAATACCCACTGTTGACAAAACTGAACAACTCCTTTATTCTCATACTTGAAAATTGGAACTATCAGTAACGAATAGATACAAAATATAGAAAAAGCATCAACAGACATTCTTCACAAAATTGTAAACAACAAAACATAACCAATGCATGCATACAGAGAGATACGATCAAAAGATGTTAAGCCTGATTTATAAAGCATAGGACATCAAACGGTCTATTCTATCAGAATTTAATTAAAAAAAAGGATCATAATGCAACTGTTTGCCATATAACTCAAATACTGCAGCAATCACTAAAGAATCAAAGCATGGACCAATTTTATTGACTGCTGAGATTTGAGAATGAGAAATTAAGATAAAAGGCACCATAACCCAATTTAAACAAGGGAAGAGAGAAAACAATTCATCGAAAATTGATAAGTGCCCAAAGAAATTTGGGAATTTGTAAATATAGCAGAGTGTAGCCCATATGAACAGAATGTTGATAATGAAATATGAAAAGCACAGTTGTTGTGTAAGCAAATCAAACTAGCGTAGCCTGATTTCCCAACATTTCTCCAACCAAAATAAAGAAAAAAAAATCAAACTAGGATAGGAGAGAACACAAGAAAATAATAAGGCAACAATAACCAAGTCTTATCCCATTGTGTGCAGGTGCCTACGTGAATTAAATGATGCCATAATTCCCTACCATAGATTAAGTTCCGAGATAGACTATTTACCATCAAAGCAAAGAGACATTTATGAAATTCAAAAGAATTAATACAAATGTAAAAGCTTTTTGAAAGTAACTAGTTAAATTATTGGCTTAAATACAGTTTTGGTCCCCCTATTTTGACCAATCCACGATTTTGGTCCCTAAAGTTTTAATTTCACGATTTTGGTCCCCCTATTTTCCCAATTTGTAAAATCAATGGTCCCCCACTAATCTGGTCAAAATTGATTTTGACCTGTCAAAGCCTATCCTACCTGGCATTACCACGTGGATTTAAGTTTATTTTGAATATGTTTATTTTAGGGTTTCATTTCTCTCTGAATTCGTAATCACTCTCATCTCACCACTTTCACTTTCACTCTCACGCAAAACTCACACTCTCACGCAAAACTCACTTTCACTCTCACGAAAGCTTCGCACCATGAATTCGTAATCACTCTCATCTCACCACCTTCGCTTTCGTTTGGCTTTGGCACCATGAAAGCTTGAATCCCGAACTCGCGAACCCTAGACGACTGTAATCGAGCCCAAACTCTGATCAAATCGTACCCTATTTGAACCCTAAACTTACGCTGCTTCGAAGGAAGTAAATGACTGGAAAACAGAGTTCGAAGGAGGCAAATGGAGGGAGTTATACTACTTCAAGGAAGAGTGGGGCTCAAAAGTATGTGGAACGGTATGTTTGTACTTCATTCTTTATCCTGTGTTCTCTTCAATCGTTTTTTATGTTGATTTGTAGATGGTACTAATTTTTAGTATTATATTGTGTCTGTACTCTGTTTGTGAACCAATCAATAGCATGTGGTCCCTGTTTTTCGGTTTAAGTTTGTTATATTGTGAGCTGTTATCTTTGTGGTCCCTCATTTGTATGTTTAACAATGTCTTGTAGTGTATTTTAACAGTTTTTCTTCTGAAACAGCCCTGTAAATGACAGAAGCCTTAGATTCAAAATCCACCACAGGGGTATGTTTGTCTATTACCCCACAAAGGTCTATGTCAATGGGGAAATGATTGAGATGAATTGGGATTGGGATGTGGACCACATGTCCTATATGGAGATTGCAAAATTGGTCAAAAGTTTGGGTTATATAAGCTTCCAATGCCTTTGGTATAAGCACCCTAAGTTAGCAATAGCACGTGGTGGTTTGAAACCACTACAATCTGACAAAGATGTATTGGAAATGATTGAAGATGCCAAGGGATATGAGGTAGTTGAACTTTATGTGGATCATCTCATTGACAACCCTATTGTGGCTGATGGGGAAGTGGCTGATGGGGAAGTGGCTGATGGGGAAGGTGAAAATGTAGTAGATTGTGATGAGGTCAGTGACTTAGATAGTGAGGAAGATGAAGAGTATGTTGCTAATGAAGTGGAAGATTTGGATGATAGTGAAGGGGACCTAAGTGATTATGTAAACAGTGATAGTGAAGGTGATGAAGAGGCAGTGGATGGCAATTTTAGTGATAGTGATTATGATGAGCAATGGGATTGGACAGCTGTGTTCCCTCCTGAAACTATTAGTGAAGTTAGGAACATGGTGAAGTCTGATGGAGGTTCAAGGAAGAAGACCAATTCTGTTGAAGTTTGTACTGAATTTTATGGTGAGGAAGATTATGATTCTGAGCAACTAGAGACACCTCCAAATAGTGAAGATGATGGGGACCAACCTCCTAAATTTCCACATTTCAAGATGCCTAATATGGGAGAGCCTGTTAAATTGGAAGTGGGACTAAAATTCAATAGCAAGCAGATTGTTAAGGAGGCTGTTAAGGAGTATGCTCTGTGTTTTAGGAAGAATGTTTTTTTTTAAAAAAATGATAAGAAAAGAATGGTGGTTAAGTGTGTTAAAGAATGTCCATTCCATTTGAGGATTAGTAAGAGGAGTGGCAATAATTATTGGCAAATTGTCAGCTTTAGTGATGAGCATAGTTGTCATAGGACACCAAGAAACAGACAAGCAAAGACTGAGTGGCTTGCCAAAAAATTTGTGGACACTTTAAGGCATACACCTGAAATGAAGGCTAAGGGTTTGGCTGCAGAATCTGTTCAAAGGTGGGGTGTTAAATTGTCTCATGCTCAAGCATATAGGGCTAAGAGAAGAGCAATAGAGATGATCCAAGGTGCTGGTGCTGAACAATACAACCATCTTAGAAGCTACGCAGAGGAGTTAAGGAAGTCAAATCCTAATAGCACGGTAATTATCAAGTGTACTGAAAGTCCAAATGGTCCTGTTTTTGAAAGGATATATGTATGCCTCGAAGGTTGTAAGGCAGCATTTGCATACACATGCAGACCTTTAATTGGACTTGATGCTTGCTTCTTGAAGGGGGAACATGGTGGACAACTAATGGCTGCAGTTGGTAAAGATGGAAATAATATGATGCTGCCCATAGCATATGCAGTGGTAGAAGCTGAGACAAAGGATTCATGGCAGTGGTTTCTTGATCTCTTGGTAAATGACTTGTGTGACTTGCAACAAAGGGAATATTCATTTATCTCAGATCAGCAAAAAGTAAGTAAATTCAGTGACTAGTTCCTGTTTATGGTATTTTAAAAGTGATAAATTTATTTCATTTATATCTATCTAAATATTGTTCATTTCTTGCTCATGTTCAGGGACTAGTTCCTGCTATTCTAAGCCAGTGTGACAATGTTGAGCACAGATTATGTGTGAAGCATCTTTATGGTAATTGGAGGAAGAAATATCCTGGATCAGAAATGAAAGAAGTCCTTTGGTGGGCTGCTAGGACTACCACACTCCCTGATTGGCAGAGGGCAATGAATAAAATGAAGAATATGAATGAAGATGCTTGGAAGGATATGATGCAACTTCCACCTTCTACTTGGACTAGGCCCCACTACAAAACACACACACAATGTGACTTACAAGTCAACAACATGTGTGAGGCCTTCAACAAGGCAATTCTGGACCACAGAGAGAAGCCAATCATCACTTTGCTTGAAGGAATAAAGAACTACATAACTGAGAGGATAGTAACTCAAAGAACATTTATGAATAGATACAATGGACTTATTTGTCCTAAAATACAAATTATTATTGAAAGACTGAAGAGAGAAGCTGATGGGTGGATTCCTCAATGGCATGCTGATGATGATTTTGCATTATTCTCGGTATCAAATGATGTTGACCAATACACAGTCAATTTAAAGGACAAAACATGTTCATGTCGTAAGTGGGACTTGTCAGGAATTCCATGCCCACATGCAATTGCTTGTATCTGGCACAATGAGAAGAATCCCGAGGAGTATGTCTCCCATTATTATAGGTAATTAGCATGGCTGTTACTCATACATTTATGAGCTGTTAGTCATGTATATATTAAATGATGTTGTTTAATTCTGTATATATAAATTCTGCATGGCTGTTGCTAGTGTATATATTATTTCTGTTTTCTTGTTTTTTAAACCTAAGGAAATCAACATTTATGAGCACATACTCCTACATTGTCAAGCCATCAAATGGACCAAAGTTATGGCCAGAGACTGGAACTGATCCAATATTATCACCTGCTATGAGGAGAGCACCAGGGAGGCCAAAGAAGAAAAGAAACAAGGCTAATGATGAGCCAAGGCTTGCCAACAAGATCCCTAGGCTACTGCAAACTGTGAAGTGTAAGAAATGTGGAAAATTAGGCCCCAATGTCAGGACATGCAAGGGTAAGACTGCTGCTGATAGAGAGATACCCAAAGGTGGAAATAACAAAAGAAAGAAGAAGTCAGCTGATGTAGATGGGTCACAATCTTCTCAACCACAAAGGTCACAAGCTCCACAAGTGTCACAACCTTCTCAACCACAAGAGGCACAAGCTCCACAAGTGTGACAAGCTTATTAGTGTTAGCAAGTATATGGCATATGCCTTTTTGTGAAGCTGTTAGTATGGCATATGCCTTTAGGCACATATTTTGTAAAGGGATTAGTGTAGCTGTTATATGTAGTTATCCCACGATTAGTATGCCACATATTTTGTAAAGCAGATTGTGAAGCTGTTAGTTTTTTGTGAAGCTGTTAGTACAGCTTATGTTTATGTAAAGCAGATTAGTATGGCACATTTTTTGTAAAGCAGATTGTGAAGCTGTTATATATGTAGTTATCCCAGGAAATCAAAACAATGTTTATGTAAATATGGCCTTGTTGGGTTTTTGTTAATGAAATGCTACTGCCTATATGCAGCTTATCTGTTACAACTGAAATTATCCACCTGATTGTTTTATGCTACTGAACTGAAATGCAGCAATCTGTTTATGTGCTATTGCTACTGCCTATAATGCAGCAATCTGTTTTTAACAATGTTTATGTAAATGCAGCTACTGCTACTGCTACTGAAATACTGCTACTGCCTATAATGCTGCAATCTGTTTTTAACAATGTTTATGTAAATGCAGCTACTGCTACTGAAATGAACTGGAATGAAATTACCAGGTTATGCAATCTGTTTATGTGCTACTGCTACTGCCTATAATGCAGCAATCTGTTTATGTGCTACTGCTACTGCCTATAATGCAGCAATCTGTTTATGTGCTACTGCTACTGCCTATAATGCAGCAATCTGTTTATGTGCTACTGCTACTGCCTATAATGCTACTGCTACTGCCTATAATGCAACAATTACTTTAGCATCCATATTATCAACAATCAGGTTATGTGCTACTGCTACTGCCTATAATGCAGCTGAAATGAAATGCTGCTGTCTGCCATTATGTGCTACTGAAATATGCTGATGATGAAATGCATTATGTGCTACTGCTATTAATTTTGTAATTTCCAGGTTTACCTACATGAAATGAAATGCTGCTGAAATCTGTATTATGTTATGCAATCTGTTTTTAGCAATTTGGGTCAGCACTATGCAACAATTAAGCTGCAACAATTACTTTAGCATCCATATTATCAACAATTACTTTGGATGAATAATCTTTGTGTAGAAGATGGTAATAAACTGCACTGAAGCTATAACATAACAATAGTCATTACATAGTCATTGGTCATTACATAGTCATTACATAGTCATTAGTCATTACATTAGTCATTACATAAACTGATAAACATAACAATAGATGGCATAAAGCCATTCATTACAAACATACCCTAAACCATTACAAACATACCCTGAACTAATAACCCCTAAACCACAACCCTAACATTGAAAACTAATGCAACAAGGATGAAAATAATGATCCAAGAAATTGCCAAAAAACCCCATAACATGTTGTTCTTTTCCTTCATTTCTTGTTGAGTCTTTTTTGCTTCCTTGAACTCAGTAACCTTTGTCTTCAATTGAGCAACTTTGCTATTCAAGTCAACAACTGTGTTCTTCAAGGACCAAATTAGCTCCTTAGCTCTAGGAGACATAGCTTCATCATACCAGTGAAAGAATTGACATTGTTTTGCACCAAAATTCTGAAAATTATGCAGTAGCAGATTAAAATAGAGATCAAAGACAAATAACAGTGTAATGGCAGAAATCATACCTCATATAATCCACATCCATAAAACCTACGCCCAGGGTTCTGTTTTGTCCAACCAGTCACCAATGGAGCTTCCTTTCCACAGAAGCATTGAATGGGTCTTCTTCTCAATGACCCTTGCGACGAAATAGAATACTCAGACATGGGGTTCAGATCGTGAAGGGAGACGAAGAAGAGATTGTGGGCGATTTGAAGCTCTCAATCGCGAACCTGGTTGAAGAAAGAAGGTACGATTCAGGGGAGACGAACGTTCGATTCACGGAGACGAAGGTTGCTCCTTTTTTAGGGTTCGCGCCATTGAAGGGGTTCAGGAGAGAAGAAGAAGGAAGGGGTTCAGGAGAGAAGAAGAAGAAGATGAAAGAGGGGTTCAGGAGAGAAGAAGAAAGAAGGAGGAAGAAGATGATTACGTAATAGCCATGCCTACGTGGACTGCCTACGTGGACTGCCACGTAGGTTAAGTGAGTCAAAGGTCAAAATCAATTTTGACCAGATTAGTGGGGGACCATTGATTTTACAAATTGGGAAAATAGGGGGACCAAAATCGTGAAATTAAAACTTTAGGGACCAAAATCGTGGATTGGTCAAAATAGGGGGACCAAAACTGTATTTAAGCCTAAATTATTTGGAAATCACTAGACCATCATAAGGTCCAAGATCATGTCAAAGGAATGGAGAAGTATCTTCAAACGAAGGTGGCATACAAAACTGCCGAAAACATTAACCTTGTGAGCTTTAAGGAGAACAATTTACGAAGATTAAAAAAAGATTCATATCACAAAAATAATTTGGTTTTATCATAGAGAAACTAACAAGGTAAGTGAGTCATATACGAAGATTAAAAAAAGATTGACTTTACACGTGGTTTTCATTGATTTTAAATCGCATATGATAAAGTACCTAGAGAGGCTTTGTAGAAAGCTCTACATGAGGACTTTCAGTTGCATGTATTCAAAAAGTTCAAAGAAAGAATGTGGGGAATTTAATTTAAAGCACGTTATGGGAAACTAGCAAATGAGAGAAAAGCTCTCATAGGCTTTCATGATATATTAATTTCTGAAAAATAATTTCAAGCAGCAGGAAACAAAGAATTTACCTTGTGAAACCATCCAAATGTTGGTTTGGTGATTTCGGGATTGTCGAATCTACAACGTTGACACTTCCTTGGACTCTTCTTAAGAAACTTCCTTAGAACAGACATCGTCTCACTGAATTGAAGAGAGGTCCAGTTTTCTCCCGGCTACTCGACACCATAACACTGATCATCGACACCATCAACCGGATGTATGAATTCATCTGACAAATTTTTGGCCTTGGCAATATTCCCTTTCTTACAATTGGGTCGTGCGCAGCTTGACCTTGAATCATCATGAGACCATATGAACAATGGTCAAGAAATGCATATATATATATATATATATATATATATTACAAAAACACGAGAAAGGAGAAACAATACATAAAATCACCACATCAACGGATATTTACCTCGGCTTCGCTAGATAGAAAATGATGACAATTGAAACAAGTTTTTTGTAGAATGTCAAAAAGAATATTGAACATTAATGGGTTGTAAATAGGGGAAACAAGCTCAATGTGACCAAAATGACCCGGGCAACGCCTAGAGGTTCTGTCACAAGATTTGCTTTTTTTTCCGCATCTTTCCTACTTTCTCTCTTTCTTTTCTTGCTTTTTCCTTCCAGAATCTTCTTATGGGCTACACTGTTTTTCGACCACTTAAGTACCCCAACTTCTTTTATAGTAATAAAATCTGTAAAGTGCAATGCAAAACAGAGTGTGTTGGGGTACTTAAGTGGTCGAAAAAAATTTAACTCTTCAAATACACATAATTTATTCTTCAGTAACCTGTTTGGTGAAAAAAATTCATAACATATTTATGTAAAGTACGATGCTAAGTAGTGATTTTTTGGATGCTTTAGTGTTCGCAAAAAAATTCAACTATTCAAATATGAAAAATTTGTGTCTCAATAACTGGTTTGTTGAAAAAAAATTGTGACAATACGTAAACTGTGATGCTAAGCAGCGTGTTTTGAGATATTTTAGTGTTCGAAAAAAAATTAACTGTTATCAAGTTTTTTAAACTGTTCGAATACACAAAATTTGTTACTCAGTGGTCAGTTTGGTGGAAAAAAAATTCAAAAGAAAATATGTAAAGTACGATACTAAGTAGTGTGTTTTTTGATGTTTTAGTGTTCGTAAAAAAACTCAACTATTCAAATATGAAAAGCTTGTGCCTCAATAACCGATTTGGTGAAAAAATATATATAATTTCGTGATAAAATACGTAATGTATGATGCTAAGCGGGATATTTTGGGGTACTTTAGTGTTCGGAAAAATTTTATTCGTTCAAATACTCAGAGTTCATCCCTCAATAACCGATTTGATGAAAAAAAATAATTTGGTGACCAACATGTACACACTCTGTTTTAGTTTTAAGTTTGCAATTGCCTTTTTTATTACACATTTTTTTTAATTCATGCTCACCTTTAATTTAAATAATGTTTTCTCATGGTTGTAATTTAAGAAACAAATTTTACCCGACAACAACTCTATATTAACTAGAGTTTTTACCCCGTGCAGCGCACGGGTCAAGGCGCTAGTTTTTTTAATGGTTCATAACTCAGCTTTAAAACTGTCCCCATATCGTTATAATGGTTAGATAATATTGTGAATAAGTTCTATGATAGTGTTCATTTATAAATAATAAAAATCAAAATATTAATAGAGTAAAATATTTTAATCTACCCACGGTGTTTTGATGATATCCTGTAGGCAAAATTTGTACAATATTTTAAAATATTTAAATATAAAAAATGAAGTGTCACTAAATGATTAGATGTTAGGTAACACACCTAACAAAATTCAATGGCTACGGGAGTGTTCACCATTTTTTTAACGAGTCTCAATTGCTATGCACAGATTTTGAAACTTTATTGTAATTATTGTTGATAAATATATTATTAAAACTTTAATATTTTATTATGTCCCGGTGAACCCCCTTCCCATTAGTACTTTCCCCAATGGTAAAATTAACAGGGCCTAGGTTAAGGGCTCATGACTTTCCCCGCCTAGTATGCTAACCTCTTTGGGTCGTCACCCATATTTGATATAATTTATATATCCTACTTCAATCAGCCTTTTGATGAACTATTGTTCATCGATAATCAGTCTATAATTTGTATATCATTAACTCTATCATTAACAACGACGCACCCAATTCCTTTCCGAATTGTCCAATAGCGTTGAGAGTTTCTCCTCAACCTAAGTACGCGTCTTTTAAAGATTATGACACTCGGTGTAACTATTCGGTTTTAAACCACTTTTATAACCTCAACTTTTAATGAACATACAGTCCATCACATTGTCATATCATAACGTTTTTCTCACTCGTGATTACTAACGACTTATAGCAATTCACTTAACATAGAACGATTATCATGATATCCTCCAACATAAGCATTTTCACTTATTTACGGTTATTCAAACATTCTATTGGGCAATGAGAGATGGCAGCCATAGCCAGAAATAATCGAACAGAAGTAATTTTGGCCACATAGTGTGTGTAATGTATTGCGTTTGAAACAAATGGGATTCTTTGAATACTTTCATTTCTCAAGTCAGTCAAATGTCTTCAATGAAACTCATTTGAAGTCTAAAAGTTTTCTGCCTAGGACCAAATTAAAATCCATCATTCTAACTGTTTAAGGTAATTGGTTTTCTAGTTTTTGTGGGAGTACTAACTGTTTCAGTTTAGCTTCTGAAGCGCACAATCCCAAGTCCATTTCATCTTTTCGAATTCATACGAGTCATTCAAATTTTTATTTAAGGCATTTGGTGATACCAAGATGTTTTCACTTGCCTTTAAACAGGTCAATTTGCAGCAAATATCTTCTCATCTGGGCCAGCAAGAGTTGGAAGGAAAACGTGTCCCACGAAAGGTTTCTGGAAAGACCTTACCGTGCTTTCCTCCATGGGATTGTTCCCCTAGAGCAGGAGGGTTCATTACTGATCGATTTCTTACAGGTCTTCGTCCACAAGAATTTTATTTTCATTGTATGGCTGGTCATGAAAGGTAAGAGAAAACTCAAGGATTGACATGACAGCGGTTCATTCTAAATATTTGTTGTTGTTAAATGATGTGTGCAGTGTGTTTGCCGGGAAAGTGAATAGATATTATGTTACTCCCTACATCTGATTTCAAATTCTTTGGAACTATCAATTTTGTTTATTGAAATGTTTTGATCTTTTTTAAATGGACGACTTCATGTCTTGATCACGATATTTCTAAATCCTAACAACTGTCAAATATTGTTCAAAGATTAGTTGATACTGCTGTCAAAACATCACAGGGCAGTTACTTGCAAAGATGCCTAGTGAAAAGCCTCGAATGTCTTCAAGTTTGTTATGACCATACTGTCCATGATGCTGATGGTTCAATTATTCAGTTTCACTATGGAGAAGATGGCATAGACGTCCACCAAACCAGTTTTCTCACCAAATTTGAAGCATTATTAACTGTATGAACTTGTTTAACATTTTTAAGAAACCGTTAAATTGCATATAGACCTCGCATCTTGTGGTTTATATTTATTTATTATTTTCAGAATAAAGAGTTGGTTGACAGCAATGGTTGCCGTGAGCTAGATAGGTCCAGTCCTTATATCAGCCAATTGCCTGAGGCTCTTAAAAGAAAAGCAGAAAATTTCTTTTTTGGTTCAATGAAAGAAGACGAGTTCCTGAAATTGATGGAGCACAAGTATGTTACATGTCTTGCTCAACCGGGTGAGCCAGTTGGTGTGTTAGCTGCTCAATCTGTTGGAGAACCAGCAACAAAGATGACGTAAGTTATTTTAAATTGTGATAGATTTTTCTTCTAATTCTTTGATCATAGTTTGTAATTATGAGATGTGCTTTTGATCAATATGTTTCACGAATACTACATGAATAATTAATTTGTGATCATTAATGATCACGGGCAAGGGCAACCACATAGCTGTTCGGGATGATGCGCTTTTATGAAGTGGTTTTTATACCTTAGAGGCAATATAGTGATTTAGGAACTAAATAACTTCTAACAGTTATAGGAGTCAGGTGAATGTAACAAATAGTTCATGGGAAGGAGATAGCATAGAAAATAATTGAAAAATAGATACATTTTACCTACATGATTCATGAATACATGCATTTGGATACAATTGTTTCATGATTCTAGAATTCATGATAGTTATATGTAAGATCGGAGGGAGAAATTCTCGATAATTGTATATTTGAAATTAGTACCTCAAATAGAAGCTCATAGGATTGGGTATCTCTTTGATTACCTTGGTTATTTTGTAAAATTTATATGAACTACTGTGTGTGGCTGTTTAATTGTAATTGCTTATTTTTGGCTTCTTTTTTTGTTCACTTTTCAGTTTGAATGCTTTCCACCTTGCTGGTCGAAGTGAAATGAATGTGACACTTGGAATTCCACGTTTGCAAGAGATCCTCATGGCTGCCTGATGCGCAGGCGGCTTCACTGAGGGGGAGGCGCAGGTTTGGTAATGTTTTCACAAGGAGGGGCAAAAACGTCATTAGCACTAATTAGTATAAAAGGAGTGTTTTTGGAATAATAGGGTAGGTTTTATTTTGATTTGGACTTGGGACTTGGGAAGGGTTTTGCGCTGCGAAGAGGCAGCCTCCCTTTTGTGGCTTTCTTTGTGTTTTGTTCACCCAAACTCTATTTGGATTGTTATTTTCATCAATCAAACACTGTTTACGTTTAACTGTTTCCACTGTTGCTGTGTTTACTGTTCACGGTTACTGTTCACGGGTACTGTTCACGCTACTGTTCACGTTACTGTTCACGTTTTCTATCATTGGTATCAAAGCTCTTGTCCAACGGAGCTTGAGCGATGGTGAAGATGACCGCCATGGAAGAACGCCAAGAACGACTCGAGCAGGAATTCGAAGGGTTGGCGCTAGAGATGCGCACGCAAGGGGAGTCCATGCGCGAGTGGATGGATCGGATGGAGCTCCGTTTGAAAGGAACGCGACGCCGCCGGCGAAGAGGCAGCGAAGCGGTGACGCCAAGCGCAGAGGAGAACGGCGGGGGTGGCACCTCCACCGAATCCGAGAACTCCGGGGGGAACATCCCCCGCGTGCGACACAGGTATCGGGAACGGAAACTAGAAATCCCTGTTTTTGAAGGGGGCAAAGCGTATGGGTGGCTGGTCAGCAACCCTTTGGGACCGATTTTGAGCGTTAAACAAACAGGGACGGTGATGGAATACCGCGAGCAGTTTGAAATGTTAAGGGCTCCATTGAAGAGACGTGACAGAGGCATGTTAGAAAGCATTTTTCTCAACGGTTTACGTGAGGAAATACAAACTGAATTGAAACTCCATAGCACTCGGGGATTGAATGCTTTGATGGATCGAGCGTTACTCATAGAGGAAAGGAACAAGGCGTTAAGGGAGGAAGGAGGAAGGAGAGGTGAAGGGACTAAGTGGAAAAGTGGGGGGGGGGGGTGGGGTTCGGGAAGTGACCCGGGGAAGCATAGAACTGTTATTACCAAACCCAAGTTTGAGTTTGGGGGAGGTAGTGGCAGCAACTCTCAAGAATTGAAAAGTCAAGGGGGCTGAAGGGGAGAAGAAACAGGGGGTAGGGAGGAAACTCACTCAGGAGGAGCTGAGGGACCTTAGTAGGAAGGGGCTTTGCTTCAAATGTGGGGAAAGGTGGGGGAAAAATCACATTTGTAAGATGAAACACTTTAGAGTGGAGTTGATTGATGATGAAGAGAGTGAGGGAGAGGGAGATCAAGGGGGGGTGAGGAGGAGATAGGGGAGGTAGACGGTGAACTAAAGACTCTATTGCTGTCACTCAAGACCAAAGTGGGTTTGACTTCAAACCAATCATTCAAGGTGTGGGGGATTATTAATGGGAGGAAGGTGTTGATACTGATTGATTGTGGAGCTTCTAGCAGTTTCATATCCTACAAGTTAGTAGAGGAATTGAATTTAGACTTGGAGGACACTCCGGAGTATACTGTCGAGGTGGGGAATGGTGAGAAGATCACTCACAAGGGAGTCTGCAGGGGACTGAAGGTGCAAGTGCAGGGGATCAACTTTACTCAGAAATTTTATTTAATGACTCTGGCAGGGACTGAATTGGTACTTGGTTTGGACTGGTTGGCTAGCTTAGGTGACATCAAAGCTAATTTTCAAGACATGGTCATCAAGTGGAAAGGGGAAGGGCAAACATTCAAGATTAGAGGAGAACAGTCTCTTAGTAGACAACAAGCTTCGCTCAAATCCATGAGGAAGGCTCTACTAAGGGAAGAGGAGAGGTATCTACTTCAATTGTATGAAATGCAGGGCGTGGGGACTGAAACTCAGCTGCTGCCCGAGGTGAAAGGAGTGCTGGAAGAGTTCTCAGATGTGTTCCAAGCACCCACAGAGTTGCCTCCTATGAGGGCGCAAGATCATGCCATTGTGCTCAAGCCCGGAGCACCAACTCCCAACATCAGGCCATACAGGTACCCCCATTATCAAAAGGATGAGATAGAGAAGTTTGTGAGCGAAATGTTGTCTGCAAGGATCATTAGACCTAGTGTCAGTCCTTTCTCTAGCCCTGTGCTGCTGGTTAAGAAAAAGGATGGTGGGTGGAGGTTTTGCATAGACTACAGGGTCTTGAACAAGTATACTGCGCCCGATAAGTTCCCCATACCCATCATCGATGAGCTATTAGATGAGATTGGTAATGCGAGGATATTCTCTAAACTTGATTTGAAGTCGGGGTATCATCAGATTAGAATGAGGAGCGAAGACATTCCCAAGACCTCTTTTAGAACCCATGAGGGGCATTACGAATACTTAGTGATGCCGTTTGGATTGACTAATGCCCCATCTACTTTCCAAGCCTTGATGAACCGTATTCTGACACCGATCTTGAGGAAGTATGTCTTGGTGTTTTTTGACGATATACTGGTTTATAGTAGGGACTTGGATTATCATGTGGAGCACCTGAAGAGTGTGTTGGACATTCTGAGAAGTAATCAGTTGGTTGCTAACCAAAAGAAATGCACTTTTGCTCAGAGTCAGATTGAATACCTCGGTCACGTCATTTCGGGAGAGGGGGTGGCAGCCGACCCCTCCAAGGTTGAAGCTATGGTAAATTGGCCTGCCCCAAGGGATGTGAAGAGCCTTAGGGGTTTCCTTGGGTTGACTGGGTATTACAGAAGGTTTGTGAAGGACTATGAAAAAATTGTGTGGCCTCTTATGCAACAACTCAAGAAAGATAGTTTCCGTTGGGATGAGAGTGCCCAGTTAGCTTTTGAGAAGCTGAAAGTAGCCATGACAACACTACCAGTTCTTGCCATACCTGACTTCTCCAAAGAGTTCATTGCGGAGACCGATGCATCTGGGAAGGGGTTGGGGGCAGTTCTTATGGAAGAGGGGAGGTCGGTGGCATACATGAGCCAAACCTTGTCCAATCGAGCTCAGAACAAGTCGGTGTATGAGAGAGAGTTGATGGCTATTGTGATAGCAGTTCAGAAATGGAGACATTACCTTCTGGGAAGGCGTTTTGTGGTACATACCGACCAGAGGAGTTTGAGGTTTCTGATGGAGCAGAGGGTAATGGGGGAGGAGCAACAGAAGTGGATAACCAAACTATTGGGCTTCGATTTTGAGATCAAATATAAGCCTGGAATCGAGAATAAAGCAGCTGACGCCTTGTCAAGGCAGCACAATTACAGTGCCATCTCCATGGTGCAATGCCCGGAGTGGGACGGTCTAAAGGATGAGGTACAAGCTGATGAACAGTTGAAACTTATTGTGCAAGACCTAGTTGCAAAGGTGAACACTCATGTGGGTTATACATTGAGGAATGGACGACTATACTATCACGGTCGCTTGGTCCTTCCCAAAGACTCCCCTCGGATTGGGAAGATTCTGGAGGAGTTCCATGACTCAGCTATGGGTGGACATTCCGGGATTCTGCGAACTTACAAGAGAATAGCAAGTGTAGTGTATTGGGAGGGAATGAGGAAGAGGATTCAGCAGTATGTTCAGGCCTGTGCCATATGCCAGCAGAACAAGTATCAGGCCCTGACCCCCGGGGGATTGCTCCAACCGCTTCCGATACCGGCTCAGGTTTGGAGTGATGTGTCTATGGACTTCGTTGGGGGATTACCCAAGTCAGCAGGGATGGATACCATCCTGGTAGTGGTTGATCGACTCACCAAATACGCTCATTTCGTAGCCCTGGCTCATCCGTACAATGCCAAGGATGTGGCTCTTGTGTTTATGAAGGAGATAGTGAAGTTACATGGGTTCCCAAGCTCCATTGTGTCTGACAGAGATAGAGTCTTCACGAGTGCATTCTGGTCCGAGTTGTTTGCAGCTGCAGGGTCCAAGCTGAAATATAGCTCAGCCTACCATCCTCAGACCGACGGCCAAACAGAAGTAGTCAATAGGTGTGTTGAGACCTATTTGAGGTGTTTGACCGGTAGCAAACCCAAGCAGTGGGTTAAGTGGCTACCCTGGGCTGAGTATTGGTACAATACCAACTATCACTCTTCCATTCAAATGTCCCCGTTTGAAGCTTTGTATGGACGGAAACCCCCCGTGTTAGTGAGGGGGGATGAAAATAGTAGTTTTGTGGATGAGGTTCAACAACTAACTCAAGAGAGGAATGAGTTGCTTCATGATAGTTATATGTAAGATCGGAGGGAGAAATTCTCGATAATTGTATATTTGAAATTAGTACCTCAAATAGAAGCTCATAGGATTGGGTATCTCTTTGATTACCTTGGTTATTTTGTAAAATTTATATGAACTACTGTGTGTGGCTGTTTAATTGTAATTGCTTATTTTTGGCTTCTTTTTTTGTTCACTTTTCAGTTTGAATGCTTTCCACCTTGCTGGTCGAAGTGAAATGAATGTGACACTTGGAATTCCACGTTTGCAAGAGATCCTCATGGCTGCCTCCCAAGATATCCAGACTCCATTTATGACATGTCGCCTGGGACCCAATAAATCTATGTGAGATTCTGACATTGTTCTCTGTTCTCCAGTGTCATTTTTTTCCCTGACAGTTATTTTGTTTCTTAAACTTGCTTTTCTATGCACAAATACCTGTTCGATTTGTCACAAAAAAAAGTGCTAATGTCTGATGAAGTTGTTATTTGCAGGAAAGATGCCATTTGTATTGCTGATAAATTGAAGAAGATTACTGCAGCCGACATAATTGAGAGTTTGAATGTTTCTTGTATTAAAGACAATCTCATTTATACTATATATAAACTTACAATGAAGCTATATGAACCTAAGGACTATCAAAAATACACTGATGTTACCGTTGAAGATTGGGAGAAAACTCTAAAACTCTTCTTTGTGAGGGAGTTGGATGATGCAATTCAAAAGCACGTGAGGTTGCTGTCTAAAACTAGTGACATAAAAATTAGCGTTGTTTCTTTCTATTCAACTGCTGTTTCTTTTAAGTAGACAGACAGCATAAATTTAATTGCTGTTTCTTTCTATTCAGAATCTCCAATATCGAAGTTTATATTGTGCTGCTGTCTTTTAGATGCATTGTTCCACATTATAAATAGTTGTTAGGAACCTTTATTTACCTGTGCTGTTTAGAAATATTTGCTTTTTTGCATTCTGAAAGATAAATACTAGGTTCACAATAGTGCTTCACAAAAATAGGTAGTTGGTTGTCAATTTTCTATTTTTCTGTGGCTCAAACGATTAACTCACTCTTTTCAAATTAACTATGTGCAGATTGCTCAAACATCAGCCGAAAAGGTTTGCATCCAAAACTTTGGAAAGGTTGGCCAATGTAAAGCTATTACATGTAAAGAAAGTGGAGTAATCTACTATGGTGAAGATGGCAGTAAAAGGGAGGATATTCCATCCTTAGAGAAAGAAAAAATTCCAGCACTTCAGTCATCTGGTGTACATTTTGAAACATTTTTGGAGATGCAAGATCATCTTCATGTTAGGTATATTTATTCAAAAAACGTCCATGCTATGCTAATGGCTTATGGGGTGGAAGCAGCCAGAGAAACCATCATTAGGGAAATACAAAGTGTCTTCAAATATTACGGGATATTGATAAATATATGACACTTAACACTCATTGCTGACTTCATGACACACACTGGTGGCTCGATCCCTATGAACAGAATGGGGGGCGTAAGTCTACATCCCCTTTCCTCAAAATGTGCTCTGAGACAGCCTTCAAATTCATTGTTGAAGCAGCTTATCATGGGCAGGTGGACAACCTGGAGACTCCTTCGTCTAGAATTTGTCTTGGTTTGCCTGTAAAGATGGGAACTGGATGCCATGAGTTGCTTCAGAAGCTGGTATCTAACCCCTAATGCCACAAAAAAAACCTTATTATTTGCACAATTGCCTGGACATGTTTGACGTAGTTGATTTTGGTTTATGCTGATTTGATCTTATAACTGCTGCAACGCCTGTTTTTCCTACTCTAAGAGGTCTTTACTTTCATATTTGCTATTTGGTCGCAAATTGTAACATGACTTGGTAACGGTCGTTTTTCCTACTTTTGGCGCCCTATGGTTCGAAATCAACTATTTAGTAGCAACTGAGGAAATAAAATGTAGGAATTCAGTGCTTCACAATAGTGCTTCACAAAAATAGGTAGTTGGTTGTCAATCCATAGAGCTGTACCGTTCAACTCACCGTTTAAGTCAGTTTTGTCATAATAATCCCAAGTCCTGGTGAGCTGCTTTTATGTCACCATTCTGATGGCTCTTTCCATTTGTAACATCCTCAAAATAATTAATCGAATTATTTGGATGTAACTCAATTGAATTAATTTAGTGCTTAATTGGTAAAATTATTGAGTGCTAAAATTAATTATTGACTGTCACAGGATCGTTAACCGAATAATATGGGTCAAGGACGTTTTGGAATCGAAATAAGAGTTTAAGATTAATATGGTAATTTGACCATGTTACCACTTATATAATAAATATATATATATATATATATATATATATATACGTGTGTGTGTGTGTGTGTGTGTGTGTGTGTGTGTGTGTGTGTGTGTGTGTGAGAAAGAATTAAAAAGAATAGAAAGAAAAGAAAGAAAGGGAAGCGAGAGAAACAGAGAGGAGAAGGGGAAAGGAAAAGAAGAGAAAGAATGGGTGTGGAAGAAGAAGAGAAAAAAGGGGATATTTCGGTTCTTCAAAACGACTTCCTTCCAACACGAAAAGCGTTCAGCGTTACTTCCTCTTCGATTTGGTACAAACATCATCATCATCAACTCACTCTACACAAATTCACCATTTTCGAATTTGGAGAAGAAGGGGAGGAAATCTTGAGTTTCTTTCTTCAACAAGTGTTCTAGAGGTTAGGGAATTTCAAATAAGTGATTGGGTGCAAGCTTGGAGTGAAGGAATCAAGGATTGGGTGACTTAGGGTTTGAAAATCAAAATTGAGGTTTATGTGTGAATAGTGATTGAAGGTTGAAGATGATGAATAGTGTCTTTGGGTGACTCATGGTTGAATGGGAAGATTGGGGAGCGAATTCGTTTGTCGTCGGAGCGTAAAGTATATGCGGGGAACGTTCGTGTGGTTATGTCGGAAAAGCGATTTCGCGGAAAGTCTCGGCTATTTGTGATTTTCATCACAATCGGTGAATTTTACTCACGTTTAGGTTTATTCCGTTTTAGTATGATTTTTATGTTGATTGGTTTCGAGAGTTTTTGAGTCGAAAACCGTTATTTCGAAATATATCGTTTTTGGATAAAATTTGTTTATGTCGAGTTTTGATTGATTTATCGCTTTCGCTGGAATATGGACTGATTGTGCGATGTTGATCGGATATGTTGGTGTGGTTGTTTGGACTGTTTTCGATCGGAACAAAAATCGTTCGAGAATTTTCGAGTCAAAAACCGTTATTTGGAAAATATGTCGTATTTTGATAAGATTCGTTTCGATTGAGTTTTTGATTGATTTGATTGATTGTGTGATGTTGATTGGGTCTGTTTTTATGATTGTTTGATCTGTTTTCAATCAGAACGAGGATCGGAATTGAGCGGAATAGCGGATTTCGAGAGAAACCGTAAAATCTGCACTTTTCAGCAGACGGTCGCGTCGCGACCCTGTCCCCATCGCCTCGCGACCAGGCTCAGTTTTGTCACGCAAATATTTCTGTCTCCTTTCGCGTCGCGACGGTAGCAGTTCGCGTCGCGACGCTTTGCAGTTTTTCAGCAACTGTACACTGATTTTGTTTTCGCGATAACTTTTTATCCGGATTGAGGTGTTCTCAGATGCGTTTGAAAGCTTATTTAAAGACCTAACTAGATATGTAATTTAAATCATATAATGAGTTGATTTACTTAGTGATAATTATGTTGGAAAACCGAGAAATAGAGTGCGTGAGCGAACACGTAATACTTTTGTTATTAGAAACTAAATGTTCAACTATGGGTTTGATGTGAATGAACTATGAGTTCATGTATGTGTGGATATATTCATATATATATATATATATATATATATATATATATTATATCGAGTGTGGGTGACGATCCACGAGGTTAACATACTAGGCGAGGAAGTCATGATCCTTTACCCTAGGCCCGTATACCATTAGGGAAAGTACTATTGGTAAGGGGGTTCGCCGGGATTAGCAGTGAGTTTTTGATTGATTTGATTGATTGTGTGATGTTGATTGGGTCTGTTTTTATGATTGTTTGATCTGTTTTCAATCGGAACGAGGATCGGAATTGAGCGGAATATCGGATTTCGCGAGAAACCGTAAAATCTGCACTTTTCAGCAGACGGTCGCGTCGCGACCCGTCCCCATCGCCTCGCGACCAGGCTCAGTTTTGTCACGCAAATATTTCTGTCTCCTTTCGCGTCGCGACGGTAGCAGTTCGCGTCGCGACGGTTTGCAGTTATTCAGCAAATGTACACTAATTTTGTTTTCGCGATAACTTTTTATCCGGATTGAGGTGTTCTCAGATGCGTTTGAAAGCTTATTTAAAGACCTAACTAGATATGTAATTTAAATCATATAATGAGTTGATTACTTAGTGATAATTATGTTGGAAAACCGAGAAATAGAGTGCGTGAGCGAACACGTAATACTTTTGTTATTAGAAACTAAATGTTCAACTATGGGTTTGATGTGAATGAACTATGAGTTCATGTATGTGTGGATATATTCATATATATATATATATATATATTATATCGAGTGTGGGAGACGACCCACGAGGTTAACATACTAGGCGAGGAAGTCATGATCCTTTACCCTAGGCCCGTATACCATTAGGGAAAGTACTATTGGTAAGGGGGTTCGCCGGGATTAGCAGTGTGTGCAGTGAGTTGATTTACTTAGTGATAATTATGTTGGAAAACCGAGAAATAGAGTGCATGAGCGAACACGTAATACTTTTGTTATTAGAAACTAAATGTTCAACTATGGGTTTGATGTGAATGAACAATGAGTTCATGTATGTGTGGATATATATATATATATATATATATATATATATATATATATATATATATATTATATCGAGTGTGGGTGACGACCCACGAGGTTAACATACTAGGCGAGGAAGTCATGATCCTTTACCCTAGGCCCGTATACCATTAGGGAAAGTACTATTGGTAAGGGGGTTCGCCGGGATTAGCAGTGAGTTTTTGATTGATTTGATTGATTGTGTGATGTTGATTGGGTCTGTTTTTATGATTGTTTGATCTGTTTTCAATCGGAACGAGGATCAGAATTGAGCGGAATAGTGGATTTCGCGAGAAACCGTAAAATCTGCACTTTTCAGCAGACGGTCGCGTCGCGACCCGTCCCCATCGCCTCGCGACCAGTGTAACACCCCTTTTCTACCCCATAATTTACACGTCATTTATCAGAGTAATTTCATTTTCGCAAATATTAATTTAACTGGTAGAAAAGAAATGCCACTTCGTCATTAACAAAACTCATCAACTGCACCCATCAAGGTTTGTGCAACAAAACACCCGTCATGAAAGTTAAACTCCAAAAATCACATCCCAGCGGAATAAAACAATAACTCACTAATACCACTCAAACACGTCTCACATCATCGACATAATCATTAAACAACTAGTTAATTAATTAACAAATTCCAACCACGCCCCCTAGGTCTCACAGTATCAGAGAGCGACTCGACAGACATCCCAATAGCTATTAAAGAAGGCAGCAGGACCTTTACTCGCGGTTACCTGCAGCGTTGCCACAATAGAGCAACATTCCAAGCAGAAGGGGTGAGAATTTCAACAAAACATAATTAAGCACATAATAGAGTAATGTGAACAAAGCAATCATACAACATCGTCATCACCCTCAACATCATCGTCACTGAACACTAATTCAAATCACAATTTTTACCACAAGTCATAAATCATGAATGTGCATGGAAATGCAACCCACGCCTGGGTATATGCATGATGGTACCATTCTCGTCATAATTAAGCCACTATGGGCACATCGTCACTGTTTTACATCAATAAGAGGCCGAAGCCTATTCGTCATAATATGCACATGCTATGAGACACTATGGACACATGTGCCACACCAAATCACTCACCTGGAGTCCTCGTCATCGTCGTCATAAAAACACTCATAGAGTGTACTCGTCATAATCATCACAATTATATCACATCATCATCATAAACATCACATTTAAATTGAGAAAACAACACCTTAACATTTAAGGAAACAGCAGCATTTTTATGTTTAAAATATTATTTTCGGACTCTCGGTAAAATTCCGGCACATGCATAAAATTTTTTGGCGCACGGGGCAGCGCACAAGGCACGCCCAGCACCACGCAACACACGCACCAGGCGCGCCCAGAGGCAGCGCCCAGCACCACGCGCACAGCAGCGCCACACACACACACCCACAGGGAGAACTCCAAAATGACACGTGCAAAAATAAAACCACTCGAGCCAAAATGTTTAAAATTGAATTTGGGCACGCAAATGCAAAAGATGGTACGGTAAAATATGCCCAGAATTCAAAGTTTCACCCAAATCACCCCATATGCGCACACAAGCAACACCCACCGAGACAACTCCAAAATGACACGTGCAAAAATAAAACCACTCGAGCCAAAATGTTTAAAATTGAATTTGGGCACGCAAATGCAAAAGATGGCACGGTAAAATATGCCCAGAATTCGAAGTTTCACCCAAAACACCCCATATGCGCACACAAGCAACACCCACCGAGACAACTCCAAAATGACACGTACAAAAATAAAACCACTCGAGCCAAACTGTTTAAAATTGAATTTGGGCACGCAAATGCAAAAGATGGCACGGTAAAATATGCCCAGAATTCGAAGTTTCACCCAAAACACCCCATATGCGCACACAAGCAACACCCACCGAGACAACTCCAAAATGACACGTGCAAAAATAAAACCACTCGAGCCAAAATGTTTAAAATTGAATTTGGGCACGCAAATGCAAAAGATGGCACGGTAAAATATGCCCAGAATTCGAAGTTTCACCCAAAACACCCCATATGCGCACACAAGCAACACCCACCGAGACAACTCCAAAATGACACGTGCAAAAATAAAACCACTCGAGCAAAATGTTTAAAATTGAATTTGGGCACGCAAATGCAAAAGATGGCACGGTAAAATATGCCCAGAATTCGAAGTTTCACCCAAAACACCCCATATGCGCACACAATGGCCATTTCATCGAATAGTTTACATGCAGCAGAATCTTTTACACGAAAATCAGCATGATCACATCATAATTCCTTCCCAACCATCATCAAACATTACACATACGAAACTACACATAACAACATCAACGATTCATCACACAACATCATAATCCGCAACTCTCATAATTCGCAACATCATAATTCGCAACATCATAATTCGCAACTCTCATAACAACATCATACTTCGCAACATCATAGTTCACAATTCATCAAATCACATACTCAATTATATTAAATCGAAACGCTCACCCTTACCTCGAATGCGTAAGCCCCTAGCACGAAGAAGAGGATCACGTACGAGAACACCGCAACACGAAAGCTCTTCCTTCCCTTCCTCTTCTCAGCGCCGTCTCACTCTTCTTTTCTCTCCCTCCCTTCGCAAGCTTTTTCTTTCTTTTCTCTACAAGTGATGCGATTCCTAAGACCCTAGCGCCTTTGGAGCCTAAGCTAACGGGCTTGGGCTTCATGGGCCAGTCACACCGTCCCGGAATTACCAACACCACTCCCTGACTCGAATTTAAATAAGAATAACATATTAATAATTTATACTAATAATATTACCAATAATAATAATAATAATAATAATAATAATAATAATAATATTGCAACACTTAAATAATTTAATCAAATAATTAATTAAATTATTTTGGGTGTTACAACTCTCCCCCACTTAGGAAATTTTCGTCCTCGAAATTCTTACTTGACTCAAACAACTCTGGATACGACTCTCGCATCTTATCCTCCAGCTCCCATGTCAGGCTTTCACCATCTGCTCCAAACCAAACAACCTTCACTAGATTGATATCCTTACCTCGTAAGGTCTTCACCTCACGATCCTCAATTCGTACAGGCATAGTCTCCACAGTGAGATTATCCCGCACCTCCACATCGTCTGGTTGAATCACATGAGACGGATCCGCAATATACTTCCGAAGCTGCGACACGTGAAACACGTCGTGCAAGTTCGAAAGATTAGGTGGCAAGGCCACCCGATATGCAACACTCCCAACTCTTTCCGTAATCTGATACGGCCCAATGAAACGAGGAGTCAACTTCTTCGATTTCAGCGCACGCCCAACACCAGTCATAGGTGTGACCCTCAGGAACACGTGGTCACCCGCTTCAAATTCTAAATCTTTCCTTCTCTTATCATGGTAGCTCTTCTGTCTACTCTGCGACGCTTTCATTTTCTCCCAGATCACCTTCACTTTCTCAGTAGTTTCTCTGACTAGCTCAGGTCCAAGTACTAAACTTTCCCCAGTCTCATACCAACACACCGGAGTCCTACACCTCCGACCATACAACGCCTCAAACGGCGCCATCCCGATACTGGAATGATAACTGTTGTTGTAGGTAAACTCGATCAATGGAAGATGAGTATCCCACGCACCTCCCTGCTCTAGAACACATGACCTCAACAGATCTTCCAACGATTGAATCGTCCTCTCTGTCTGCCCATCAGTTTGAGGATGATAAGCTGAACTCAACCTCAATTTCGAACCCAACTCCTTCTGCAAACTACTCCAAAAGTCCGAAGTGAACCTTGGGTCTCTATCCGACACAATGCACAAAGGAACGCCATGCAGCTTCACAATCACCTGAATATAGATTTTTGCCAATCTCGACACCGGATACTTAATGCCGATAGGAATGAAATGAGCCGACTTCGAAAACCCCTCAATGAATCTTTTATAATAACCCGCTAATCCCAGAAAACTCCTTATCTCAGTAACTGACTTCGGGGACTCCCACTGCAACACTGCATCAACCTTAGAAGGATCCACCGCAATCCCCTCACTAGAAATCACATGACCGAGAAAACTGACTTCTTTCAACCAAAACTCACACTTGGACAACTTCGCATATAACTTTCGATCCCTCAGAATTTCCAACACCAACCTCAGATGTTCCGCATGCTCCTCTCCCGACTTAGAATAAATTAGAATATCATCAATGAAAACCACCACAAATTTGTCCAGATACTCGCGAAAGATTTGGTTCATGTACCCCATGAATACCCCCGGCGCATTAGTCACACCGAAAGGCATTACGGAATACTCATAGTGCCCATATCTTGTCCTAAACGCCGTCTTCTGGATGTCTTCATCTTTTACCTTGATCTGATGATAACCAGACCTTAAGTCAATCTTGCTGAATACTTTAGCACCCACCAACTGATCCATCAAGTCATCAATCCTCGGTAACGGATACTTGTTCTTGATCGTAACTTTATTCAATTGACGATAGTCTACACGCAACCTCATACTACCATCTTTATTTTTCACTAGCAACACTGGAGCTCCCCACGGCGACACACTCGGTCTTACAAACTTCTTTTCTAACAAATCCTCAAGTTGCTTCTTCAATTCTGCCAACTCAGACGCAGACATTCTATATGGTGCCATAGACACAGGCTTAGTGCCAGGAACTAGATCAATAGTAAACTCCACCTCTCTCTCTGGTGGTATATCAGGAATCTCGTCAGGAAACACCTCGGAAAACTCACACACCACCTGCAACTCATCAATCTTCGCTTGGCTCTCAGCAGACAACGACGCTAACTGAGAAAACAGCTGAACCTCTTCTCTCATCACCCTGTGCAGCTGACCCGCAGATAGCAAACCAGACCTCTCTTCAGGCGAAGCGAAACTCACGGACCTTTCGCGACAGTTGATATGTACATGATTATCAACTAACCAGTCCATACCCAGAATGACATCCATTCCACTCAGCGGCAAACAGATCAATTCAACTAAAAATTCTCTACCATATATAGATACAGGACATTTGGCACAAACAACGGAGGTAGTTACCGAACCCTTAGCTGGAGTATCGATAACCATCTCTCTCAACATATCAGATAAGACAAGACTTAGTTTCTCAACACATGCGGCAGCAATAAAACTATGGGTAGCACCAGTATCAACAATAGCAATAAGAGGAAAATTATTGATATAGCGCGTACCTCGAATCTCATTCACCACATCAGACCCAGCCAGAGCGAACACTTTCCCAAAAGACTTCTCCTTCTTGGGTTTTGAGCACTGTGTACTGATGTGACCACCCCTCACCAGCGGATAGTATTTCCTCCTGAACTCTCTCTGGAACACAGTCCAAGTAATCTCCTCATTGGCGACCAATCACCCTCTGCCTAGCCGCCATCCACCAGTCATCAGCCTCTCTCTTCAACATGTGCGTACCATAACGAACCTTCTGAGCATCGGTACAATCCATAACGCGGAAGATTCGCTCCATCTCTCTCAGCCACTCAAGGGCACCATCAGGGTTATACCCGCCTTCAAAAGTAGGAGGGTTCTCTCGCTGGAGCGTAGCCAAACTGCGCGTCCCAGCATCACCAGCACCTGGTATGTTGCCCACAACCCCAGCTATAGCCTGCAAAGTAGCAGCAAGTGCAGTATCATTCCGTCCTGCCATTCTAGCACTGCAACAGAACCAGAATTCAGAAACGAGTAACAAAACTCAATGCTACTCAACTTGACGACTCGACCACCGGCCGGACAGACCGAACTGCTCTGATACCACTAATGTAACACCCCTTTTCTACCCCATAATTTACACGTCATTTATCTGAGTAATTTCATTTTCGCAAATATTAATTTAACTGGTAGAAAAGAAATGCCACTTCGTCATTAACAAAACTCATCAACTGCACCCATCAAGGTTTGTGCAACAAAACACCCGTCATGAAAGTTAAACTCCAAAAATCACATCCCAGCAGAATAAAACAATAACTCACTAATACCACTCAAACACGTCTCACATCATCGACATAATCATTAAACAACTAGTTAATTAATTAACAAATTCCAACCACGCCCCCTAGGTGTCACAGTATCAGAGAGCGACTCGACAGACATCCCAATAGCTATTAATGAAGGCAGCAGGACCTTCACTCGCGGTTACCTGCAGCGTTGCCACAATAGAGCAACATTCCAAGCAGAAGGGGTGAGAATTTCAACAAAACATAATTAAGCACATAATAGAGTAATGTGAACAAAGCAATCATACAACATCGTCATCACCCTCAACATCATCATCATTGAACACTAATTCAAATCACAATTTTTACCACAAGTCATAAATCATGAATGTGCATGGAAATGCAACCCACGCCTGGGTATATGCATGATGGTACCATTCTCGTCATAATTAAGCCACTATGGGCACATCGTCAATGTTTTACATCAATAAGAGGCCGAAGCCTATTCGTCATAATATGCACATGCTATGAGACACTATGGACACATGTGCCACACCAAATCACTCACCTGGAGTCCTCGTCATCGTCGTCATAGAAACACTCATAGAGTGTACTCGTCATAATCATCACAATTATATCACATCATCACCATAAACATCACATTTAAATTGAGAAAACAACACCTTAACATTTAAGGAAACAGCAGCATTTTTATGTTTAAAATATTATTTCCCAGCACCACGCAACACACGCACCAGGCGCGCCCAGCACCACGCGCACAGCAGCGCCACACACACACACCCACAGGGACAACTCCAAAATGACACGTGCAAAAATAAAACCACTCGAGCCAAAATGTTTAAAATTGAATTTGGGCACGCAAATGCAAAAGATGGCACGGTAAAATATGCCCAGAATTCGAAGTTTCACCCAAAACACCCCATATGCGCACACAAGCAACACCCACCGAGACAACTCCAAAATGACACGTGCAAAAATAAAACCACTCAAGCCAAAATGTTTAAAATTGAATTTGGGCACGGAAATGCAAAAGATGGCACGGTAAAATATGCCCAGAATTCGAAGTTTCACCCAAAACACCCCATATGCGCACACAAGCAACACCCACCGAGACAACTCCAAAATGACACGTGCAAAAATAAAACCACTCGAGCTAAAATGTTTAAAATTGAATTTGGGCACGCAAATGCAAAAGATGGCACGGTAAAATATGCCCAGAATTCGAAGTTTCACCCAAATCACCCCATATGCGCACACAAGCAACACCCACCGAGACAACTCCAAAATGACACGTGCAAAAATAAAACCACTCGAGCCAAAATGTTTAAAATTGAATTTGGGCACGCAAATGCAAAAGATGGCACGGTAAAATATGCCCAGAATTCGAAGTTTCACCCAAAACACCCCATATGCGCACACAAGCAACACCCACCGAGACAACTCCAAAATGACACGTGCAAAAATAAAACCACTCGAGCCAAAACGTTTAAAATTGAATTTGGGCACGCAAATGCAAAAGATGACACGGTAAAATATGCCCAGAATTCGAAGTTTCACCCAAAACACCCCATATGCGCACACAATGGCCATTTCATCGAATAGTTTACATGCAGCAGAATCTTTTACACGAAAATCAGCATGATCACATCATAATTCCTTCCCAGCCATCATCAAACATCACACATACGAAACTACACATAACAACATCAACGATTCATCACACAACATCATAATCCGCAACTCTCATAATTCGCAACATCATAATTCGCAACTCTCATAACAACATCATACTTCGCAACATCATAGTTCACAATTCATCAAATCACATACTCAATTATATTAAATCGAAACGCTCACCCTTACCTCGAATGCGTAAGCCCCTAGCACGAAGAAGAGGATCACGTACGAGAACACCGCAACACAAAAGCTCTTCCTTCCCTTCCTCTTCTCAGCGCCGTCGCACTCTTCTTTTCTCTCCCTCCCTTCGCAAGCTTTTTCTTTCTTTTCTCTACAAGTGATGCGATTCCTAAGACCCTAGCGCCTTTGGAGCCTAAGCTAACGGGCTTGGGCTTCATGGGCCAGTCACACCGTCCCGGAATTACCAACACCACTCCCTGACTCGAATTTAAATAAGAATAACATATTAATAATTTATACTAATAATATTACCAATAATAATAATAATAATATTGCAACACTTAAATAATTTAATCAAATAATTAATTAAATTATTTTGGGTGTTACAACCAGGCTCAGTTTTGTCACGCAAATATTTCTGTCTCCTTTCGCGTCGCGACGGTAGCAGTTCGCGTCGCGACGCTTTGCAGTTTTTCAGCAACTGTACACTTATTTTGTTTTCGCGATAACTTTTTATCCGGATTGAGGTGTTCTCAGATGCGTTTGAAAGCTTATTTAAAGACCTAACTAGATATGTAATTTAAATCATATAATGAGTTGATTTACTTAGTGATAATTATGTTGGAAAACCGAGAAATAGAGTGCGTGAGCGAACACGTAATACTTTTGTTATTAGAAACTAAATGTTCAACTATGGGTTTGATGTGAATGAACTATGAGTTCATGTATGTGTGGATAAATTCATATATATATATATATATATATTATATCGAGTGTGGGTGACGACCTACCAGGTTAACATACTAGGCGAGGAAGTCATGATCCTTTACCCTAACTGGTTCACATACCAGGTTAACATACTAATCTATTGTCATAAGACACTATGACAGGACAACATTGGCTGGACAGACCGAACTGCTCTGATACCACTAATGTAACACCCCTTTTCTACCCATTAATTTAATTAGAAAAATATCAGAGTTTTCAAAATTTTGTTTCGCACGAGGGATATTACACATACTTCAATAAAAACCACACTTCTCAATAAAACAGCTCAAAACATATTAACCAGGTATTACGTAGCACATCACAAAAGGCGAATCTCAAAGCCACAGTTATCATCGCAATAAAACTCAACGTCAATAAAATCATCTAAGCAGCGGAATAATAAAATAAAACAGAAGTGTCAACAAAACTTAACAACCAAAAACATTCATGACATTAAGTTCGTCCCCCCCTGAGTGCTACGTATCAGAGCGTGACGACTCGACTCGAATTAGTGAAGGTACCTAGTCCTTCACTCGCAATCACCTGCACGTTACCGCATGGGGGTAACATTCAAACAGAAGGGTGAGTCCAATTCAATTCATATAATAAATCATATGATAAATAATAAGTCAAGTTACAGCTCTAAATTAACCACGTCACAATCATCAATCACATCATTCCAATAACTCATCACAATGTCATGCGGGCATATGAAATGCAACCCACTCGCGGGCATATGCATGAGGTACCTTTTCACAAACGTCGCTTAGCCATTAAGGCCTCATCGTCACTTAGCCACTTGGGCCTCAAAACGTCACTGGGTTTATGCATATGGGGCATGAGACACTATGACATGCACCACTCACAAACACACAAATACTCAAATACACAAATCACAGTCAACTGTGTGACCCGTCACTTACTGGTTTGCCAAATAAGAGGCACAGCACCTGTCAATTCACAATTTACACAACAACAACATCACTTAGCCTTTCGGGCCTCAAACGTCACTGGGTTTTCATCGTCACTTATACATAAATATCATCAGCTCAAACAATAGCCACTGAGGGCAAAAACGTCATTTACTAGCCACCAAGGGCATCATCGTCATTTACACGTCATTATAATTAATAATAGCCACTAAGGGCAAAACAGTCATTTACACGTCATTATAAATAATAATAGCCACTAAGGGCAAAACAGTCATTTACACGTCATTATAAATAATATTAGCCACTAAGGGCAAAACAGTCATTTACACGTCATTATAAATAATATTAGCCACTAAGGGCAAAACAGTCATTTACACGTCATTATAAATAATAATAGCCACTAAGGGCAAAACAGTCATTTACGCGTCATTATAAATAATATTAGCCACTAAGGGCAAAACAGTCATTTACACGTCATTATAAATAATATTAGCCACTAAGGGCAAAACAGTCATTTAACTAGCCACTAGGGGCATCATCATCAAAATCATCACTTTTGACAATACTTCGTTAAAACCACTGGTCGTACGCAAAAGAGAATTTTTAAAGACACCAAACGCGTTTTCAATATCACAACAACGGCCACAGGGGACAGCCACTTGGGCGCCCAGCAACCTTCTGAAATTATAAGTTTTTATTTTTAAAAACGAAACACGCAGATAGACAACTGAAAATGCTTCACAACGCTTTTTGAATCGTTCAAAACGGATATCCGAGTCAAAAGATATAGCGAAAACAGTTTTCGAAAATATTTTGGAACATCCTGAAAACTGGCGCCCTGGGCGCCTAGCGCCCAGGCACCTGGCGCCCAGCAAGGCGCAACACACCCACACGGGCGCTCAGCGCCCAGCGCTGGCACCCAGCGCCTCAGCGCAACACGCAAACGCAACACACGGGCGCCCAACGCCTTGGCGCAACACAGAAACGCGCGCACACGGGCGCTCAGCGCCCAGCGCTGGCACCCAGCGCCCAGCGCTACACACGCACACACGCACACAGGCGCTCAGCGCCCAGCGCTGGCACCCAGCGCCCAGCGCTCCAGTCACACACGCACAGCAACACGCATTGGCGCCCTTGGCGCCCAGCACAGGGCGCCTGGCGCCCAGAACACATCCCAGCACCAAATTTTCACACAATTTCAGCACAAACATCATTTTTCTCAAATTGTTACTTGAATCAATTGTAACACACATTACCACCATCATTGATACACATTGAAAATCCTCAAAATTATGTAATCAACAACAATCCCAAGGACAACATATAATCACGCATATGGCAACAATCAAGACATGAATTTCGCAAGCACTATAACAATCATAATTAACATCTAGGCTATTACTACTTAGGATCTATCATAGGAATCATTATAGGAATCGATAGGACATCCCCTTACCTCAAATTCGAAGAGTAGAAGCCTTGGAGGTAGTCACGGACAGAACCCAGCAACAAGATCCCGCTTCTCTTCTCTCCTTGGGGCTTGCGAATCTTCTCTTCTCCCTCTTCTTCTCTACGGCGCGCCTCTCCCTTCTTTTCTCTCTTTCTCAAATTTTCGCAAATGATAGCAAGGAAATCCTAACCCCTAGGCGCCTTGCTACTTCGCATATGACTAGATTCATGGGCTTGGGCTTCTCACTTAAGCCCAAGTCCATCTACTTTGGTGCCTCCATCTTCTAATACCACCTACACATATTAATATAATTTCTAATAATTAAATTATATTCAACTAATTAATTTAAATTCCTAAATACTTAATTAAATAAATTAATTAAATATTTAGGGTGTTACAACTCTCCCCCACTTAGAATATTTCGTCCTCGAAATTTACCTGATCAAACAACTCTGGGTAGGACTCTCGCATCTTGCTCTCTAGCTCCCAAGTCATACTCTCGCCGGCAGCTCCTAGCCAAACCACCTTCACTAATGCAATCTCTTTGCCTCTAAGCGCCTTCACTTCACGATCCTCAATCCGTACGGGCATCGTCTCCACAGTGAGATTATCCTGCACCTCTACATCGTCCATATGGATCACATGAGATGGATCCGAAACATACTTCCGAAGTTGCGACACATGAAACACGTCGTGCAAATTCGAAAGATTTGGCGGTAAAGCCACTCTATACGCCACATTTCCGATTCTTTCAGAGATCTGATAAGGACCAACAAATCGAGGAGTGAGCTTCTTCGATTTCAACGCTCGACCAACACCGGTAATAGGAGAAACCCTCAAGAACACATGCTCACCCTCCTGAAACTCTAAATCCTTCCTGTAACACCCCATTCTACCCGGCTATTTATCATAGAGATCAGAGTTTCAAAATTTCTTTTTGAATGGAATGCTACGCATGATCCTAATCTAACAACGATCAAATCATTATAAACCTTCATTACACCTTTATAATACGCAACACCATTAAATAATTTAGGGTATTCATAACTTCACCAATAAAATTCCACACATTATAATTTAGATGTCTCGCAGCGGAAAAATAACATAATCTCAAAAAGCGCCGAACAACAGCCCCATCAAAACAAAATCATTAAATTAATGCATATAGAAATTCAACAGCAGATGATTAACACTAGAATCCTATGCCCACCCCCTAGGTGTCACGTATCAGAGCAGACCGACTCGGGAGTGAAAGGAGTAAGCCTTCACTCAGGACTACCTGTGGTAAACAACAACAGAAGGGTGAGTCTCGAACCATATAATAAAGACTATAATAAGAAGTATATTTCATCATAGTATCACACTCATACAATCACACAGTAGCAATAGTTCATACAATCAGCACTCGCATGCTTATCATGAGGATGTATGCAATACAGTTATGCATGTGGTACCATGTTCCCAGACCGCAGCCTTATCATCATAATGTCAACTCAGACCGCAGCCTTGTCATTTTGATTTAGAACTCAGACCGCAGCCTTATCATCATAATTTAAAACTCAGACCGCAGCCTTATGTATGCATGAGACTCCATGACGAAATCAAAATCATAATTCTTAGCAACACAATCCATACATCCTATATCACATCTTTATTACTCTTTGTTGTAGCCCCCATGGCCTCATCATCAATCAACTCATTCATTTTCTCATCACAATCACGTATCTAGGACTAGGCTAGCACTTAGGGACCAATCTGTCACCATTAGGACCGAAACCAAACACAAGGCACGGGCGCACCTCTTGGCGCCTTGGGCGGCCACACTTGGCGCCCAACACAACATAGTCAAAACGGCACCCTTCTAGGACAATTTCAAAACCACAAGTGCAAATCTGGAAATTCTTTAGCCAAAGTGTTTAAAATATGATTTGGTCAGGTGAATACAAAATTTGGCTCGGGAAAATATGCTCAGAAAATGAGATGCACACAAGGCACCCCTTAGACAAGCCAAAACAATGCCCAACAGGACAATTTCAAAACCACAAGTGCAAATCTGGAAATTCTTTAGCCAAAGTGTTTAAAATATGATTTGGTCAGGTGAATACAAAATTTGGCTCGGGAAAATATGCTCAGAAAATGAGATGCACACAAGGCACCCCTTAGACAAGCCAAAACAATGCCCAACAGGACAATTTCAAAACCACAAGTGCAAATCTGGAAATTCTTTAGCCAAAGTGTTTAAAATATGATTTGGTCAGGTGAATACAAAATTTGGCTCGGTAAAAACTGTTTAGAAATTGAAGTTCACATAAACCACCCCTAGGCGCACATTCCATGGGACACAGGCGCCCAGGCGCCATTCTGGGCAGCACAGGCGCCCAGACAGCAACACACGCACGCCCAGGCAGCAAAACAACACACACAACGCAACACAAACCCACTGCTACAGTACACAGAGCGCCATTTTCCCTAGGCACTTGGCGCCCCATGCGACCCAACATCTACCAAACATCAAATTTCCAAAACAATTCACAACAACAAATCACCAAAATATATTATACTCATACCAACAACATTCATTCTCACATTTATGCATTAAGAACACATCATGGCATAAAATCAACACATGTAATCTAACCTTAGCATAGGGAATCGAATCAATCACACTGATTATCAATTTCAACTAACCTAACAATCTAACAATTAACAACATAATAACAAGTGGAATCCTATGGTTCACATACAACCTATTATACTCTCTATTATAGAGTGAGACTCCCCTAACCTTGATTGCGACGAACTAGAGCTCTTTCCACCGAAGCACCGACAAACTACCGCAACAAGAATTCTTCTCCTTCTTCTTCCCTTATTCACGAATACGCCCTCTCTCTCTTTCTCTTGGACCATTCGCAAATTGAACAAAAATAGGAAGGGTTAGGGAAAACGAAACTTAAGCACTTGATAGAGAAAGGAAATCGAATCATAAAAGATTAGGAACCCTTACCTAGGATCAAGATGCACAAACCCTAACTCCAAGCTTGAAGTCGCTCCTTCCTTCTCTTCTCCTCTCCTTCGACTTTCTTTCTTTTCTTCTCTCCTTCGACTTTCTTTCTTTCTTTTGACACTAATGAGGCGCGACCTAGACCCCTAGTGCCTAAGGAGCGCCTAAGCCAACGGGCTTGGGCTTCTTGGGCCGTCATTTGCAATACCGGTATTACCAACGCCATCCCCTTCAATTAAATAAAAATACTACATTATAATATAATAAAGAAAATTAGTGCAACACTTTAAATAATTTAATCAATTACTTAATTAAATTATTTTAGGGCGTTACAACTCTCCCCCACTTAGGAAATTTCGTCCTCGAAATTCATACCTGAGTCAAACAGCTCTGGATAGGACTCCCGCATCCTACTCTCCAGCTCCCAAGTCATGCTCTCGCCAGTAGCTCCCAACCACACCACCTTTACTAAAGCAATGCTTTTCCCTCTAAGCACCTTCACTTCTCTATCGTCAATCCTCACGGGCATAGTCTCCACAGTGAGATTATCTCGCACCTCAATATCATCCATATGGATCACATGAGAGGGGTCCGGAATGTACTTCCGAAGTTGCGACACGTGAAATACATCGTGCAAGTTCGAAAGGTTAGGTGGTAAGGCCACCCTATAAGCAACCTTTCCGACCCTCTCAGTGATCTGGTACGGTCCAATAAATCTAGGAGTCAACTTCTTTGCTTTAAGTGCACGCCCAACACCAGCCATAAGCGTGACCCTCAAGAAAACATGCTCACCAGCCTGAAATTCCAAATCTTTTCTCCTTCTATCATGGTAACTCTTTTGCCGACTTTGAGACTCTTTCATTTTCTCCCTGATCATTTTTATCTTCTCTGTAGTCTCTCTCACCAATTCCGGTCCAAGAACAACACTTTCGCCAGATTCATGCCAACACAAAGGAGTTCTACACCTCCGCCCATACAGTGCCTCATAAGGAGCCATCCCTACACTCGAATGGTAGCTGTTGTTGTAAGTGAACTCAATCAACGAAAGGTGTGTATCCCACGCACCTCCCTGCTCTAAAACACACGATCTCAATAAGTCCTCCAATGACTGAATGGTTCTCTCTGTCTGCCCATCAGTCTGAGGATGATAGGCTGAACTCAACCTCAATCTGGACCCCAATGCCTCCTGCAAGCTCCCCCAAAACTCTGAAGTAAACCTCGGATCTCTGTCAGATACAATACTCTTCGGGACACCATGCAACTTCACAATCACCTGGATATATATCTCGGCCAATCTCGCTACCGGATACGTGATGTTGATAGGAAGGAAGTGAGCAGACTTCGTCAACCTATCCACGATCACCCAAATAGAATCAAATCCCCGAACGGTTCTTGGTAACCCTGTCACAAAATCCATGGAAATGCTATCCCATTTCCATTCCGGAACATCCAAAGGTTGCATCAACCCCGCAGGCTTCTGGTGCTCAACCTTCGACTTCTGGCAAGTCAAACAGGCATACACAAACTGTGCTACATCTTTCTTCATACCAGGCCACCAGAATAATTTCTTCAAGTCATGATACATCTTTGTAGCCCCTGGATGAATACTCAGCTTGCTCCTATGACTCTCCTCAAGGATCATCTTCTTCATCTCAATATCATCGGGAACACAGATCCTATCTCTAAATCTCAACACACCCTGGGAGTCCACCCTGAAATCCCCATCCACATTCTGATCACCCGCAACTAACAAGTCAACCAGCTTCACATCTAATTTCTGGGCGTCTCTGATACTAACCAAGAAGTCATTACCAATCCTCAGCATACCCAGCTTCACACTTCGCGGTGTCATTTCACAAACCAGACTCATATCACGGAATTGCTCAATCAACTCCAACTCTTTTACCATCATTGCTGACATATGCAAAGTCTTTCGACTCAAAGCATCAGCCACGACATTAGCTTTGCCGGGGTGATAGTTTAAGCCAAAATCATAGTCTTTCAGCAGCTCTAACCAACGCCTCTGCCTCATATTCAGCTCCTTCTGATCAAACAAGTACTTCAAACTCTTGTGGTCGCTGAATACCTCAAATCTAGTGCCATACAAATAGTGCCTCCAAATCTTTAGCGCAAACACAATAGCAGCCAATTCCAAATCATGAGTAGGATAGTTCTTCTCATGAGTCCGCAACTGTCTGGACGCATAAGCGACTACCTTCCCATCCTGCATCAATACGCCCCCTAAGCCCATTCTGGAAGCATCACAATATACCACAAACGGTTGATCCGGCACGGGCAACACTAACACCGGAGATGTTGTTAATCTTTTCTTCAACTCTTGGAAACTCTCTTCACACTTAGCATCCCAAACAAAAGCTCTCCCTTTACACGTCAATTGAGTCAACGGAAGGGCTAGCTTTGAGAAACCCTCAATGAACCTCCTGTAGTAACCAGCCAACCCCAAGAAACTCCTGATCTCAGTCGCAGACGTTGGGCTCTCCCATTGTAACACTGCATCAACCTTGGCTGGGTCTACAGCTATGCCATCCCTAGAAATAATATGACCCAAAAAGCTTACCTCACGCAACCAGAACTCGCATTTGGACAACTTAGCATAAAGCTTCTTCTCTTTCAATACCTCAAGCACCAATCTCAAGTGCTCTGCATGCTCCTCTTCAGACTTGGAGTATACCAGAATATCATCTATAAAAACTACCACAAACCGATCCAAGTAACTATGGAAGATACGGTTCATGTACTCCATAAACACCCCTGGTGCATTGGTGACACCAAACGGCATCACAGAGTACTCATAATGTCCATATCTCGTTCGAAATGCTGTCTTCTGGACGTCTTCGTCTTTTACTTTAATCTGATGATACCCTGACCTCAAATCAATTTTGCTAAAAACCTTAGCACCCACCAGCTGGTCCATCAGATCATCAATTCTCGGAAGAGGGTACTTATTTTTGATAGTCACCTTGTTCAACTGTCTATAATCCACGCACAGGCGCATACTCCCATCTTTCTTCTTTACTAACAAAACCGGAGCTCCCCATGGTGACACACTAGGCCTCACAAATTTCTTTTCAAGTAACTCTTCTAACTGCTTCTTCAATTCAGATAACTCAGAAGCTGACATTCGGTACGGTGCCATGGATACCGGTCTAGTACCAGGCACAAGGTCAATCCCAAACTCTACTTCCCTCTCTGGGGGCACACTAGGAATCTCATCAGGGAACACTTCAGGGAACTCACACACCACCTGCAACCCTTCAACCATAGCTTGGTTTTCAGCAGACATAGACGCCATCAAAGCAAATAGTTGACCACCATCCTTCATTACCTTATGCAGCTGATCCCCAGACAACAAAACAGACTTTTCCTCCTCAGGAGGAAAGAAACTCACAGACTTGCTGAAACAGTTGATGTGCACATGGTTATCCACTAACCAGTCCATACCAAGAATAACATCCAACCCTCCCAAAGGCAAACATATAAGGTCAACCAGAAAATCTCTGCCGAAGACTGACAGAGGACACTTAGCACACAATAGAGAAGTAGTCACCGAACCCTTAGCCGGAGTGTCGATAACCATTTCCCTTTTCATATCAGATAATACTAGATTTAACTTTTCAGCACAAACAGCAGCAATAAAAGAATGCGTAGCACCAGTATCAACTATAGCAACTAAAGGGGAACCATAAATAAAACAAGTACCTCGAATCTCATTGGGCCCCTCTGAGCCTGCTAGCGCGAAAACTCTTCCATTGGATTTCTCTTTCTTTGGTTTGGTGCATTTAGAACTAAAATGGCCAGCTTCACCACAATTGAAACACACTGATTCCTTACGATCACAGTTAGACGCCATATGACCTTTCTTCCCACAACGGTAACACATTACTTCAGTCTTGCAATCGAAACTTTTGTAACCCGGCTTGCCACACGTGTAACACACTATATCAGCGGGAGCACCTCCCCCACTGGGCTTCTTACCCTCAGAAAATTTCTTACCAGCACCTGCCTTCCACTTATTTTTACCTCCAGACATATCATAGGGTTTGCCCCTAAACTGAGTATTCCTCTTTTCTTTCCCAATCTTGTAGGCAGCAGAACTGTCCTCTTCATAAATTCTACTCTTGTCAACTAATCTAGCAAAATCTCGTATCTCATGATACCCAATTGCCTTCTTAATGTCAGGTCGCAGGCCACTTTCAAATTTCACACATTTAGAGAACTCTGAATCAGCATCATTGGCGTAGTAAGGACAGAATTGGGCCAGCTCTTCAAATTTGGCTGCATACTCAGCCACAGTCTTATTTCCCTGTTTCAATTCTAAGAATTCTACCTCTTTCTTGGCTCGAACGTCTTCAGGGTAATACTTTCTTTTAAACTCTCTTGTGAAGAGCTCCCAAGGTAACCTCTTCACCAGCAGTGTTCAACCTATGCAGCATCCCTAACCACCACTTGTCAGCCTCTTCCGCCAGCATGTGCGTCCCGAACTTCACTTGCTGGGCAGCAGTGCAATCCATAACACGGAATATCCGCTCTATCTCATTCAACCACGACAAGGCTCCATCGGGATCATACCGACCCTTGAAGGTGGGTGGGTTTTCCCTCTGAAACGTTGCCAGGTTACGGGCATTCATATCAGCAGCATTGTGTTGATTTCCAACAGCTTGGGCTATGGCCTGCAGAGCAGCAGCCAAAGCAGCATCATCCCTTCTAGCCATATCAACCTAGCACTGCAGCATAAACGACAATTTAGAACTAAAACAAAACACCTAATTGTCATACACAATATGACAGACAGACACACTTGGTCGGACAGACCGAACTTTTGCTCTGATACCACTAATGTAACACCCCATTCTACCCGGCTATTTATCATAGAGATCAGAGTTTCAAAATTTCTTTTTGAATGGAATGCTACGCATGATCCTAATCTAACAACGATCAAATCATTATAAACCTTCATTACACCTTTATAATACGCAACACCATTAAATAATTTAGGGTATTCATAACTTCACCAATAAAATTCCACACATTATAATTTAGATGTCTCGCAGCGGAAAAATAACATAATCTCAAAAAGCGCCGAACAACAGCCCCATCAAAACAAAATCATTAAATTAATGCATATAGAAATTCAACAGCAGATGATTAACACTAGAATCCTATGCCCACCCCCTAGGTGTCACGTATCAGAGCAGACCGACTCGGGAGTGAAAGGAGTAAGCCTTCACTCAGGACTACCTGTGGTAAACAACAACAGAAGGGTGAGTCTCGAACCATATAATAAAGACTATAATAAGAAGTATATTTCATCATAGTATCACACTCATACAATCACACAGTAGCAATAGTTCATACAATCAGCACTCGCATGCTTATCATGAGGATGTATGCAATACAGTTATGCATGTGGTACCATGTTCCCAGACCGCAGCCTTATCATCATAATGTCAACTCAGACCGCAGCCTTGTCATTTTGATTTAGAACTCAGACCGCAGCCTTATCATCATAATTTAAAACTCAGACCGCAGCCTTATGTATGCATGAGACTCCATGACGAAATCAAAATCATAATTCTTAGCAACACAATCCATACATCCTATATCACATCTTTATTACTCTTTGTTGTAGCCCCCATGGCCTCATCATCAATCAACTCATTCATTTTCTCATCACAATCACGTATCTAGGACTAGGCTAGCACTTAGGGACCAATCTGTCACCATTAGGACCGAAACCAAACACAAGGCACGGGCGCACCTCTTGGCGCCTTGGGCGGCCACACTTGGCGCCCAACACAACATAGTCAAAACGGCACCCTTCTAGGACAATTTCAAAACCACAAGTGCAAATCTGGAAATTCTTTAGCCAAAGTGTTTAAAATATGATTTGGTCAGGTGAATACAAAATTTGGCTCGGGAAAATATGCTCAGAAAATGAGATGCACACAAGGCACCCCTTAGACAAGCCAAAACAATGCCCAACAGGACAATTTCAAAACCACAAGTGCAAATCTGGAAATTCTTTAGCCAAAGTGTTTAAAATATGATTTGGTCAGGTGAATACAAAATTTGGCTCGGGAAAATATGCTCAGAAAATGAGATGCACACAAGGCACCCCTTAGACAAGCCAAAACAATGCCCAACAGGACAATTTCAAAACCACAAGTGCAAATCTGGAAATTCTTTAGCCAAAGTGTTTAAAATATGATTTGGTCAGGTGAATACAAAATTTGGCTCGGTAAAAACTGTTTAGAAATTGAAGTTCACATAAACCACCCCTAGGCGCACATTCCATGGGACACAGGCGCCCAGGCGCCATTCTGGGCAGCACAGGCGCCCAGACAGCAACACACGCACGCCCAGGCAGCAAAACAACACACACAACACAACACAAACCCACTGCTACAGTACACAGAGCGCCATTTTCCCTAGGCACTTGGCGCCCCATGCGACCCAACATCTACCAAACATCAAATTTCCAAAACAATTCACAACAACAAATCACCAAAATATATTATACTCATACCAACAACATTCATTCTCACATTTATGCATTAAGAACACATCAAGGCATAAAATCAACACATGTAATCTAACCTTAGCATAGGGAATCGAATCAATCACACTGATTATCAATTTCAACTAACCTAACAATCTAACAATTAACAACATAATAACAAGTGGAATCCTATGGTTCACATACAACCTATTATACTCTCTATTATAGAGTGAGACTCCCCTAACCTTGATTGCGACGAACTAGAGCTCTTTCCACCGAAGCACCGACAAACTACCGCAACAAGAATTCTTCTCCTTCTTCTTCCCTTATTCACGAATACGCCCTCTCTCTCTTTCTCTTGGACCATTCGCAAATTGAACAAAAATAGGAAGGGTTAGGGAAAACGAAACTTAAGCACTTGATAGAGAAAGGAAATCGAATCATAAAAGATTAGGAACCCTTACCTAGGATCAAGATGCACAAACCCTAACTCCAAGCTTGAAGTCGCTCCTTCCTTCTCTTCTCCTCTCCTTCGACTTTCTTTCTTTTCTTCTCTCCTTCGACTTTCTTTCTTTCTTTTGACACTAATGAGGCGCGACCTAGACCCCTAGTGCCTAAGGAGCGCCTAAGCCAACGGGCTTGGGCTTCTTGGGCCGTCATTTGCAATACCGGTATTACCAACGCCATCCCCTTCAATTAAATAAAAATACTACATTATAATATAATAAAGAAAATTAGTGCAACACTTTAAATAATTTAATCAATTACTTAATTAAATTATTTTAGGGCGTTACACTTCCTCCGCTTGTCATGATAACTCTTCTGACGACTCTGCGAAGCCTTCATCTTTTCACGGATCATCTTGATCTTCTCTGTAGTCTCCCGGACAATCTCCGGTCCCAACACTACACTCTCTCCCGACTCATACCAACACAATGGCGTTCTACACTTTCGACCAAACAATGCTTCAAACGGTGCCATCCCAATACTGGAATGGTAACTGTTGTTATAGGTAAACTCAATCAGTGCAAGGTAAGAATCCCATGAACCCCGTTGTTCCAATACACAAGCCCTCAACAAATCCTCTAACGATTGAATTGTTCTCTCTGACTGACCATCTGTCTGAGGATGATACGCCGAACTCATTTTTAACTTTGAACCCAATTCCTTCTGCAAACCCGTCCAAAACTCAGAAGTGAACCTCGGATCCCTATCTGACACAATACTCTTCGGAACGCCGTGCAACTTCACAATTTCTTTGACATAGACCTCTGCCAACCTCGACACCGGATAAGTGATATTAATAGGAATAAAGTGAGCAGACTTCGTTAACCTATCAACGATCACCCAAATAGCGTCATGACCCTTAACTGTATTCGGCAATCCCGTCACAAAATCCATCGCAATGCTATCCCACTTCCACTCTGGAACTTCCAACGGTTGCATTAACCCTGCTGGCTTCTGGTGTTCAACCTTCGACTTTTGACAGGTCAAACAGGCATACACAAACTGTGCCACATCCCTCTTCATGCCGTACCACCAAAACATATTTTTCAGATCTTGATACATTTTCGTCGCTCCAGGATGGATACTCAACTTGCTACGGTGACCCTCCTCTAAAATTGCCTTTCTCATCTCCTCATCATCCGGAACACAGATCCTACCCCGGAACCTCAACACACCACTGGAATCTAATTTGAAATCTTCCTCTTCAGATTGACCTACCCCATTAATTAAATCTACTAACTCGACATCTGACTTCTGAGCCTCTCTGATGCTGCCCAGGAAATCATTATCGATCTTTAACATTCCCAGCTTGACACTGCGAGGTGTCATTTTACAAACCAAACTCAAATCTCTAAATTCCTCAATCAACTCTAATTCTTTCACCATCATTGCCGACATATGCAAAGACTTTCTGCTTAAAGCATCAGCCACGACATTAGCTTTGCCGGGATGATAATTCAAACCAAAGTCATAATCCTTCAAGAGCTCCAACCACCGACGCTGTCTCATATTCAATTCTTTCTGATCGAACAGATACTTTAGACTCTTATGATCACTGAACACTTCGAACCTCGAACCATAAAGGTAGTGCCTCCAAATCTTAAGCACAAATACCACAGCAGCCAACTCCAAGTCATGCGTAGGGTAATTTTTCTCATGAACCTGCAACTGCCTCGACGCATACGCAACGACCTTCCCATCTTGCATCAGCACACCACCCAGACCCATCTTCGAAGCGTCACAATATACAACAAACGGTTCCTCCGGATTAGGCAACGTCAAGACAGGCGACGTTGTCAATTTCTTTTTCAGCTCCATAAAACTTTCCTCACACCGAGCATCCCAAACAAAAACTTTACCCTTACAAGTCAACTGAGTCAACGGAAGGGCCAACTTGGAAAAACCCTCGATGAACCTCCTGTAGTACCCAGCCAAACCCAAAAAGCTTCTAATCTCAGTTGCGGACTTCGGAGCCTCCCACTCCAACACTGCTTCTACTTTTGCCGGATCAACCGCAATACCATTACCAGAAATCACGTGCCCAAGGAAACTCACCTCTTTTAGCCAGAACTCACACTTTGATAACTTAGCATACAACTTTTTCTCTTTCAAAACTGCTAACACTGTCTTCAGGTGCTCAGCATGCTCTTCCTCTGACTTAGAATAAACTAGAATGTCATCTATGAAGATCACCACAAACCGATCTAGGTAATTATGGAAAATACGATTCATATATTCCATAAATACACCAGGAGCATTGGTCACACCGAACGGCATCACTGAATATTCATAATGCCCATACCTTGTCCTGAACGCTGTCTTCTGAACATCTTCATCCTTTACTTTAATCTGATGATATCCGGACCTCAAATCAATTTTGCTGAAAACACGGGCACCCACTAACTGATCCATCAAATCGTCGATTCTCAGAAGCGGATACTTATTCTTGATAGTTACCTTATTCAACTGACGATAGTCCACACATAACCTCATGCTCCCATCTTTCTTTTTCACTAACAATACCGGAGCTCCCCACGGTGATACACTCGGTCTCACAAACTTTTTCTCAAGTAATTCTTCAAGTTGCGTCTTCAACTCAGACAATTCCGACGCCGACATCCTGTACGGTGCCATAGACACAGGCCTCGTACCAGGTACAAGATCAATTGAAAACTCAACTTCTCTTTCCGGTGGCACCCCCAAAATTTCATCAGGAAAAACCTCAGGAAACTCGCGTACCACTTTCAGTTCTTCAATAACAGCCTGACTCTCAGCAGACAACGAAGCCATCAACGCAAATAACTGAACTCCTTCTTTCTTCAACTTCTTCAACTGACCAGCCGATACCAAAACCGAATCTTCTTCCCCGAAACTAACCGACTTGCTACGACAGTTGATATGAACGTGGTTATTCTCTAACCAGTCCATGCCCAAAATTACATCCAGACCTCGCAACGGCAAGCAAACAAAATTCACAATAAAGTCCCTGCCGAAGATCGACACGGGACACTGAGAACACACCTGGGACGTAATCACCGACCCCTTCGCAGGAGTATCGACAACCATATCCCCACACATAGCAGATAAAACAAGACCCAATCTTTTACAACAATCAACAGATATAAAACAATGGGTAGCACCAGTATCAATAAGAGACTTCAGAGAAGTACCATTAATAAAACACGTACCTCTAATCAGACCATCCTTCTCATCATGCTCCTCCCCTGCCAATGCGAATATCTTCCCAGTAGACCTTTCCTTCTTCGGCTTTGTACACTTTGTACTGATATGCCCAGACTCACCACAACTGAAGCACACCACATCCTTGACCTTACACTCGGCCGCCATATGACCCTTTTTACCGCAACGATAGTAAACTCTCTCATCAGACCTGCATGTAGTACTCTTGTGGCCAGGCTTGCCACACTTATAACAGACAATGCTAGCAGGAGCATCTCCCCCACTAGAATTCTTACCCCCAGCAGACCTCTGATAACTCTTACCCGCAGGAACCTCATACGGCTTGCTTCGACTCTGAAACTTACCCTTTTTCTCAGATGTAGCTTTGTAATGAGCAGTACTGTCCTCCTCAAAGATTCTACAACTGTCAACCAGATCGGCGAACACACGAATCTTCTGATAACCAATGGCCTTTTTGATATCAGGCCTCAACCCATTCTCGAACTTGATGCATTTAGAAAATTCAGCTGTAGCCTCATTGTAATGCGGATAGAATTTTGCCAGCTCTACAAACTTCGCCGCATACGCAGTCACAGACATACCACCCTGCTTCAGTTCCAGGAACTCTATCTCTTTCTTCCCTCAGACGTCTTCAGGAAAGTATTTTCTCAGAAATTCCCTGCTGAATACCTCCCAAGTAACCTCTTCCTGCACAGCCTCCAACCTCTGCCTAGTAGCCAACCACCAGTCGTCGGCCTCCTCGGCTAACATGTGGGTACCAAAACGGACCTTCTGCTCAACAGTACAGTCCATCACCCTGAAAATCCTCTCGATCTCCTTCAACCAAGCCATAGTACCATCTGGATCATATTTGCCCTTAAAGGTGGGCGGATTCTCTCTCTGGAAAGTAGTCAGACTCTGAAAACCAGCGTTATCTCCAGCATTCTGCTGACCCTGCACAGCCTGAGCCATAGCTTGCAATGCAGCAGCAAGAGCAGCGTCGTTTCTCCCAGCCATTTCAAACTATCACTGCAGCACAAACCAAGAATTTAGTACTAATCTATTGTCATAAGACACTATGACAGGACAACATTGGCCGGACAGACCGAACTGCTCTGATACCACTAATGTAACACCCCTTTTCTACCCATTAATTTAATTAGAAAAATATCAGAGTTTTCAAAATTTTGTTTCGCACGAGGGATATTACACATACTTCAATAAAAACCACACTTCTCAATAAAACAGCTCAAAACATATTAACCAGGTATTACGTAGCACATCACAAAAGGCGAATCTCAAAGCCACAGTTATCATCGCAATAAAACTCAACGTCAATAAAATCATCTAAGCAGCGGAATAATAAAATAAAACAGAAGTGTCAACAAAACTTAACAACCAAAAACATTCATGACATTAAGTTCGTCCCCCCCTGAGTGCTACGTATCAGAGCGTGACGACTCGACTCGAATTAGTGAAGGTACCTAGTCCTTCACTCGCAATCACCTGCACGTTACCGCATGGGGGTAACATTCAAACAGAAGGGTGAGTCCAATTCAATTCATATAATAAATCATATGATATATAATAAGTCAAGTTACAGCTCTAAATTAACCACGTCACAATCATCAATCACATCATTCCAATAACTCATCACAATGTCATGCGGGCATATGAAATGCAACCCACTCGCGGGCATATGCATGAGGTACCTTTTCACAAACGTCGCTTAGCCATTAAGGCCTCATCGTCACTTAGCCACTTGGGCCTCAAAACGTCACTGGGTTTATGCATATGGGGCATGAGACACTATGACATGCACCACTCACAAACACACAAATACTCAAATACACAAATCACAGTCAACTGTGTGACCCGTCACTTACCGGTTTGCCAAATAAGAGGCACAACACCTGTCAATTCACAATTTACACAACAACAACATCACTTAGCCTTTCGGGCCTCAAACGTCACTGGGTTTTCATCGTCACTTATACATAAATATCATCAGCTCAAACAATAGCCACTGAGGGCAAAAACGTCATTTACTAGCCACCAAGGGCATCATCGTCATTTACACGTCATTATAATTAATAATAGCCACTAAGGGCAAAACAGTCATTTACACGTCATTATAAATAATACTAGCCACTAAGGGCAAAACAGTCATTTACACGTCATTATAAATAATATTAGCCACTAAGGGCAAAACAGTCATTTACACGTCATTATAAATAATATTAGCCACTAAGGGCAAAACAGTCATTTACACGTCATTATAAATAATAATAGCCACTAAGGGCAAAACAGTCATTTACGCGTCATTATAAATAATATTAGCCACTAAGGGCAAAACAGTCATTTACACGTCATTATAAATAATATAAGCCACTAAGGGCAAAACATTAATGGAGTACCAGTATCAATGATAGATTTTAAAGGAGTACCATTAATGAAGCACGTACCTCTAATAAGTCCATCATCTTCAGTAGGCTCTTCACCCGCCAAAGCGAACACCTTTCCACTGGACCTTTCTTTCTTCGGCTTCGGACACTGAGTATTAATGTGCCCCTCTTCACCACAGTTGTAGCAGACCACTGCCTTGCTCTCACATTCGGCCACCACATGGTCGTCCTTACCGCACTTGAAACACCTCTTCACGTCACTTCTGCACATGACACTCTTGTGGCCAGGCTTGCCATACTTAAAACACACAATGCTAGCAGGGGCATCTCCCCCACTAGTCCTCTTGCCAGCACCAGCTCTTTGCTTACCCTTGCCCGCAGGGACCTCATACGGCTTACTACGGCCTTGAATCTTGCTCCTCTTATCGTTCACAATCTTGTAGTGAGCATTACTATCCTCCTCAAAAATTCTGCAACTATCAATCAAGTCAGCAAAGACACAGATCTTCTGATATCCGATTGCTTTCTTGATCTCGGGCCTCAAACCATTCTCGAACTTGATACACTTGGAAAACTCAGCAGTAGCTCCAGTATAATGCGGATAGAACTTTGCTAGCTCCACGAACTTAGCGGCATATTCCGATACGGACATACTCCCTTGTTTCAGCTCCAGAAACTCAATCTCTTTCTTCCCTCGGACATCTTCTGGATAATACTTACGGTTAAACTCTCTGCTGAACACTTCCCAGGTAATCTCTTCATTAGCAGTCTCCAACCTCTGCCTCGCCTCTAACCACCAATCATCAGCTTCCTCAGCTAGCATATGCGTACCATAGCGGACCTTCTGTGCTGGAGTACAATCCATCAGTCGAAAAATCCTCTCCATTTCTTTCAACCAAGCTAAAGCACCATCAGGATCATACCTGCACTTGAACGTGGGCGGATTCTCTCTCTGAAATGTCGCCAGACTGCGAGTCCTAGCATTCTCACCGGCATTCTGCTGATTCTCCACAGCCTGCACCATAGCAGCTAGAGCAGCAGCAATTGCAGCATCGTTCCTCCCAGCCATTTCAACTCACTTGCTACAAAACAAACAACAGTTAGATATAATCGACAACACACCATTGTCAATTGACACGACTGGACAACTTGGCCGGACAGACCGAACTTTTGCTTTGATACCACTAATGTAACACCCCTTTTCTACCCGATAATTATTTAATAAAATCAGAGTTACAAAAAAATTCATTATTCCATACTTCGAAAAGAGATGTCACACATTCATCGATAACCAAAACGTCACATACGATATATAACACTTTGTCAAAAAGGGACGAAGCCCATAACACCGGTTTAGTTAACCACATCGCCAAAAATACATCACCACGCAGCGAAATAGAAATAAGTTTCAAAACATAAAATCATAACATCCTGAATGGACTCCAAACAAATAAAATGCAACAGCCAAAGTCTAGCGTTCACCCCCCCTTTGAGTGTTACATATCAAAGCAAAGGACACTGACTCAGACTAGCGAAGGTAGCTAAGCCTTCACTCGCGATCACCTGCACGTTACCGCATAGGGGTAACATTCAAACAGAAGGGGTGAGATATCTTCAATATAATAGCGTAAATGATAGGAAATATGCTAGAATATGACAACTATATCTACCACTCCACTACACACATCGAATTATAAATACACGTCAAATTGTAAACACCACAATCAGTCACCAAATGTCATGATAATGCATGAATGCAACCCACACCGACGGGCATATGCATGTGGTACCAAATCACCGAAAGTTTTGCCTGTAAATAGAGGTGTTACCAAAATTGAGAGCTTTCACACCCGGCTCACCAATTTAGAAAAATTGAGCTTTCACACCCGGCTCACTAGTTTTAGAAAAATTGAGCTTTCACACCCAGCTCCAAGACCAAAGGCCTTCACCGAAATAAATGCGTATGCTGTATGCGACACCATGAATGCACACAGACAATCATAAAAAATTAGTCACAATGTGACACACCAAAAATCAATCACCGAATATCACCAAAATTGGGCTTTCACACCTAGCCCAACGACACCGAAACACCAAACTACCCGAAACAACGGAACACCAAGATTTGGAGCCTTCACACCTAGCTCCAACAACACCAGGGTTTGAGCCTTCACACCCAGCTCAAACAACACCAATACTTGAGCCTTCCCACCTAGCTCAAACAGCACCAAGACACCGAGATGACAACAATTTTCCAAAACATTTGAGACGCGATGATTTTTCCCAACACCAGAGACAACGACAATTTTCCAAAATATTTGGGACGACGACAATTTTCCAAAACATTTGAGACGCGACAATTTTTTTTCTGTTTCCAAAACAGCAACATTTAACGGCTAAGCCAACGGCTAAGCCAACGGCTAACAATTTCCAGAAAAATAGATCACTTTGCCTCAAACTAGAATATTCATCTAGGCCTCTGAATAAGCTTTCCAAAACATTTTGAAACATTTTAATCGGGTTCCTGAGTCAAAAGATATGGCAAAAATAAAACAGGCAACGGGCGACGGGAGCACCCAAGGAACGGCGCCCAGGGAGGCGCCCAGCAACAACAACATAAGAACTGGCGCCCTGGGAGGCGCCCAGCAAGCAACACATCAACACAGAAAGTGGCGCCCAGGAAGGCGCCCATAGGCAACATCACGCAGGAAATGGCGCCTAGGGAGGCGCCCAGCAGGCAACACTGCAGGAAATGGCGCCCTTGGCGCCCAGACAGCCCAGAACACAACAGAAAACGCAACATGGCACAGGAATTGGCGCCCTTGGCGCCCAGGCACCTGCAGCTAGGGGTGTTCAAAACCGAACCAAACCAATAGAAAACCCCAAACCGAACCAAACCAAACCGAAAACCGCAAAAAACCGCTTCTTATTGGTTTAGTTTGGTTCTTTTTTTCATTGCACCGCGCGGTTTGGTTCGGTTCGCGGTTTTGATTATAGAAATCGAACCAAACCAAACCAAACCGCAAGTAACACTAGACTTATTGACTTACAACCTTCCTTACTAACTTACTAGCCCAAATGCAACTAAAACCCAACTCTCACTCACTTACTAGCCCAAATACAATTAATTCTTTGACTCACTTACAAACAATCTATATTGTTATGCTATATTTAAAAATTACAATAAAATATTTAATTCAAATTCTTTTAAACATTGTTTTAACTATCTTAAAAGAATTAAAAGAGCGTAATTTATATACTACATATATTTGAGTAGATTTTTTCTTAAAGATTTATGTTAGCCATTTTTTATGTTAGTTAATTTTAACATCGTTTTAAATTATGTTTTGTCTTGGAAAAAACCGAACCAACCGAACCAATCCAAACCGCATTAGTTTGGTTTGGTTTGGTTCGGTTTTATTTTAGGAAGTCAACCGAACCAAACCAAACCGCATGCAGTTTTACCTTGCGGTTCGGTTCACTTTTTATCTCAAAACCGAACCAAACCGCACCGCGAACACCCCTACCTACAGCACAAAACGCAACACAAAACAGGAACACGCACCAGACACGCGGACAGCGCCCATGGAGCCCATGCGCCAACAGCGCGCAACACAACCCAGAAACAGGCGCCCATGGCGCCCCTGCGCCAAGACACAGCAACGCACACACGCACATTGGCACACGGCGCCCACACACAGGGCGCCAGAAATAGCACTGCAACACCCAGAAATGGCGCCCAGCACCAGGGCCCCAAAAACAGCATCACACCAAATTCATCAAAACACCACATATGCAATCATATCACCAATTTAGTTCATCAATTCTTAACCACCAATGTCAATTATCATGAATTGTCAATCACAACACCAACAACAATTAATCGAACACTTAGCATGCAATTCGTGATAACAACAATGAACACCAATTTTTAGAGTTACAATAATCACCAACAAGCCAATATTTCAATCAACCCAGTCATGATTCAACTATCATCAAACCAAACATCAAAATCAAGCAAGAGGCATCATAGGACCTATTCCCACATAACCCCATCATAAAACCCTATTATAAGGAAGAACCCCACCCTTACCTTATAGTAGGAGAACACTAATCCTCTTGATCAAGTCACCAACAATAACCTCAGCAACACAGCTCCTCTCTTCTCCTTGAACTCGCGAAATCCTCCTCTTCTTCTCTCTTGGATGTGCGCCGAATCCTCTTCTCCTCTCCTCTCTTCTATTCGCGACTTCTCTCTCTTTTTTCTTAGGGTTTGCGCTAATGACAAGCCAAACCCCAACCCTCGTGTGACTAAGCGCCTAACTCATGGATATGGATCACGGGCTTTCCTCCAGCTTAAGCCCGATCACTAACACCATCTCCTAATATCCAATTATACACCTCTTAATCAAATGCTAATATAATTGCACCAACTGAAATAAATAAATGAATAAATGGATACCTAAATATTTAATTAAATAATTTAATTAAATATTTGGGCGTTATAGTTGAGAACGTGTTTACACCCTTCGGGGAAATCGTGTTTGTTTTTACCTCTACCGAGGAATACCAGTTTGTGGATCTCATTTTCAACATATATTTCTATCAAGCGTCTTGTATTGGACCCGTTGATTTAGATTAATCAAAGTTGGGGTGTAAACGAGGATAAGTGGAATGAAGCTTCGGAAGTGTTTTCAAAAGCGGTGTCGAGCCTGTGTAGGCGAATGATAAGTTTTTCGTGTTGATTCGTAACAAGAGAGTTCGGACTATAACCTTAGAAGCGTTCTAGGGTAGTAGTGGATCATACTTGGAGATTGATGTGCCAATTTGGGAAGAGTTCCTACACTCATTTCGTTAATTCAAGATTGTGCTCCAGCAACTTAAGACCTTTCTGAGACTGTCGATTCTTGGTTAGTCGGATGAAAGACTTAACGAAATTTTGAGGACAAAATTATTTCAAGTTGGGGAGAATGTAACATCCTCAAAATAATTAATCGAATTATTTGGATGTAACGCAATTGAATTAATTTAGTACTTAATTGGTAAAATTATTGATTGCTAAAATTAATTATTGACTGTCACAGGATCGTTAACCGAATAATATGGGTCAAGGACGTTTTGGAATCGAAATAAGAGTTTAAGATCAATATGGTAATTTGACCACGTTACCACTTATATAATAAATAAATATATATACGTGTGTGTGTGTGTGTGTGTGTGTGAGAAAGAATTAAAAAGAATAGAAAGAAAAGAAAGAAAGGGGAGCGAGAGAAACAGAGAGGAGGAGAGGAAAGGAAAAGAAGAAGAGAAAGAATGGGTGTGGAAGAAGAAGAGAAAAAAGGGGATACTTCGGTTCATCAAAACGACTTCCTTCCAACACGAAAAGCGTTCAGCGTTACTTCCTCTTCGATTTGGTACCAACATCATCATCATCAACTCACTCTACACAAATTCACCATTTTCGAATTTGGAGAAGAAGGGGAGGAAATCTTGAGTTTCTTTCTTCAACAAGTGTTCTAGAGGTTAGGGAATTTCAAATAAGTGATTGGGTGCAAGCTTGGAGTGAAGGAATCAAGGAATGGATGACTTAGGGTTTGAAAATCAAAATTGAGGTTTATGTGTGAATAGTGATTGAAGGTTGAAGATGATGAATAGTGTCCTTGGGTGACTCATGGTTGAATGGGAAGATTGGGGAGCGATTTCGTTTGTCGTCGGAGCGTAAAGTTTATGCGGGGAACGTTCGTGTGGTAATGTCGGAAAAGCGATTTCGCGGAAAGTCTCGGCTATTTGTGATTTTCATCACAATCGGTGAGTTTTACTCACGTTTAGGTTTATTCCGTTTTAGTATGATTTTTATGTTGATTGGTTTCGAGAGTTTTTGAGTCGAAAACCGTTATTTCGAAATATATCGTTTTTGGATAAAATTCGTTTATGTCGAGTTTTGATTGATTTATCGCTTTCGCTGGAATATGGACTGATTGTGCGATGTTGATCGGATATGTTGGTGTGGTTGTTTGGACTGTTTTCGATCGGAACAAAAATCGTTCGAGAATTTTCGAGTCAAAAACCGTTATTTGGAAAATATGTCGTATTTTGATAAGATTCGTTTCGATTGAGTTTTTGATTGATTTAATTGATTGTGTGATGTTGATTGGGTCTGTTTTTATGATTGTTTGATCTGTTTTCAATCGAAACGAGGATCGAAATTGAGCGGAATAGCGGATTTCGCGAGAAACCGTAAAATCTGCACTTTTCAGCAAACGGTCGAGTCGCGATCCGTCCCCATCGCCTCGCGACCAGGCTGAGTTTTGTCACGCAAATATTTCTATCTCCTTTCGCGTCGCGACGCTTTGCAGTTTTTCAGCAACTGTACACTGATTTTGTTTTCGCGATAACTTTTTATCCGGGAACCCGATTGAGGTGTTCTCAGATGCGTTTGAAAGCTTATTTAAAGACCTAACTAAATATGTAATTTAAAGCATATAATGAGTTGATTTACTTAGTGATAATTATGTTGGAAAACCGAGAAATAGAGTGCGTGAGCGAACACATAATACTTTTGTTATTAGAAACTAAATGTTCAACTATGGGTTTGATGTGAATGAACTATGAGTTCATGTATGTGTGGATATATTCATATATATATATATATATATATATATATATATATATATTATATCGAGTGTGGGTGACGACCCACGAGGTTAACATACTAGGCGAGGAAGTAATGATCCTTTACCCTAGGCCCGTATACCATTAGGGAAAGTACTATTGGTAAGGGGGTTCGCCGGGATTAGCAGTGTGTGCAGTCGGTGTTATGTTAAAAAGTTATGTGTTACGTTCACCGGGATTAGCAGTGTGTGCAGTCGGTGGTACGTAAAATGGTTTTGTGTTACGTTCACCGGGATTAGCAGTGTGTGCAGTCGGTGGTACGTAAAATGGTTTTTGTAGTACGGTTCACCGGGATTAGCAGTGTGTGCAGTCGGTGTCCTACCAAGTCAGAATTCTATCACACGGTTCACCGGGATTAGCAGTGTGTGCAGTCGGTGTCGTGTTAAGTTAAACAGGATTTATAATTTGACCGAGAGTGTTAGTAGGGGCCTCGGTAGAACTCACTGAGATTGTATCTCTTTGTTTATATGTTGTTGTTTTACAGATAAACAGGGAAAGTGGAGATCCAAGAGGCACGAGTAGGTGGTACTCGGATGGTTGCTGAAGACTTAGCTTTATGCTTAAGTGTATATCGTTCCTTATTATCTGTGTATCAAGACATTTTGTCTTTAGCGTTATGTATTTACTTCCGCTTTCTTGTACGATATTGAACACTGTATTTCACTGGTGATTTATGGTCTTATTTATGTTTAAGACTGTCCTGTTGTTATTCAGTGAAAATTTTATAGTGGTGTTCAGTATTTAAACAGGAAATATATCTCTGATATTTTAGGGATGGTGCACTTGGGTATTTTTACTCGATAAAAATATCGGGGTGTTACGCCATTTAAATTAGGGAACTAATATTAGGAAGGGAATATGGATGTCAATTTTCTATTTTTCTGTGGCTCAAACGATTAACTCACTGTTCTCAAATTAACTATGTGCAGATTGCTCAAACAACAGCCGAAAAGGTTTGCATCCAAAACTTTGGAAAGGTTGGCCAATGTAAAAGCTATTACATGTAAAGAAAGTGGAGTAATCTATTATGGTGAAGATGGCAGTAAAAGGGAGGATATTCCATCCTTAGAGAAAGAAAAAATTCCAGCACTTCAGACATCTGGTGTACATTTTGAAACATTTTTGGAGATGCAAGATCATCTTGATGTTAGGTATATCTATTCAAACAACGTCCATGCTATGCTAATGGCTTATGGGGTGGAAGCAGCCAGAGAAACCATCATCAGGGAAATACAAAGTGTCTTCAAATATTATGGGATATCGATAAATATACGATACTTAACACTCATTATTGACTTCATGACACACACTGGTGGCTATCGCCCTATGAACAGAATGGGGGGGCGCAGCAGAGTCTACATCCCCTCTCCTCAAAATGTGCTCTGAGACAGCCTCCAATTTCATTGTTGAAGCAGCTTATCATGGGCAGGTGGACAACTTGAAGACTCCTTCGTCTAGAATTTGTCTTGGTTTGCCTGTAAAGATGGGAACTGGATACCATGAATTGCTTCAGAAGCTGGTATCTGACCCCTAATGCCACAAAAAAAAATCCTTATTATTTGCACAATTGCTTGGACATGTTTGACGTAGTTGATTTTGGTTTATGATGATTTGATCTTGTAACTGCTGCAACGCCTGTTTTTCCTACTCTAGGAGATCTTTACTTTCATATTCGCTATTTGGTCACAAATTGTAACAGCATTACTTGGTAACGGTCGTTTTTCCTACTTTTGGTGCCCTATGGTTCGAAATCAACTATTTAGTAGCAACTGAGGAAATAAAATGTAGGAATTCAGTACTATTTTAGTTGTTTTTGTGTAATTCTTGTCTTTTAGCTGAGTCACCAAGCCATTACAGCTGGTGAAGGATCAATTTAGCATATTCTCTAGGGTTTCAGCGATTGTGAGTAGGGGTGGACAACATCATCCGACCCGTCTGCAACCCGAGAAAACCGACCCAAAAATAGCTGTTACGGTTGTGTCAGTGGTAACTGAATCTGTCGAATAGATATAAAGCAGTCACTTACGGTTTCAAATGGGCGGGCCCGGATCTCAATATTGAAACCATTTGTACCCGGAACCGATTGGATAAAGCACATGACCACTCTCCACTTCACTCTGCACTGCGGTCTGCGCCCAGTACTAATGTCATCTACAAACATTTAATTATTATTTTTCCTTGAAACCCTTCAATTCCACCGACACACTCAAACTAAAGTAAGCCTATAGTAAATATTAAACACTTTAATCAGCTCGAGATGATAGCCACACACATAAATCAAAAAACACAAGTGATAGTGTAACACCCCATTTCTACCCGGCAAAATAATGCAAAAATATCAGAGTTCATAAAAATCTTTTGCAACAAACAATGGAGTGCCACATTTACTTCGTGAAAACAACGAGTTAATTCGCTTTTGAAAACAGTTATATAACATGTTTGGATGAACCGATAAAACAACCATTTTAATTCTCAGAAATAATTCATCTTTAAAACTACGCAGCGGATTCACAACAAGTCAAATTAAATAATCGTTGCGTCTTAACAACTCAAGACAGCTCAGAAAACATCAAAATTGCAACATAACAGCTCAAAGCTCCAACAACGAAATAACAAGGCAAACAGTATTAAAACGCGTGTTCATTCCCCCCGAGTGTTACATATCAGAGCGACGACACCGACTCGATCAAACGAAGGTGAACTGCCTTCATTCGGGATTACCTGCACGTTACCAACATTGGGGTAACATTCAAACAGAAGGGGTGAGATATCGTACTATATAATCGGATACATGAAAAACAATATATAATTCAGGTCAATTCATCACTTAACAACAGTCAAAATCATCTCAATCACATAAGTATGCACATAATGCGAAATGTGACTCAACTCAGGGCCACCGCCCTATAATGCATATGGTACCATAATTCAAGCCCATAAATAGGGGCATCAACATCGCAACATCGTCGTCGTGGTTTGCCAATCCAGGCCATCGTGGTTTGAGCATAGCTCCATCGTAAAAGTATGCTATGCATGCGACGCTATGTAAATGCACAAACAAATAACAACGGTTACATAGCAACGCAACAACATCGGAAAGCAACATTGGCCGTAGGCCTACAACACATGACCTGCCAATGAATAGAGGCAAATTCGTCTTCGTACAACCTTCGTCGTCAACAATTTACAACTTAGCAATTTTCAACATTTTGGCAACATCGCAATATTTTAGCAACCTTCAACATTTTGGCAACTTTGGGCCTAATCACATATTCAACATCATTTTAAATAACAATCGTGAAATTCACATTTGGGCAGCCACACTTGGCGCCCACTGCGCCAAGCAACACAATTGGCAGCCAAAACTGGTGCCCATGGCGCCCAGCAGCACAACGGGCAGCCAAACTGGCGCCCTTGGCGCCCATGGCGCCCAGCAACGCAACACAGCACAAGGTAGCTTGATTTAGGCGCCCATGGCGCCCCTGCGCCAGACACAGCATGAAGCAGCCTGATTTAGGCGCCCATGGCGCCCCTGCGCCAGACACAGCACGCAACAACAGCAACCGGGCAGCCAAATCTTGGCGCCCTTGGCGCCTATGCGCCAGGAGACACAGCAACATCGCAATCGGGCAGCCAATACTTGGCGCCCTTGGTGCCCTTGCGCCAGGAAAACGCAGCAACCTCAAAATCGGGCAGCCAAGACTTGGCGCCCTTGGCGCCCTTGCGCCAGGAAAACATCAACCGGCGCCCATGGCGCCCAGGAACAGCAACAACGGGCAGCCAGGATTAGGCGCCCTTGGCGCCCTATGCGCCAGGTACCTGCAAGACCGCAACACAACACAACAGGGTGGCGCCCTTGGCGCCCAGCAACATTTTCAGGAACGGCGCCCATGGCGCCCAGACCACAACACACGCACAGAACGGCGCCCAGGAGGGCGCCCAGCGACATAGACAGGGACGGCGCCCATGGCGCCCAGAAAGCAACATCAAAAACGGCGCCCATGGCGCCCATGACCAGAATTTCGATTCCAAAACATCATCAAGCACGTTCAATCATCATCAATCATGTTCAATCATCATCAATCATGTTCAATCATCATATAAAAATTCAATTCCTACAACTAGGGTCTTCTAACTTAATCACACCTAGGGTTCCATCAACCTTTCTACATAGAGCCCTTCATACACCCAATTATAGAGATAGAACCCCACCCTTACCTTAGCCTTTGGAGAACTCGAAGCCTTGCCCTAGCTCTCTCTCCTCTTCGCCGCGCCTCTTCTCTCTTCTCTTCTCTCCAATTCTATTTTTTTGATCCTTCTAAATGAGCAAAACCCTAACCTAATCGCTTATATGCTCATTTAGTCCTATGGGCTTTTCCTTAGCTTATGCGACTTAATCATGGGCCTCACTAATACTTCTCATTTTAATAATCCCAACCCCAACAATAGGTCCACATATACTAGCATTATTATTATTTTATTATTTTTCTACCAATTAAATTCCCAAACAATTCAATTAAATAATTAATTAAATTTTAGGGCGTTACAGATAGCATTAAATAATAAGTCATTTTTATATTTGTTTATTCTGGTAGAGTACAACTACGTCTTCTTCCTCAAGTTTTTTTCACCATTTTTGATCTTCCAAGCTTCTTTCTCTACACGTGTTATGCTTGCTTTTTTCTCCCAACCCGCCCTTCACCGACCGAACAACCCGCATAACCCTGTGAAACCGAACCCGTAGAAACCGAAGGAAATTTTGGGCAAAAGTGGGCCTTATGATCTCAACCGCGGATTAAGTCGGATGGACCGTTTTTGACCCAAATTGCCTTGTCCAACCGATGTCCACCCCTAATTGTGAGTCACCAATAGCTGGTGGAATATTTCTAGTATATCCATTTAGGGTTTTGTGCGGCTATGATTGGGAAATCATTGTACCCAACTAGCCTATAAATACTCTCTATGAGAATGGAAAGCAAGTAATCATAATCAATTAATATTTCTTACCTTTTTCTTCCTTGCTTCTGCTATTACATATCTCTCTCTCTTCACTGTTTCATCGAGTGGTGATTCTAAACCCACCATTCCTGAGCTGTGAGTAAGATACTAACAGATTAATCCCTTGTATCCTGTCACAATTGGTATCACATTCCTCTTCTTTGTGTCCTGGTGGTAACTCGTTCACAGTCACCCAATGGCTATATTGAACAATTCAAGCTTTTTGATGCCTAGCTCGCCTTCCTTCTTTGACTTCCAAACCTTATCCCAAGCCACTCAATGCATTCCCCTACCATCCTCTTTAATGCCCCAAAGAAAATCCCTTTGAACCTTGATCATAGCACTAATCACCACCTTTTTGGAGTCTTAAAAAAGGAGGAGAAATACAAAGGAATGCTATTTAACACATAATTAATGAGAGTTGTCCGACCGCCTTATTTATTCTTAGTATGCATATGTTTTTAGTTTCACCAACAAAGATTGGTCCAAACGGTAAAAACAAAAATATACATATGCTTTCTATTTTTTTTGGCTAACTATATGGATGTTCCGTTGGCAATTGGCATCCCTACATTTTTTTTGTTACAAAAAATTTAGGGCGAGAGCCGAGAAGATGACGCCCCAGTTCAAAAGGACTAGTGGAGAGTTGAACCCGAAATCTCACGGATGCAATTCCTATCACGGCCCACTAGGCCAACCTCATGCGGTTATTTTTTTTTTGGATACATTGAGGGCCGGAGCCCAAAGAGAGAAAACTAAACAGGAACTAATCTAGGAGTAGAAACTCCAATAGCATCAGCAGCAACCAGATTCTGAACCTCATTAGGAACACTGTCATAAACCACAAATTCTACTTCCTGATGACACCCAATTAATGCCAAGGCATCAGCACACTTATTCGCTTCTCTAAATATGTGAGTGATTCTGACTTCCCAATTACCATTTAGCAAATTCTTGATCTTAGTAAGAAGCCTCCAAGCAAGATGACTAGCGGAAGCATTCCCATTCAAGCATTGAACCACACTCTGCGAATCAAGATTCACCTCCAATTTCATCACACCCATCCGATGAGCAAGTTGAAGACCTTCCCAGAGACCCCATACCTCCGCCACAAAAGCCGTGCACGACCCCAAATTCTTAGAGAAACCCGCAACCCAACTTCCATCCTCCCCTCGAATTACCCCTCCGCAACCAGCCGTATTCGAAACATGGCTACAAGCTCCATCTGTATTCAACCGTAACCAACCTTTGTTGGGAGGAATCCAATTTATATACTTCACATGTTTAGCATTTCCAAGAGGAATGTTCACTTGTGAAGCCTTTAAATAATCTCTACTATATTGCATAACAACATTCCAAGGCTCAAACGGACGAACATAATCATCCACAAATGCTTCCTTGTTCCTCCACTGCCACAGCAAATGGCAAGCTATACTCCAAACTGACCTCCAATCCAACTCCTTATTATAGCCGATGCGGTTATTTTATTTGGTCAAGGTAGGATTACTATTATTATTATTTTTTTAGGATATTGCTTTTCCCACACCCCCTCCTACTCGAAACACACCCCATAAGGGTGTGAAAAGACCAAAAGGCCAGGCCAAACCTCTTTTTTTTCACGAATTTTCACCTGTTCGAACACGGGCATTCGAACAGGTTCGAATGACATCGTTCGAGTGTGTTAAATTTTGACTTCACACCCTTTTGGGCGTTTTTCACCTGTTCGCATGAGGTCATGCGAACCTGTTCGCATGACCTCGTTCGAACACATTCGAACGACATCGTTCGAGTGTGTTAAATTTTGACTTCACACCCTTTTGGGCGTTTTTAAACTGTTCGCATGAGGTCATGCGAACCTGTTCGAACAAGGTCGTTCGAACAGTCATAAAACACGTCCTCGCAGCGTCTCACGCGAGGTTATTTTTGGAATAAAATTTGTTAAGGGGTGTGAAAGAGTAGGAGGGGGTGTGGGAAAAGCAAAACCCTTTTTTTAACTTGAACGATTATTATCTTTTAAAAAGCAAAAGAATCTAGCGAGACCGTTTTTCCTTTTGTAAACCCTAAAACGCCTTGCTTCTTCTTTCTCCGCAACCAACTGCTAATCCACGAAGAAGCTACAGTAGAGAGGGAGAGAACACAACACATAAGCGTCAGAATCAGAAGAATCGATGTCAGGCACCAAAGAGAAAGAACAAAAGTGTGGGAAGGAGGAGAATGACGGAGGAATACTCGATTACATAATGAGCTTAGAGAGCGTTCCATCGAAGATCCCTCCATACCTTGAAGTTCTCAAAACTCGCGTTATTTGCAACAGTGATGCTCCTCAGCATGTATAGATCTTTCCGTTGTTGTTGTTGATGTTGTTATTATTATTTTCTTCAAAATTTACGTCTCCATGTTTCATTATTTTTAATATCCTGTTTTGTAAAGCTGTTAATTCAGAATTGGGGGCTTGAAAGTATACAAGTTTGGATTCAAAATTTTCAAGCTTGTTATTGTATTTCAGAAGGTTCCGTGTTTGTAAACTTTTAATGGCAAAACAAAATTAGTACCTATCCATATTTTGAGTAATCGGGTTTCTCTTCCTCTCTCTCATTGACTCACGCTGTTACTTTTTTTGTTAATTTTAAGATTTTTGAAGTGTTTGTTTACCTTTTCTACATTTTTGGTGGGTTTTGTTTCTGGTTGCATTTGTTTTTTATGTAATATTTTCCTGTATTGATGTTTGCAGGCAGATACCATACAATATTCTGGTACTTATGCTGCTTTAGGAGTTGATAATAGTATACAGTTGGGTAATTTCCGTCGAAACTTAAAGATTGAAGTGAAACATGTTGATGATGATAAGATGGAGTTTGACATGATTGGAATTGATCCAGCACTTGCCAATGCGTTTCGAAGAATCCTTATAGAAGAGGTGAACTATTTCTGCTCCCACAATTATTAACAGTCTTGATGTCATATTTGGTTCTGAATTTATCAGTGAAATTTATTATGATTAGATGCTTTTTCATAATCTCAAATACTGGTTTGATTTATTTTTTCAGTTTTTGTATTGAAATATTAAGTTCAGTGAAATAAATGGATGCCTTCACCTAATTATTTAGAATACTTGCATTAGGATAGTTGGTGAATTTTTATTTGTTTTTTGGCCGAATAAGTGGTTTAAGCCTTGTTAAATAGAGACGAACAGAACAGAATAGAGAGACGATATTGGTCACGTAGTTCGGCCAAGGTTTGCCTACGTCTGCGACTACAGAGCCGTTGTAGTTCTGTCTTATTAACTGTATATGTTGTATATAGAGTACAAGCACTAATGAGTTTAAATAGACTATCCTATGTGAAAACCTAACGCGCCTGGGCCGAATACACATATAAATAAATCTACTATTAATTATATCGAATATGGGTGAACAATAGTTCATCAAAAGGCTGATTGAAGTAGGATATATAAATTATATCGAATATGGGTGACGACCCAAAGAGGTTAGCATACTAGGCGGGGAAGGTCATGAGCCTTTAACCTAGGCCCTGTTAATTTTACCATTGGGGAAAGTACTAATGAGTTTAAATAGACTATCCTATGTGAAAACCTAACGCGCCTGGGCCGAATACACATATAAATAAATCTACTATTAATTATATCGAATATCGATGAACAATAGTTCATCAAAAGGCTGATTGAAGTAGGATATATAAATTATATCGAATATGGGTGACGACCCAAAGAGGTTAGCATACTAGGCGGGGAAGGTCATGAGCCCTTAACCTAGGCCCTGTTAATTTTACCATTAGGGAAAGTACTAATGGGAAGGGGGTTCACCGGGATTAGCCAAGTGGCGGTCGGTGTTATGATATAGTTAGAGAGTACGGTTCATCGGGATTAGCCAAGTGGCAGTCGGTGTCATACTAAAAGTTATGTCGTACGGTTCACCGGGATTAGCCAAGTGGCAGTCGGTGCTATATTAAAAGCTAAGTAGAAAATTCACCGAGTTTACCAAAGCTGGGGTCAGTGTTATGTTTAAGATGAATACTATAGTTACCAGGATTACCAAAGCTGGGGCATGTCAGTATTTATAGGGAGCTGCATGTGTCAGCTTTGAGCCGTCGGATTGGTCAGGTGAATCTGAGTTATTGATGCATAATGGCCATAAATGAGCTGATTTATCATGATATGGGCCAAAGTTTATTGGGCTTAGTCATGTCTAATTACTGGAGTGGGTCTCATGATTCGGTCCGGAACACTAACAAACTTATATTTTTCCATTTTGATGTTTCCTAAATTTTTCTATTTCGAAAGAAAGAATGTCTACCTTGTTTTATCTCTTCATTAGAAATAAGATTGATCCTTCCATAAGAAAGATGCCAATATGTATTTCAATGCTACACGTGAAGGCTATTAATATTTTCATTTAATATGTTTGCATCAAAAACTATGTATTTTGGTACTTAATCGACATTTTATCAATTTCAAAAGGATATTTCTAAGCTCGGTGGAATCCTAAACGATAACAACAGGTTTAATGTGCCGGCACATTTCTAGCAATCCAGTTTCAATCATATGATCAAAAGACTCTATGTGAGCCCTGAATAGTTCCCTCAGTGAGGTAAAGTCTGGAACGGTATCCCGTTTAACCACTCTCTTCGGCGTCATCTTCAATACTGTGCTGCTCAGCTGATTCTCTAAGTGTGCCGCAGCAAAACACTGCAAAAGAAAGAGATGCGCTATTTCTTTATTAAAAACGGAAGCGTAATTCGAAAGAAAAAAAAAAGAAACACAAACCCTAAATCGCTGACCAAGAAGGTGTGCTGCGCAGGTGCAGCGGAGACTGTCTCCGGAAATCACTATCTGACCAAGAAGGTGTGCGGCTTTTCAGTTGAAGAAGAAATAAGTACCTGGTCGACAAGTCGTATGATGAAGAACCCAAAATGGCAAATCACAATGAATCTTATATACAAGGTAAAATGCTAACTGAAACTAATAGCTAATCTATGTTAAGTAAACTTAACAATTAAGTTACAAGAACTGAATGCTTCACCGAGTTTACCAAAGCTGGGGTCGGTGTTATGTTTAAGATGAATACTATAGTTACTGGGATTACCAAAGCTGGGGCATGTCAGTATTTATAGGGAGCTGCATGTGTCAGCTTTGAGCCGTCGGATTGGTCAGGTGAATCTGAGTCATTGAGGCATAATGGCCATAAATGAGCTGATTTATCATGGATATGGGCCAAAGTTTATTGGGCTTAGTCATGTCTAATTACTGGAGTGGGTCTCATGATTCAGTCCGGAACACTAACAAACTTATATTTTTCCATTTTGATGTTTCCTAAATTTTTCTATTTCGAAAGAATGTCTACCTTGTTTTATCTCTTCATTAGAAATAAGATTGATCCTTCCATAAGAAAGATGCCAATATGTATTTCAATGCTACACGTGAAGGCTATCAATATTTTCATTTAATATGTTTGCATCAAAAACTATGTATTTTGGTACTTAATCGACATTTTATCAATTTCAAAAGGATATTTCTAAGCTCGGTGGAATCCTAAACGATAACAACAGGTTTAATGTGCTGGCACATTTCTGGCAATCAAGTTTCAATCATATGATCAAAAGACTCTATGTGAGCCCTAAATAGTTCCCTCAGTGAGGTAAAGTCTGGAACGGTATCCCGTTTTACCACTCTCTTCGGCGTCATCTTCAATACTGTGCTGCTCAGCTGATTATCTAAGTGTGCCGCAGCAAAACACTGAAAAAGAAAGAGTTGCGCTATTTCTTTATTAAAAACGGAAGCGTAATTCGAAAGAAAAAAAAAAGAAACACAAACCCTAAATCACTGACCAAGAAGGTGTGCTGCGCAGGTGCAGCGGAGACCGTCTCCGGAAATCACTATCTGACCAAGAAGGTGTGCTGCGCAGGTGCAGCGGAGACCGTCTCCAGAAATCACTATCTGACCAAGAAGGTGTGCGGCTTTTCAGTTGAAGAAGAAATGTACCTGGTCGACAAGTCGTATGATGAAGAACCCTAAATGGCAAATCGCAATGAATCTTGTATACAAGGTAAAATGCTAACTGAAACTAATAGCTAATCTATGTTAAGTAAACTTAACAATTAAGTTACAATAACTGAATGCTTAATTTGCATGGCTTATCAGAAAAAGAAATAATAAATGTGGTAATAGGATAGGAAGAATAAAAAAAACTAAAGTCAATTAAAATCACATTAAATCAAATATAAATATTCTATAAATCAAATAACTAACTAATAACAACAAAATATTAGCAATGTAGTATAAAAATTCCATTAAATAATATTTTAATAGCTCAACATACACTAGATTAATATAATGTAGTGTATGTTGAGCTAGTGTATGTTGAGCTATTAAAATATTATTTAATGAAATTTTTATACTATATTGATAATATTTTGTTGTTATTATTTAATTATTTGATTTATAGAATATTTATATTTGATTTAATGTGATTTTAATTGACTTTAGTGTTTTTTATTCTTCCTATCCTATTACCACGTTTTTTTTTCTTTTTCTGATAAGCCCTATTACCACATGTTTAATGCAAATTAAGCATTCAGTTATTGTAACTTAATTGTTAAGTTACTTAACATAGATTAGCTATTAGTTTCAGTTAGCATTTTACGTTGTATATAAGATATAAGATTCATTGCGATTTGCCATTTAGGATTCTTCATCATACGACTTGTCGACCAGGTACTTATTTCTTCTTCAAGTTAAAAGCCACACACCTTCTTGGTCAGATAGTGATTTCCGGAGACGGTCTCCGCTGCACCTGCGCAGCACACCTTCTTGGTCGGATAGTGATTTCCGGAGACGGTCTCCGCTGCACCTGCGCAGCACACCTTCTTGGTCAGCGATTTAGGGTTTGTGTTTCTTTTTTTTCTTTCGAATTACGCTTCCGTTTTTAATAAAGGAATAGCGCATCTCTTTCTTTTTCAGTGTTTTGCTGCGGCACACTTAGATAATCAGCTGAGCAGCACAGTATTGAAGATGACGCCGAAGAGAGTGGTTAAACGGGATACCGTTCCAGACTTTACCTCACTGAGGGAACTATTCAGGGCTCACATAGAGTCTTTTGATCATATGATTGAAACTGGATTGCCAGAAATGTGCCGGCACATTAAACCTGTTGTTATCGTTCAGGATTCCACGGAGCTTAAAAATATCTATTTGAAATTGATAAAATGTCGATTAAGTACCAAAATACATAGTTTTTGTTTTTTAACTAAATACCCTATGTTATATTGTTTTAAAATATTGGTTAGTTACACTTTTGATGTAGTTAGTTTTGTTGATCTTGTTTATTATATTGGTTGGTTTTATTTTAGTTGATTTTTTAAGTGGGTTTTTAGTTTTGAATTTGTTTTAGGTTACACTTTTTTGATGTTGTTAGTGTTTGTTGATCTTGTTTAAAAATATTGGTTGGATTTATTTTAGTTGATATTTTAAGTTGGTTTGTAGCTTTAAAGTTGTTTTTAGTTACACTTTTTGATGGAGTTAGTATTTTTTATCTTGTTTAAAATATTGGTTGTTTTTATTTTAATTGATTTTTAATTTCTTTAAGTCGGTTTGAAGCTTTGAATTTGATCGTAGTTACACTTTTTGATGGAGTTAGTGTTTGTTTATCTTAACTTGGATTTTACTGTGGCTTGAATATCCTATGCTGAGTCCGCCTAACCAGCAATGGTGGAGGTCAAAGATGTTGGGGAAGGCCTTATTTCCTTCTGAGGCAAGTTTCAAATTTTGATGCTTTAGTTTGCAAAATTTTGTTGTTTTGATTCATTCTTTATACTCAATGTTTGATTCGGTGGTGCTTTTTTATGAGCAGTGTAGACAGGCCAAAATCTCATATAGTGGGCTGTTCATGACCTCTCTTTGCTTTAAATATACTGATAAGGATAAGCACGATAAGCAACGGCCTGATAAGAGGTTTACTAATAACCAGTCCATTGAATTAGAGAATGTTAATTTTGGGCAGTTTCCCATAATGCTACAGGTTTGTTACTTTATGATTTTTCAGTTATTTTTGAAAATTTTTGCTTTTATAAGAATACACTTATATTATATTTATTGTCAAAAGTCCGCTGATACTAAGAATGAGTATTAGATACTTACATAACATATTTGTAGATAGGTTATTGAATTGTACATATTTATTTATATTTTAAATAGTAAAATATAACTAGGAATGAGCAGTAGATACTTACCTCACATAAACATAATAATGGTTTGTACTAAACTTTGGATATTTTGGGAGATTGTTAGTTTGTATACCTGATCTTATCCTTTTATTGGTTTATGTTAGCTTCTGTTATTTTCTATTTTGGTGAGTTAGGGGACTGCTGGTTTGTATACTTGATCTTAACCTTCTATAAATTAGATCCTAACACAACTATACGATCTGAGTAGAGGGAAAGAAATGCAAAAATGGTTCAAGTGTGATATGCGATTGAAAAATACTCTAAGCCGAGAGATTTTACTTTTTGCACGATTACAAGTCTTACAATATTGTATCGAAATGAATGTTGGAAACAAAAATAAAGTTAGTGTTGAAGAAATGAGACTATTATGATGGATCAAGGATTACACAAGACAAGACAGGATTAGACATATCATCATTAAAGAGAAAATTAGCATAGCTCATAGATACAGTAGAAGGTTTTAAACTGTGGCGTTTGTGATCCTTGAAATTGTCATAAGTGGTTTGGGCATGTATGGAAATAATTAGTGGTCGAGGGACTCCAAATTAGACCATAGGTCAAACCATTAAGAGAGATGGAGAGGTAAATGATTTGTCTTTAGACCTAATACATAAACAACACTTAATAACAATAGTTGATCCTTTTAACCGACCTTAACTAGTGGGAAAAGGCATGGCGGTTATTGTTCGAAGTGTTGAGGTGAAATATTAATTGATTTTTGAGTTCTATGCAATTTCGTAGTTGATTTATTGATCGATAAAAATCACTGTTTAAAAAGTTATTAAAGGGTGTAAGTATGCCAATACTTAACAATACACCTAACTGTTCTAGGAATTGCTATAGGAGCAGAAAAGATAATATATTTTTTTTGTGCCTAAAATTATAAATTGTTAGTTTCATATGCTGCTAAAAATTTGTTTCTTATGGATAACTCAGTTTCTTTATTTAACATTTTTGGCTAGAACTTTGTAGATTTCATTTTCCTATTGTTTCTTATTATCTTGATTAATAATTGGTAAGCATGACAAACACATTGCATGATCTACATTGACTTTAAAGTTGTGCATGTGTATACAACTGTATCAGTTCTAGGAAGTAAGAACCCCATTAAAAGTGGCATTAAATTAGCTGTTAATTATCTAACTTCAAAATTTTACTGAATCTTTTTGTTCACTTGCTCATACCACTGCAGTCTAGGAAATGCAACTTGAGAGATGCTGATCCCCAGAAGCTTGTGTCCCACAAGGAAGAAAGATCAGAAATGGGCGGGTATGTAGATTCACTCTGTCCATGCCACTTAAACTTGTGCCCTTACATGATAACAGTGTTTTAAATCCCGGATAGCGGAGCGTAGAGGCTGGCCTAAAAAACGCTATAGCGGGATGACCGCTATTTCGAAATATCATTCACAAATATAAGATAAAAAATATATGCATGAAAATTCTAAAAAATAATTAAAAATACTCAAAGTCCATGACATTCGAAGTTTCAAACTTAACATAAAAAGTCATAAGTGTCTCAAATCACAATATCATAGTAAAAATAACATAAAAATAGAGGCATTAGAACAAAATATAAATATATAAAAAAGAAGAGAAATATATAAAAGAAACTGGATTAAAAACAGAAGAGAAAGCAGGCCAAGAATAAAAAACAGAGAAGAAAAACATAGGAAAAAAATCAAGAAAAATAACAGAAAAAAAGAGAGAGAAAATATTGGTAACAAAGACAAAGCTTTCGTAATAGAGAGGAGTTAGAAACTGATGGCGATTTGCAGTGGCGTGCGGCGGAGCGTCGTGGGGTACGGCGAAGTGCGGTGGGGAAGGAGCACAGTGAAGAAGCAGAACAGAGTCACGTATACGTAGAGGAGAAAGGTACTGAACAGTCATAACCTATATTATATTTTAAAAAAACCCTAATTTTTAATGTTTTTAACTTTTACACGAAATTCTGAAACTACCCTTAATTAAAAAACATAAGATTTTTAAATTAAAGGGGCGTTTTCGTCTTTTCGGTGCTTTCTTCAACCTAGCAAAACACCTTTTTTCCCAGAAGCCTGTTCGACCCGACCCGAAAACCAGTAGTCTTGCGCAGAACTCGCCGCAATTGCGGCCGCGACGCAGAACCGCTCCGCCACACCGCTATAGCGCCGGATTTAAAACACTGCATGATAATGGATAAGAGATTACTGTATATCACAGCTATATGCTGAATCAGCATGCAGTTTCATTGGAAATTGAAAAATTTGATATTATATATTACATTTTTTGTTTTATGATCGTTGTTTAATATTTAATTCCTTGTTATGTTTTTTTTCTTGCTTTGTTTCTAAACCTAATTATTTTGTTTGTGTAGTTGACTTATTGACTGATATGTGCTTTATCAAACACTGTTTGCTTTTCAGTTAATTCATCTGTAATGGCCTTGAGAGAGTTATCCGACTTCAAATTTTGCCAAAACGAAATTATGTAAGCAATCTTTTTGTCTTCTGCACATACTTTACTTGAAGTTAGCCAGAGCAGTTATATTATATGCCTAGTTTCTGCATTAGTTGAAATTCGTTAATAATTGTTATACTAGACTGAGAACATGTAACTTGACTACTAAAGTCAACAGCAGGTTTTAAGACTAAATATGAATTTATCAAACCCTTGTCATAGCTCATTAATTTCTTTTTTGGATCCGTATATCTTGTAGCCAATGAGTTTAGTACAGAATTCATTTTGCGAACACCGGGAAGGATTTACTGATAAAGCAGTTGTAATAAGGTTTGTTCTATCTCCTGTTAGTGCTATATAAATGATCTTATCATGAATGATAGCAGTGTTGTTAAGATCGCGAGTTTGCGCGTAGAAGCGTAGAATCGTACGAGTCAAGAAGGCATCACCGTGCTCAGAGGCGGATAGGATCGCAGGTAGCAGACTCGTCGCCGGCGCGGTAAGATCGTTCTGGATCACGAGTTTGCACGCTTTGCCTTTTTCGGCCGTTTCCTGTGCAGCTTCACGGAAGAAAGAACAGATTTTGCTAGGTTGAATTCTGTGCAAATCTGGTGGGTTCGGGTCGGGCTGAAGAAAGAACAGATTTTGCTAGGTTGAAGAAAGAAACGAAATGACTAAAACGCCCCTTTAATTTTAAAACGTTATGTTTTTTCATTAAGGGCAGTTTCGGAATTTCGTTTGAAAGTTAAAAACATTAAAAGTTAGGGTTTTTTTTTTGACAACAGGGTTTTTTTTAATATAATATAGATTAGTACTGTTCACTTCAGCACTTTACAATTCGTTCGTTTCCAACGTCACTGTTCCTCTGCGTCTTCACTCTTCTTCTCCACCTCATCTACGCGCGCCACTGCGCTCAGCCGCACCCCACCGCCCTCCGTCCTCCGCCGTGAGTGACCATCTTCATTTCCTCTATTACGGTAACTTTGTCCCTGTTACCAGTATTTCCTCTGATTTTTTCTCTGTTTTTTTGCTCTGTTTTTCTTCTCTGTTTTCTATTCTTGGCCAATTTCTCTTCTGTTTTTATTCCAGTTTTAGGCATCATCGTTCATCATCACTGTTGGTTCATCTTTGTTGCTTAAGTTAATCAATATTGGGACCTTGTTCTTCATTCTTCACATCAGTTAATCTTTGATCTTTCTTTTCTATTCATCCACTCTGTTCTTCTCAGTTTTAAGATATTGGGACTTTTATTTTAGCAAATATTGGGACCTTGTTCTTCTCTAGTTTTTTGAGATATTGATGAACTTATGAATTTATGGTTATGATTAGGAACTTATTGAATTTTGGTTATGAAATTTGTTTATTGTTTTTGAGTAGTTTAATTTTTATGCATATGGGCATATACTTATGTATATAAGTATACTTTTTCCCTATTAGTAGGATCTTACGATCCGTGCTACGATCCTCGAGTTACGATCTTTCAACACCCCAACGATCCTGCTCTGACTCTCGATTTTAATAACATTGAATGATAGTGTCTTGGATGTTTAGATATATAGCGTTTATCAAGATGCCTTGCAAGTTGCTACTAAATGGTTAGTAGACTCTTGGATTTTTTGGAATATTTCATATTTTTCTTTCTGTTTTTATTTTATTTTATTGGAGAATGCTAACAACTTCCCTTTGGTTAAGGAATCAAAAGGGGCAAGTTAGTATGAAAAAATGGTGTATTTATTCCATTGAAAATTGTTTCACTTGTATTGTTTAGAGAAACTGTCCTTTTGTCTAAATATTAATCAAAAGGATAAATAATAAAAAAAATATGTATATATAATTTTATAACTTGACATTGGCCTTTTATTTAACTAAAAAGTAAATTTTTTGAATTTAAAAGTGGAATTTTATGCTTTTTAAAAACTGACCGGGTCAAACCGGTTCCCACATCCGGTTTTGGCTGGTTCCCTCCGGTTCTGAGACAAGACGGTTTTTCCAGTGATTCAGACTAGTTCCCGGTTCAACCGGTGAGTTCGGTCCGATTTTCTAAACCATGCTTTGAACTATTTTTCTAGAAAAAGCTATCTTTTTCTAACCATACCCACCTTTTCACCTAAACCACCCGTTTTTCTAATATTCTTACTGTATGTATAACCTTCTTTTCTAACCTCACCCCCTTTTTCACCAAAAATACCCCTTTACAAGTTACGATATTGCCACTCCCTTCCCAATCCCACTTAATTACTTTGGTAGAATCTTACGATTCTACTTGCGATTTTACGAGTTACGATCGTGTTAGCCCCCTCCCGATCTTACGTAAAATCTCGATTTTGATTATCTTGACAGAGGTAGTATGTTGTTTTTCATTTATTAAGCCGAAATTAGAAGAATAGTTGGAATTGATGATGAGTGATTCTCCTTCCTTGTCCAAATAAATTATTTTGTATTCAGAAATTGGTTCACCATGGAGAATCGACTTGTTTGTTCATCATGTCTTTTAGAAATTGGTTTATTTTGTTTCCAAATGATAAGCATGTTGATTCCTATAATGTTTCACTCCTCACTTTTGAATACTTCATGCTTTTTTTCTTCTTCAAGGTTTTAAATATTTCAATTGTTCAGGTGTGTAAGATCTGATCAATCTTCAGTAACGGTAAAATTGTATTACCTTGAAAATGGGACTGCAAGAGTCGGTTTCTGGTACGAACACTAAAAGACCTAATCCCAACCATCTTCCATATTCCCGTTATACCCCCGTATAAAAGTGTTTATCAATTTAATCAGATGTTTCATCTTAATATCACTTTGTAGGATAAAGAGAAAGGAGTGGTTGCTTCCCGTGGGCATTGTTTTGAAGATAGTTATTTCTAATTCCAACCCCTTGTTTTTTTTTAAGGGTTTGCGTACTCTATATTCCTTTATGTATCCCCCCTTTTTGACTGATTATGTATCCTCTTTATTTTCCCCATGTTTGGTTTTGGTTGTATAAAGATTTACTTATGGTACTACTGATCATTTGTAACAGGCCCTCATGGACATCTCTAACCAAGAAATTTATAAAATTCTGACAAACTGTTACAATGAAAAGTATGAGAAGGAAAAGGGTGCTGTTGGTGAAAGGGCGGAAATAATCTTAAAGGAAGTAAAAAGTTTGTATCTTTCCACTCAGCTTCAATGTCTAGAACATATTGGTACTTAATTTGGCAACCATCAAATCACTTTGTTTTGTTGATCAATTTGTGTATTTTTGTACTGATTCTTTATCATATTCAGGAGAGCATTTCCAATCTATTATGCCTGAACACGAAAACAACAGCTCCAAAATTGTAAGTCTTTTTTATTTTTTTATATTTTATTATTATCATCAAGGGTAAATTACAATCCTTTTTCCTTTCTTGAAAGAATAAGATTCATCAAGCTTCCCTCTATTTTGAAAAATTACAGTTTCTCACCCCCACAATGCTTCGCTTTAGCATAGTTCAATGTGAATGAGCCTCCTAGCCAGGGGAAATTTTTTCCCTCTCCGTGAACCCTGACTATTGATTTTGACACGTCAAAAGATGTAATGAAAAATTTGAGTGAGCAGTGCTGAATGAGACGATGGGCTAGGTTTATTTGGCCTTTGTTTCTTGTTTGGTTTCTTTTTCTTTCCAATGTATCAAATCGAAAGCCGATAACTGGATTATTCAAAACATCATATCATTATATAAAGTCTCCAAAGAGATTTGATAATGTTAAAATTGATCTAATGTGTAACACAGTCTATCTCAAAGAGGGGGAGTGTAGTTTTTCAAAATAGAAAAGGCAGCATAATCTTGGTATCACTTGGGAAGGAGAGTGCAATTTACCCTTATATTAATTTGATTGGAGGCAAGGTTTTATTTGTCTTTATATCTGACTAGTGTTTCCATGAGTTCCTTTGTTTTCTAGGTGGCTGATGCTGTTCTGAAGGACTACATATTTGTTCATCTGGATAACAATATTCACAAATTCAATCTGCTCATGTTAGCCCGTTTCTCTTCTCTTTTTCTGTGATGATTTTGATTAATTCGACACACTATGTTGTTTCTTATGAACACAAATTATATTTGGTAGAGGATATATGTGCCGTCTCCAAACAGTATAGTATTTGATTAGTCCTTTCTTCTCTCTTTCAGCTTCATGTTGCAGAAACTTTTTTCACTTGTAGATAAGACATCGGTGCCGGACATCCCCGATTCGTTACAAAATCAGGAGGTTTTACTCCCTGGCCATCTGATTACAATTTATCTAAAGGTACAAAGCTTTTAACCGCTTTTCATAAACATATTTATTTCAGTTAGAACATGTCATCTGGATTGTCAGTCTGATTAATTGTAGTTCAGTCTCATGCTGTTGGTGGCCTATGCTTACTAGCATTGGTGTAAGCCTCGATTCTCTCTGTTGAAGGCGTATGCTTATATATCTTCTTTGGTCCCATTAATTGTCATTTGGAAATTGGTTATGAATTCGAGTTTAGAATGGCATTGAGCTATCAGATTCTAAATATCATGTTTGGGTTAGGCTTTAGTGAATTGGTAAAGTTCCTTGATAAACGTTGCAGCTGTTTTTTTTTTCTTTTTCAAACAATGCATAGATATTGAAACTTGAGTCTTGTATATTTTAATGATTTCTTTTCTCTGTTGATGTCGATCCCAGGAAAAACTAGAAGATTGGCCGCAGCAGGGAAAAAAGCTGCTTGAATACACGATTGCTAAAAAAAGCGAGACTTTCAATCTCAGTGATAGTATGTAGATGTTTATTGTCTCTTTCAACACGTTTGCTAGGGTGCTGATTTTGTTTTATCCGCTTACTTTTCTGTTCTTGCTTAATTCTTCTGTAAATGTTTTTTGTATGGATTCTGGAATAATGATGAGGCTATAAATGATATGGAGGTTCTTCTTATTGCTGTCTGTACATTGTTTGTCCCTTGGTGTTGCAGTTCGTCAAGTTAAGAAAGTTTTGGAGAAAAATATAACTGCAGCAAAGCAAGTCAGTGGAGCAGTTGAAAATATGTTGATAAGTGGAAGATTGGTTACCAAAACAGGTCTAGATCTGCCGCAGGTATGGACTTGCCAGTGATTAGCCAAGTCATATCTCAATTTGTATTTTCCAAGTGCCAATTGTCTTTGTTTTGTAGATTGTAATAAAGTGATGAGAATGAGGGCAATCTTGGAAGAAACAGAAAGTGTGGAAAGTTTTACTCTAGGAAGGGTAAGAAGGGGAATACATCTAAGTAGTGGAGTGGTGGGGTGAATCCTGAACCAACTTTGCTGAGTTGGCAGGAGAGAGGGTATCTTTTCCGTTAGTGCTCAGAATCATAGGAATAAAAGTAGTGTATGTTGTCATTTAGGATGTAGGCTGATATTTGGCTATAGGTTCGATCTATCGGCACAGTTGATCTAGCTTCCCATCAGCCATCAAAAGGACGGTCGATACGATTTGGTGAAATGGAACGTGACTCTCTGCTAGCCCATGGTGCTGCATATCTTCTGCATGATAGGTTGCACACATGTTCTGATTATTACCTTGCTGATGTGTGTACCCTTTGTGGAAGCATGCTTTCAACAACAATTACTCCGCCTGCACCGCGAATAAGAAAATACACCGGTGGGAGTGGGACATACCCCACCTCAGGAATACCTCCAAAAAAAAAGGTCACTTGTGATGCTTGTCAAAATAGTAAAGGCATGGAGACAGTCGCCATGCCCTATGTGTTTAGATATTTGGCAGCAGAGTTAGCAGCAATGAACATAAAAATGACTCTCAAGCTAAGTGAATGAGCTAGCAGCATCTGATGTGTGTTTGAGAATATGGTCTTGGTGGCTGTAATAATGACATTAAGATTAGAGTATTACATAACAGCTTTCGGGTTTTTGAACTGGTTTTAACATTTACAACCAGATTTTGTTTTTTTTCAACCGGTTCTGGATGGCCATTCTTAGCCTTCCAGTGTTCCGTTGTAGAAAGGGTTTCTCCTCGTTTATTTGCTAGTTGCTTTATTCTTTCCTTCATTTATTTAGAAAAAAAGGAACTGAGGGCTCCACATACGCGCCGCTGCCGTACGCCCGGCCCAGCTGGGTTGGGGTTGGGCTTGGGCCTTGGGGTGTATATTTATTTTTCTAAAAATATTTTGCAACCAAAAGAAAAAAAGGAACTGAGCATGCCGTAAATTCTTGTTTGTCGAGTTGAAAAAGAAATAACTCCAATACGGGCTACAGAATCTCTGGGTTTTTAACCTTTTTGGGTTCTTGTGGAGCATGAGGATCAAAGCATGGTAAATTGTAGCTGCCTTACATCGTTCAGAGATCCAAAGTAAGCCTGAATGAAGAATAAAAGTTGTTTATTTAAATATAAAAAATGAAAAGAGCAAATTTTTATAATTTCACTTTTATTATATATATGATCACATTTCCTAATAAATGATTATAGTCTCTTATATTGCTAAATTATAATTTGGGTCTCCCTATTTTAAAAATGCAAACATTTGGTTCCTTTATTTTAAAAATCTGATATTTGGTCTCTATTTTAAACAAATTAAGACATTTAGTCAAAGAGAGTTTTTAATTTTTTTTTTGCCAAGTTGAAATTCAGCCAAAAATAAAATGCTGATGTGGCTCTCGTGAATTGCGAATGGAGAAGTTCAAAAAGAAGAATCAATTTGATACTCTTTCAGTCAACCTTACTCAAACGAAAATTGTTGATTCGGCCAATTTTGATCCTCATGCTTTGCAACCTGCTCCCCTCCACGCCACTGCATCTGAGAATTCTTCCACCATGCCTAACTTTCCTAATTTTGGTCATGGTCGTGGCAATCGTGGAGTCTGTGGCCGTAGCCGTGGATGATTTGGAAACATACAGTGCCAGGTTTGTTTCAAGTATGAACACTTGGCTATGATGTGCTATTACTGTTTCAATCAACACTTCCAAACACCTATTTCTTCGAAGCAACAGGGTCATCAAGGACCTCCTCCCTGTTACTCTGGTTTCCTACCTGTTGGTATGCAACCGACCTTCCTTATGCTGCCTCATCTATGCCTTGGCTTCAACCTCCATTCCTAGAATGCCCTTCCCTACCTCAGTAATATCCCTCACCACACGCCATGATTACTCAAGCTAAACCCTCAACTATTTCCACCATGCCAGCCCAAGCCTACACACCTACTTGGACTGCTGATACTGTTGCCGCATTTCACTGCACTCCTTCATCCGCCAACATTCACCAACGTGCACCTTTTGAAGGACTAGATCAAATCTATATAGGGAACGATCAAGGTTTGTCAATTCAATTCTCTGGTTCATCTCAATTTGTGTTTCCCTTCCAACCTAATGTCAAGCTTATGCTTAATCAACGTCTTCACGTTCCCTCAATAACCAAAAAATTTGCTTAGTGTTAGTAAGTTTGCTAGGGATATGACTTTTGCCTTGTCAAATCTCAGGCAACCAATGAAATTCTCCTATATGATCCCGTAGGCAAAGATGGTCTCTATCTCTTCCAAAATATACAGTTGGAGCCACCTACAACTAGTCCTCCACCTTAGTGTTTGCCTACTGTTACTCTTTATTCTGTTTTTACTACTTATAGTCCTACTGTTGATGTTGCTTCACCTAGTGCTAGTTTCTTGTGGCACCTAAGGTTAGGTCATCCTAACCCCAATACTATGAAACTTGTTCAATCCAAATGTAATATTCCATTTTCAAATAAATATACTCATGATTTATGTGCTGCTTGTTGTATGGGTAAAGTTCACAAACTCTATGCTCCACCGTCACACACTCACTACACTACACCTTTAGAACTTATGTTTAGTGACCTATGGGGACCTGCACCAGTGAAATCATCCACTGGTTATCTCTATTATGTTACCTTTGTCGATGTTGCAACTAGGTTCACTTGGATTTATCTCTTAAAAGCAAAGTCTGATACCTTAGCTGTGTTTAAACAATTTAAAGCCTATACTGAACTTGACTTTGGTTTCCCTATTAAGGCTCTACAAACAGACTGGAGTGGTGAGTTTAGACGTCTTACAAACTATCTCACCGACCTTGGTATAGTTCATAGACTAATTTGTCCTCACACCAATCGCCAAAACAATGTTGTGGGGAGGAAACATCGTCACATAGTTAATCTTGACCTTACTTTACTCAGTCATGTCAATTTTCCTTTAAATTTTTTGGATCATAACTTTACTACCGCTGTCTTCCAAATTAACAGACTAACAACAGTCTCCCTTGGTCAAGTCACTCCCTACAATGCCGTGTTTGGTCAAAACCCTGATTACAAGTTCCTAAAAGTCTTTGGTTGTGCGTGTTTTCTTCTTAAGACCCTATAATGCTCACAAGTTTGATTTCAGGTCACATGAATGTCTTTTTCTTGGTTACTTCACCTCTCACAAAGGCTATAAATGCTTTTCTCCTAATGGTCGAATCTATCTCTCCAAAAATGTCATTTTCAATGAGTCTAGGTTTCCCTATAAAGATGTGTTCCCTTCAAGCACATCTCAAATAGACCAAACTACAAACTCATCCCATTCAGCTCTTGCAGTGGTCTGTACCTCAACCAAACACTACAAATGTCGTTGTATCTCAACCAAACACGACAAACACTACACCTCAGTCTGTCCAAACAACCACTACAACAGTTAGCCCTATCACTTCCCATCCTACCAACCCATCCTCCTCCTCACAGTCCAATAGCTCTACACCTCTACCAAATCCTAGTCCTATCTCAACTCAAACACCTCCCTCTCAAGTCCCAACTTCCTCTTCCTCATCTTCTACCACTACCATCCGTCAAAACACTCACCCCAGGCAAACTAGATCAAAATCTGGTATCCATTTACCTAGACTTCACCCTTGTGTTTTCTTAACTACCATTGAACCTAAAACTTCAAAACAACCCATTAAAGATTCCAAATGGTTTTCTGCCATGCAGGAGGAATATAATGCTCTCCAGAGAAATCATACTTGGTCCTTGGTTCCCTTACCTGCCACCCGCAAGGCTATAGGTTGCAAGTGGGTGTTCAGAGTTAAGGAGAATCCTGATGGATCCGTTAACAAATACAAGGCCAGACTAGTTGGTAAGGCTAAAGTTGTTAAAAAATTAAAACATAAATGACTGATCTGGGATAAAAAAAAGATAAAGGACTAAATCGTTACTTTAAACAAAGATAAGGGACCCCGGGAGTACTTTAGCCTTTTATGTTTTACGCCAATAGATAGTCCAACCACACATCTCTCTCGCCTATCCTAACACTCTTTTGGAGGAGTTAGGGAACCCATAGTCGAGGAACTGAGTTCCGTCCTCAACGAAGTGTTTGAAGAAACAGAGGAATCATAGTTTTCAACCTCTGACCGATCCCCCGGTTGGGAGAAAAGAGTTTGAACAACATCATGTGTTTTTTTATTGTAGCTTTTAATTTTTATAATTTTTAGTGACAAATAGTTGTCCTTCTGTTAGTTATTAGTAGCAAATTTATGTCTCTGTGTATATTTATCTTTTCTCTCTCCTTTTACCTTTTTTACCCGATGACACATTCTCTCTTTTTTCTCTCTCCACATTTCTGATTATTTCTCTTCTCTCTCTCTCTCTCTCTCTCTCTCTCTCTCCCTCTCTCTCTGTCTCTCTCTCTCTCTCTCTCTCTCTCTGTCTCGGACGCTCTCTCTCTCTCTCTCTCTCTCTCTCTCTCTCTCTCTCCTCTCTCTCTCTCTCTCTCTCCTCTCTTCAGTGAATTTTAAAATTCCAAAATTACCCTCACGTGGAAGGCGCATGGAAACCCAGACACGCTGATCCAATGATAGGTTCAGTAGTTTATTTTTGAATAGATACGGTTATTAACTTCTGTGGCAACAAAAAAACACTGGTTTAGAAAGAAAGTTCCGAACCGGTTCGTTATTTAACTACCGTGTCTTCTTTTGGGGGGGTTTTTGCACGAAGATAGGTACGTTACTGAAGTACCAAACCGGTTCAGATATAAAGTTCCGAACCTATCTGATACTGCACAGTAACCGCAGTTTCATTATAGGCCAAAAAAGAAATTAGTTTTACTTTTAAAAAATATATCCTAACAAATAATTAGCTAATTTTAATGAACATAAGATTGATTGCATACTCAAAATGTATTTTCTGAATTGAAAATCAAATAGAAAATCAAAAACATATTCAAATAATCATCAATCTTTAGTTAAGTCTACAATACAAGGGGTACTAGATTTAAGTTTAACGACTTCCACTGTTGCAAGCGTCCCATAAATGGCTTGTCCCGATCCTTTGCTATGTCTGACCTGAATTTATTTATGAAAATATCGATCAGTGGTATTGGATTCCTTTATGCAACAACACCTGTACAAAGTGGTTTTCAACAAAGCATATGTTGAACACAGGTGCATTTTTAAAAGGTGCAACTTGAAATGGGAAAATTGTGAAGCATGCTTTAATAGAGCAGCAAACAAGCACGACCTTGTATATGCCTGCGATCAATTAACCAGCATTTGGGATAGTCATCCAATTCTCTGTTGTTTCCCTATGTTGGCACATCAACGACTTCATTCGATAGGTGACTCTGCCCTTACCACAATACAACTTATAGTAGAATTCAAAGTCTCTCTTAAGCTCTTCCAACAAATCATTTCTCACGGTATTCTAAGCATCCTCACCTCTACCAAGTAGTGCAGCAATACACCAAAATCCGCAGTTACCATCACCTTCCACATTCACTATATCTTCAACATAACGATGTGTGATCTCTGGCATACCGCTAATGTATTTTTTGTAGTCAGCGGTACGAACAATATCAGGTGTAATGTTTAGGGTTGGACTTGGAATTTGAGTTAGTGCTAGAGTGGGACATGTAGATTGGGTGGGAGTGTGTTGTTCTCGTCAAACTCTTAGGTCCTAGCCGTGATTTCGGCCAGAGGTTTGAATAAGTTCTTTGATTCATCTGTTCTTTAAGCGATTGCGCCAAGGAGGAAACTCTGCTCCTTTACTGTGGGTATCCTCACTCCTCTAGAAAGGCCCAGGTTAGGTGAGAGTGGACTGCGAGGGTTGGATTATACTATTGGCTAATGCATAAAAATAAAGATAAAAGTGCGATAAAGAAGATAGATAAAAATAAACGTAGAGTTTTGGTTTGATTGATGTGTGAATATTCTGTACAATTACTCTCCTATTTATACACATAGGCCCTCGCCGGCCACTAACACAGCCAACATTTGCCTACTGTTGGATCAATCTAAGATCAACGATTATCATTGTTCCTAAGCCCTAAGGAGGCGGAGTAACCACCCAAGATCTCACTAGCACGGTTAGTGGGGTGAACTCCCTCACTCCGCTTTTCAAGGTTTCACCACTTCGCTTGATCTTCAAATGCTCCCACGTTCTGTCTCCGTGCTTCCTCTCACGTGCCTTCCAAGCAAAACCTCATTTTCCTCAGCCACTTGTCTCACTCAGCTAGCTTGCGCCCTCAGGCTGTAACTTAGGCACCCGAGCCCACTTCAGCCGTGTTACTCTACTAGGCTGAGGCGTTGCTCTCCCTCGGTCTCGCTCATGGCTCCTCGGGCTGACCCCTTCTTCAGGGAATTGTCTAGTGATATGCCCCGAGGGCCTCTCTTGATTCTTCTCTCAGGCAAATATCTCTTAAAACTTTGTCGAGTGGCTTGCCTCAGCGCTCTACTTCCACTCTCTATTCTTCACTCAGCCATCGACCTACGACATAGTTATTTTTGGGTGTTAACAATTGCCCCCATTTTTGTGCCGTCGAATGGCCGCGAGGACGTGACTGATAGCGCAAAAACCCTTTGATATGACCTTGAAGTGACCGTTTGAAGCGACTAGCCTTCAGTTTCGTGACACTCGGCGCTGCTCGCTAATCGAAACGACTGCGCAACGACTCCTAAGGATACGATGGCTATGGCTTGTGGCTATAAATAGCAACGATGCCCGCTTCACAAAGTTTCTTTACACTTTCTTCTCTCTATTCACCAAACAGTACTCCTTCGTCTTCCTTACGATTCTCTCTTTCGACCAACAATGGCTTCCTCTTCTCAAAGTGCTTCCCCTTCTATCTTTACCGCCACTGGTCCCCGTCTCTGTTTTGCGGCCTAATGCTACCAACCCCGATCATGTCTTCACCCTCTTTAAAAAAAGATTCGGCTCTTGCACCTCCCCCTCAAGTTTGCTGGCGATCACCGATGAAGAGTTGCAGCGCTATTTTCAGAGCCTTGAGGCTCCAGAATCGACTTCCTCTTCTACGGAGGTTGACCTCGCGCAGGTGGAGTCAGCTTTTGCTTGGGAGATCCCCACCGATCCTGATCAGGTGGCAGCCCTCCGGGCTACTTTGTTTCGGGTCTCTAACTCCGATGACGTTGCTTCTGCCAAGAAAGACTCCCTTACGGAAATCGCCCATGCAACTTGGGGATATCTCCAGCCTATACGGCCGAGCCGAAGCCACTCAGGATCGGGCTTTAGCCTCTCTGCTCCGGCTGGATTCCCTTCGTGGTGAGAAGGATGGTTACAAGGCGGCCTTCGTTTCCCTCAGCCAAACAAAGCAAGAGACTATAGCCGAGTAGAAGAGGATTGCTTACAGAATTAGGACCATCGAAGATCAGATAATTTCTCTCCAGGATGAACTAGCCTGCCTCACTCCTCAACATTCCGCAGCGGCAGATAAACTGCCCACCATATCCTCTGATATCGTTCAGTTATTCCGCCGCAGCTCAGCATTAGATCCTCCCCTCATGCACCTTCTCCCCCAGCGACCTGGTCTAGAGGCGGATCTAGAAAAAAGCCGTGCTGCTCTGCGCCAAGCCGTCGAAGGATGGGGAGCCCTGAGATCATCTTATGAGCAAGCCCTCACCCATGCGGATCAAGAAAAAGAAAGCTGCCAAAGCAGCACCAGCTCCTGCTAGAGCCAGCAAAAGGCTAAAGCAGGGGTAAAAAGGCAAGCATTATTGGCTGTTCATGCCTGCTGTTGTAGTGTTTCTGTTTTTCTTTCTTTGTTTTATATTATGTTTTGTTTAAGGCCTCTCCCTATTGATATGCATGAAGTAGTGAGGACATTGCTGGTTTTAAAGTTTGGGGGAGGACCTTAGGAATATTATATTATGTATTGTTAAGTACAATTATGTTTTGTTAATTATAATTAATTAATGTTATCCTATGTTATGTTTGTTTAAATATTAGATATGAGTAGCTGCATTTTTTAAATTTTATAGTAACAAAAATTGAACTTATGTTAAGTGATGACTGGATGTTTTTGAGTAAAGTAGCCCTGTGTTTTCAATGAAATAGTTTTAATTGCTGCTTTTACACTAAACTCCAAGCTTATGCAAAGAACTTAGTTAGCTAGGGATCATCTAAGGCTAAAGTTAGTCCTAGTTATCCAAGGGATAGTCAAGTTTTGACTAAAAAGTGAGAGTTGTTTTTGAAGCTAAGTTTGGGGGTGCATCGGTTATGTTAAGGCTAGATATTAAGATGACAATAGGTCAGTCCAATAAGATCTAAAAGAAAATGTAAAATTGGTCACGACAAATGTTGCAAAGTGCCTAAGAAAAGTATAATGCTGAACTGTTCCAAGATGCAGAAAAAGAAAAGAAAAAAAAATCAAAAGAAAGAATGCAAATAAGGAGTTCAGCAATAAAGGCAGTAACTGAGTTTGTTCATCAAAGCCACCAGTGCTGTAGCGTCTAACGCTACAGCGGTAAGAAAGCACCAAATCAAAACTTAGTGCACTGACTGAACATCTGAATTACATAATTAAAGCCCTTTGTTGTGCTTTGAAGCCCCCCATTACGTATGTGGAATTGTTAATCAACTCTCTCTTTTGAAAAAGTTCCTTGCCTACCCCAAAATAAAGCTACTCTATCCAAAGTCTAAGAGAAATGCTGAAACTAGCTAGGATCTGAGCTAAGCTTTGAAGTCACACACTCACATTTGAGCAGTAATGATTCTATTTGTTGTAAGAACACATTGGTATGTGAGGATGTTCAAAATAGTTTGAAGTAATGGTCTAGCATGAGTAAATTTTTGAGAAATCCGATTTAATTTAAAAGCTGCAGCTAGTTATATTATGTAGCTTACTTGTCAGTTTGTTTTCTTGTCTTGTTCAAGTGTCATTACTTGAGGACAAGCAATGGTTTAAGTTTGGGGGTGTGATAACTCATATTTGTATGGGTTATTTATGCCTTTATTACGTAAATCAAACTGAGTTCTCAAGTAATTTTGGTACTTTCATATGTGAATATGTCATTGAGAGTATATTTAGAGTTTAAAAGTCAATTTCATAAATATTGGGCATAATAGATGCCTTTGTGAACATTTTGATGTTTGCTTGAGCGCTGCAGCGGTGGGCGTTATGCAACGGTAAGCGCTACAGCTTTATGAGGCGGTTGGCCATTTAGATATTTATGCAGCCACTTGCTGCCTGATGAGTCATCATCCTGATCTTCTTCTCACCTTGACATTCCAGCCTCCAAGTGGATCTTCTAAGACACTTGGCGTCTCCTAATTGAAGCCCATGTGATAGTTGTTGATGATTTCAATCATTGCCCTTTTTGTAAAGCTACTTTATGACTTTTGAGGATAATATCTAGTTTAATTAATTCATTAGAGTTAATATCCAATCTATCAGTTAGTAAGAAAATACGTAGAGAGAGTTTTTAACTTGGAAGAAATCTAACGAGACATATTAGTCTTCCTCCATTGTTATTCCAATCTTAAGCTTTTATTTTTAAGTTAGTTTTCTTGTTTCATCTACGGTTTGCTCACGCCATAGCATCATCCATCGTGTATGACTTGGGATCTTTGGAGTGCATCTTTTGCAACCACTCTTCTCTTTCTCACCTACGGTAATATAAGCTTTTCAGTTTATATTGTTATGATGAAGCTTGTTGTGAGCTAAACCTTTGTAGTTGGATTGTTCTCATGTTTGTAATGAACCTTGAGTAAAGTTTGTATAATGTTATGACGTTTTGCGTTTTATTCCTTGTGTCATAATGCTTTCAGTCTTGTTTTGGGAATGATCAACTAAAACAAATAGCTTCGTAGGTTCAGACATGGTTTACGAAGAGAACTCAAGGAATAATATGAATGAAAGGTTATTTAAAGACATTTAGATAACTTGTACTTAACCCTAGACATAGGGAAGTAATAGTTCATAAGGTAAATACTGTAAGATCTTTAAAATACAAGGGTGAACTTATTTAGAGCCTAGACATAGGAGTCTTGTAACAAAACCCTGACGATAGTGACTGAAAGGCACGCTTCTATACCGCTACAGCGTCTAACGCTATAGCGCTTTACTCTTGGGAATTTTCATAACAACTGAGCTATCCAACTCACTTTATTACTTCTTAACTTTTCCACTGTTTTGACAAACCACTTATTATGTTTGCACTTATAAACTTGTTACTGTCACTTTTCTTATTTCACTAAGTTGTTAATTACCTTAAACTCTTAAATTAATTCCATTCCTCGTGGGAACGAATTCTATTTATCATTATATACTTGTGTGACTGCGTATACTTGCGTACACATAAATCCACAACGGGGAGCACTTGCCAAACTGGGGATCTATCGTCCTAAGTGGCCGAATAGCCTTCCACACTAGGTCACCTTTAAAAAACTTCTTAGGCTTGACGTGTGTCATACCCCAATTTTGTCCGGCTTAGTTCAAAACCCTAATTTTCCACAAAAGTAAGTAAATTGAGGAGTGAGGAGCATTATGCATTGCATTTGAGTCCTAAAAGTCATTCCAGAGCTTTTAAAATCATTTTTAGAGTTGAAATACACTTCCTGGATAAATTAGGGTTTTAGGGTCAAAAAGGGTATTTTGGTCATTTTACCCAAAAAGATAATTTCTCAGTAAAAATCACTGTGCAACTTTGGAGGAATGCATTTGGATCAAAATTAATTGGATTATATATTTTGTGCGCATGATTTTGGCATAAAATTCGAATTTTGAACAAAAGGGCAAAAAGGGAATTTCCTTCAAAATTGCCAGGTGAGGTTTCATATCAATTTTGGGAATGGTGATATCATAGAAGTTTGGGCCCAATCATTGGTTCCTAGGATATGGCCCAAAATGGGTGGAATTTATGGAATTATCATGAAAAGAATAATCAAAAATGGTAAAATAAGGAAGTGTCCTCATATAAGACAAAATGTACTATCTTTTGGCAAGCTTGCAAAAACTTGGGCACCAAGGCCTCATTTGCTCCGAATTTTCCAGCTATTTTTCACCTCATTTTGTGTTTCTTCATGCCCTTGATCCATGTGAGTTGTATTCCTAGCCATTGATTAAAATTCTAGATCAAATCCTAGGCTATAACTTTGTGTACAAAACCCTAATTGCCCTTAACAATTTTTGTGCAACAAAAACTCCTAATTTTCGTGTATGACCAGCCATTCCTCACTCATTTGTGTTTTCTCCTTGTCCCTAATCCATGTGCATTGCAATATTGGCCTTTGATTCAAATTCTATCTCAAATCTCAATGGTTTGCAAAAGCACAATGTCCTATATACCCTTAATTTTGCACCTCAAATAAAACCGAAAATAAGAGACCATAGGGGGAGGACATTCTCATTTTACCCTATCACACAATCAGATCACAATTCCTCTCCTCCTCCCCTCTCAAACCCGAGACCACCTCCATTTGTGTGTGCATTTGATTCAATTGTGTTTTTCACTTTTACCATTTCACATGTACCATTTCATTAATAATTTACTTTTCACTCTTTACCTTTACTAATTTTCAAAAATTACTTTCTACTCCAAGTAAAATAAATTTACCATTTCATTAACTTTTTACTAAAAGTTTTTACCACTTGCATCTTTGCATAAAAACCCCAAAACATTTTCTCACTTGCATTTCAAACTTTTTCAACTTTATAAAATAAACCCCAAAATACTTTTACCACTTTCAAGACCAAAAACATTTCATCTCATTTCCAAAACACCAAAACCCAAAAACATTTTACCACTTTCTTACCCTAACCTTTTACCATAACATTTTCACCCTCATGCATCTTCATTCATCCCCATTTTATGCGACACTCTCATGCATCCTCTTGTCTACTCATTCATACATTCATTCTTGTATGCTCATGCATTCACATGCTTGCCTAATCATGCCTCATTGCTCACATGTTCATTCACCTAAGCTAGAATACTCTATGCCTATGATCAATTGTATTCCTTCGTTCTTGATGCCATTTGAATGTCTTGACTTAATTGTGCACAAACCCTTTTACACAATCATGTGCCCTTATAAGACTACCAACATGTGTAGCATAGAGGCATATGTGCCCCTCTTGAGATTGCTTCCAACTTGTGTAGCAATTCCCCTTCACACACAAACATAATTGTTTTGAGAATTTTGTCTTGCATCTTTGACAATTGAATTCTTTGATTATATTGGCATGCTTAATCTTAATTAGTGATCTACATGTTTATGACCGCTTGATTGTTGAGTATGTTTGAGCTTCATTCATTCATTCATTTTGCATTTGGTTTTGGACATAGAATTCGATTGAAAATGATTTACCTATTTTCTAAAACTCTTTTCCAAACCAATTAATTTTCAAAGCATTTTCAATAAACAAAAATGAGCAAGTAGTGGAGGTCACCCATAACCTTTGTTAGTTTGATCTCCATGAACGCTCTTCAATTTCACATGAGTACTTAGCGATGATTACCCATAACCTTTGTTAGTTTAATCATTCGCTAATGCTCGTCCTACTTCGAAAACCTTTTTCGAAAATATAATAAAACAAAGTTGTTACTAATAGTCAATCAGAGCCTTTGTTCGTCTGACTAGAGGTGACAACTCTTTTTGAGTATTTAGCAGTGATTACCCATAGCCTTTGTTAGTTTAATCACTCGCTAATGCTCGTCCTATTGCGAAAACTCACCAAAAGATAAAAAACAAAAACCTATCAGAAAAAGACAAAGGAGAACTACGTAAGCTTTGAATTCTCCATCGCACCGGGAGATACGTAGGAGCGGGTCACATCCCGTCAAGCATAACAAATAAAAATCATTTTCACAATAAGTTTTCAAACAATTATTTTCAAAAGAACCCAGAACTACGTCGCCTTTGATTCTCCACCCGGAGATACGTAGGAGCAGGGCCACGCCCCTGTCAAGCGCAAAAATAAACAATTTCTAAAATTAAAAAATATACAAACACATCTCTTTCATTTCAAAATTCAAAAAAATATTATTTTCAATGTAGGGGATTAAGTCGGTCGTACGGCCGGGTTAGTCATCGTTTTAGGATACGTGAACTGTGGTCCTTCAGAGCCCCAACGCTCCTTCAGCCCTCGGCGGCCCTCCAGACCCCCAGTGGTCCTTCAACACAGATCACACAATCCTAAAACCCCTATATTAAAAAACACCAACCAACAAACGTTTTCTAAAGGAGAACTACGTAAGCTTTGAGTTCTCCATCGCACCGGGAGATACGTAGGAGCGGGTCACATCCCGTCAAGCATAATAAATAAAAATCATTTTCACAATAAGTTTTCAAACAATTATTTTCAAAAGAACCTAGAACTACGCCGCCTTTGATTCTCCACCCGGAGATACGTAGGAGCAGGGCCACGCCTCTGTCAAGCGCAAAAATAAACAATTTCTAAATTAAAAAATACAAACACATCTCTTTCATAAAAAAAATCAAAAATCTTATTTTCAAAGTAGGGGATTAAGTCGGTCGTACGGCCGGGTTAATCATCGTTTTAGGATAAGTGAACTGTGGTCCTTCAGAGCCCCAGCGCTCCTTCAGCCCCCAGCGGCCGTCCAGACCCCCAGTGGTCCTTCAACACAGATCACACAATCCTAAAACCCCTATATTAAAAAACACCAACCAACAAACGTTTTCTAAAGGAGAACTACGTAAGCTTTGAGTTCTCCATCGCACCGGGAGATACGTAGGAGCGGGTCGTAACCCCCGTCAAGCACTTTTTCTCTAAAAAAACCTTTTTTTTTTCTCCTTTCTTTCACATAAATGAGATTTTCACCAAGTCTCTTTCAATGCATTTTTTTTCTTTTTCTCAAAAAGAAGTAGAGAGGCAATATTAAAGTATTTTCAAACCAACAAACTAAAACCACACTTTTAATTAAAGGTTCCCTCTCAGTAGAGAGGATGTGTGGGGCGCTCCTACCTTCCCCACGCATAACCGACCCCCGAACCCAAATCTTCAGTTTTCAAAGGCCAATCGCTTTCCAAAAAAGGTTTTCCTAATATTTTCCTAAATAAATATTGGTGGCGACTCCGTTGTTTTAAAGAAAGTTGTAAACGAGAACAGTTCTCTCCCAAGGACTTTTTCGGGCGCAACAGCTGGCGACTCCACTGGGGACAACGTTTCCTTTTTTTAAGTGGGTCAAGCCTAATTAATTAAATGTGTGGTTTGTGATTTGATTTGGATACCTTTTTTTGCTTCTATCCCTTTCGGTTTCCTTTTCTTTCTTATCATGTTGTGTGCACATGCATTTGTCTTTTTTCTTTTTTTTTCTTCTACTATGTTTGCTTCCTATCTCTTCTTCTACTCCTTTTCTTTTTATATGCTTATGCTCATGCATTCTTCCAACCCCCATGTTCCCTTCTTCTTTGCTCCTTTTCTCCAAAGGTAAGTTCATGCATCTCTTCCCCATTCTATCATGTCCCCTCTTCTTGGCTCCCTTTCTTAAGGTAAGCAATATCCTTGTTGTTGATATCCTAGGTTAGTTTATTTGGTATAGAACCCTAGTGTAGACAACATGTTATTGCTTGCAATTGTCTGGACTGCTCCGGTTTTCATTTCGGGTGGGGTAGTGCTAGGGAAAACGCCCTTGACACACACTACACTTATCCCTTATGATTGCATGCTTTGAGTGGGACCATAACCCAGGTCTGCAGAAAACTTAGGAGAGTGGATTCGAGTAGTGAGGGCCCATCAGGACCTTTGTCCGTTTGGCTACTTGCGAAAGTTTCAACCAGAGTTGTGCTCTTTCATGATGCCTCACACACTACTACAAAATGTGCTTTAAAAAGCACTAATTTGAATCGGTTATGTGGATAACCGATTCAAAATGTGGACGCGGTGGCAAAATTGCAATTAAATGCGAGTGTGGCAGATTTTTTTAGACATTTTGAATCGGTTGTTTAAACAACCGATTCAAAATTTGACAATTTAGACATTTGGAATCGGTTAACTGAATAACCGATTCTGAATAGCTACATTAAGAATCGGTTCTTTGAACAACCGATTCAGAATGTCTGTTTGGTTAACATTTTCACAATTCCCCCCGTGTTTTTTCACTTTCCCTCTCACAGCTCACTTTCACAATCCCCCTTGACCTAACCCCTATCACTTCGTTCGCAGCTCCCTTTCACGATCCCTTTCAGTTTCCTCCGTCGCATCCTCGCAGCTCACTTCCGTCTTATCCCCTCGTTCGCAGCTCACTTCCGTCGCATCCCCTCGTTCGCAGCTCACTTCCGTCGCATCCCTTCGTTCGCACCTCACTCGCAGCAAATCCCTCTTCGTTCTCATCCCTCGCAGCTCACTCGTTCTCCGTCGCATCGTTGGAAGCAAATCCTCCTTCGTTCTCCGTCGCAGCTCACTCGTTCTCATCCCTTCGTTGGAAGCAAATCCTCCTTCGTTCTCCGTCGCATCCGTCGCATCTCTGCGTTCTCAGTTTCCTCCTTCGTTCTCCGTCGCATCCCGCTTCACTCCGCCGTATCCCTCTTCACTCAGGTTAACGTTTTCTTTATCTCAAACGTGTTTCAAAAATTTAGTATATTAAACTTTCGTTAAACTTTTTTTTCTATAATTCAATACTCAGGTTATTTGATGATGGAGTCACGGGATGAAGGTTTTAGGAGCTTTTGAGTTGGTGATATTTCTGCAACTGGTCTTGCTTACACTTTGGCGTTCAGCTTCATAGGTGAGTTCTTCACCCTTTGTGTTTCCTTTAGTTTGATGTTAGCTCTAATAGTGGATGTATTCTAAAACCTTGAGTGCATGTGATTAATTTTTTAGATGAGATGATGAAATGATGAATAAATGCATGATGAATTGATAGTTGAGCTGAAAAAGTGTTTGAATGTGTTTGGGTGAAATTGCATGCTGAATCTTCCATACTTGGAATTAAAAGAATGAATGCATGAATTTGCTTGTTTTAACTTTTTTTACCTCTATTGATGGCTGTGAATTCGATTGGAATTGATTTAAATACAAGTACTTGAAAATGGGGCATTAAAATAGCAAAAACAAGTCATTTTCTAGGGATATTCTTCAGTTTGCGTAGAAAATGTTGGATTATCTGTTTACCTCTATACAGTAAGTCTGAAATGTTTATCCAACATTTTCTAGGGATATTCTTCAGTTTGCCTTTTGCTTTATCTGTTTATGTTTCAATTGGTTTTAGTTTATTATCATGGATAATGTTAGGAAGCATTCTGTAATTCTTTCATTCAGTACTCAATAAAGAATTACTGGTATTCTTCCCTAGCTTCCTAACATTATCCATGATAATAAACTAAAACCAATTGAAACATAAACAGATAAGGCAAAAGGCAAACGAAAGGATATCCCTAGAAAATGTTGGATAAACATTTCAGACTTACTGGAAAAACAAGTAAGTAATTCTGTTTCATTTGATTTTAGGACTAGATTGTGTTATCAAGCTTAAATAATTGAGCTGTTAGTTTTGAACTGGATTTCAATAATTAAGGGTGCATTTTGTTACTTTGATTTTAACTAAAATGGTTGGCTATATTGCACATAGAAAGGTGCATTTTGGGACTTTGATTGAAGTTGAAGGGTGCATTCTACATGCATTTCTTCTAGTAATGATAATCTTCAAAAACAAAAGGGACTATTATTGAATCAATAATGCTCCCTCATGGAGTTAACTAAAATGAATTTTGTGTCAAGTTTGCTTTGTTGTTAGTTATTGTCACTAAACTCATAGTAAATTTAGAAGGAACTATTATTTCCATTTTAATACCCAAGTCTAGTAACTGAACCTATACGTGTCTGACATTAAGTACTTACTTGGATCATAGCCATGGATCGTAGCTGGATGCAAAGCAATCGTCTGAGTGATGAGTATGCGAAAGGAGTTGAAGAGTTTCTAAATTTTGCTCAAGCAAAGCTTCCCAAAACTGTTGTCAAATTTTCTTGTCCTTGTGTTATTTGTGTTAATCAGACCCCACAATCACTTTCCGTAATAAAGGACCATCTCTTTGTTCATGGGATCTGCATGAGTTACACCACATGGATATGGCATGGTGAATCAAGAGACACCCCAAGTGTGTCCAGAAGAGTGCAAGTCGATGAAGATATGAATGACCGAATGGAGGATATGATCCGTGACATCGGTCCTGAATCTTTTAAGCAAGTGCATGTGTATGATACTCTATGCAAAGACAAAGAAGAGCCTCTGTATTTGGGATGCAAAAAATACACACGGTTGTCTGCGACGATAAGATTGATCAATCTGAAGGCAATAAATGGGTGGACCGATAAGGGCTTCACTGAATTACTTGAGTTGTTGAAAGACATGCTTCCCGAAGGTAACACATTGCCGAATCGTACCTATGATGCGAAGAAGATATTGTGTCCGTTGGGTGTGGGGTATAAGAAAATACATGCATGCCCCAATGATTGCATATTGTATCGAAATGATTTTGAGAAGTTGCACAAGTGTCCCACGTGCAATCTTTCGCGCTACAAAGTGAAGACTGGTGAATCTAGTAGCGATGATGATGATGTCACAAAAGGTTCTCCCGCAAAGGTTTTGTGGTATCTTCCAATAATACCTAGATTCCAACGCTTATTTGCTAATGCAAAAGATGCAAAGAACATTAGATGGCATGCAGATGAGAGGAAATGTGACGGACAGCTTCGCCATCCAGCCGATTCTTTGCAGTGGAAGAAAGTTGATCGTTTGTTTCCGGATTTTGGCGTCGAGCCAAGAAATCTTAGACTCGCGCTTGCTTCAGATGGGATGAATCCATATGGTAACTTAAGTACAAATCATAGTTCGTGGCCCGTTCTCATTGTAATTTACAACCTTTCTCCTTGGTTGTGCATGAAACGCAAGTATGTTATGTTATCTATGATGATTTCTGGCCCAAGACAACCAGGTAATGACATAGATGTTTATCTTAGCCCGTTGGTTGAAGACTTGAGAAAAATGTGGGATCAAGGTGTGGATGTGTTTGACGGGTATTCTAATGAAACATTTAAGCTGCGAGCGATGCTATTTTGCACGATCAATGACTTCCCAGCATATGGGAACTTGTCTGGGTATAGTGTTAAAGGACATAAAGGTTGTCCTATTTGTGCAGAAGGCACGTCCCACCATCAACTAAAACATGGAAGAAAAACTGTTTACCTTGGGCATCGTAAATTTCTAAGACGTAATCACTCCTATCGTAGGTTGAAAAAAGCTTTTAACGGGTGCCAGGAAAATGACATTGCTCCGAATGCCTTGACCGGAGAAGAAGTCTATCAAGTGGTTAAGGACATCAATGTTGTATTCGGAAAAAAGCAGAAGCAGTCAAATGAGAATACCAATTGCAAGTGGAAGAAGAGGTCTGTATTCTTTGATCTTCCATATTGGTCTTGTCTTGATGTAAGGCATTGTCTTGATGTCATGCACGTCGAGAAAAACGTCTGTGATAGTGTCATCGGGACGCTTCTTAACATTAAAGGCAAGACAAAGGATTGCATAAAATCTCGTTTGGATTTGCTTGAGATGGGCATAAGAGAGCAGTTACATCCAGTGGCAAGAGGTAAAGGCACATATTTGCCTCCAGCATGTTATACCTTGTCAAAAAAAGAGAAAATAAGCCTTTGCGAGTGCCTAAGGGGAATCAAAGTGCCACAGGGTTACTCTTCAAATGTAAAGAGTCTTGTCTCAATGAAAGATCTCAAATTAGTTGGCTTGAAGTCTCATGACTGCCACGTGTTGATGCAACAACTACTACCTGTTGCTATACGCGGCATCTTGCCAAAAGATGTCCGACATACCATAACTAGGTTGTGCTTGTTCTTCAATACTATATGTGGTAAAGTCATTGACCCTCAAAAATTGGACGAGTTGGAAAATGAGGCAGCTATTATCTTGTGTCAGTTGGAGATGTTTTTTCCGCCCTCATTCTTTGATATCATGGTTCACTTAATTGTTCATCTAGTGAGGGAGATTAGATTATGTGGTCCCGTTTATTTAAGGTGGATGTACCCAATCGAGCGATACATGAAGATCTTGAAAGGATATGTGAAGAACCAATATCGTCCCGAAGCATCCATTGTCGAAAGATACGTCACAGAAGAAGCTATTGAGTTTTGTTCAGACTACTTGTCAGAAGCAAAACCTGTAGGGCTACCAAAGTCTCGATATGCATGGAGATGTCAGGGTAAGGGTAGAGGTATAAACATTAAGAGCATGGGTCGAGAGGAAGTGCTTCAAGCACATTTTTATATTTTGAATAACACAGATGAAGTACTACCTTACTTGTCTTCTCATCAAAAGCTAGTAAAGGCCAAAAACCCTCGAAGGGATGAATTATGGTTATTGAAAGAGCATAACAAGACATTCATTGAATGGTTTAAATCAGAGATTAATAAAGATGCAAGCGCATCTGATACTCTGAGATGGCTAGCAAATTACCCTAACTTTGATGTCTTTTGTTGGAACGGGTACAACATAAATAATTTTTCCTTTTCCACAAAGTCGCAAGATGACAAGAGTACTGTGCAAAATAGTGGTGTTATGGTCATGGCTTCTTCAATGCACTTTTCTAGTTCAAAAGATAAAAAACCCGTACTCGCATCCGTTGCTTACTTTGGTGTTATCGAAGAGATTTGGGAGCTTGATTACTGTAAATTTAAAGTGCCCATTTTTAAATGTAATTGGGTAAACAGCAATGGTGGTGTATATACCGATGAAATGGGATTTACACTAGTGGACGTTGACAAGGTAGGTCATAAGAATGAGCCTTTCATCATGGCCGACCATGCAAAACAAGTTTTCTATATCAAAGATCCTTCTAACAAAAAGTGGTCGGTGGTCCTACAAGGAAAAATAGGTAGTGATGAAATTGAAGATTCAACTCTTGCAATTTCTGAGATACCTTCTTTCTTAACACAAGTGCCTGCTTTAATGGATGATAATGAAGTTGATGATGTACATGCCACTCGCAATGATCATAATGAAGGGATTTTATGCGAAGGAGTTCTAATTAACCCATGAATGAGTATGGGTACATATATTTGGTTCTTTAATTTATATTTATACTTGGTTATCTGATTCATATTTATTCATGGTTATATGATTTATATTTATATTTGGTTATCTAATTTATATTTATACTTGTTTACCTAATTCATATTTATATTTGGTTATTTATATTTGTGTTTTTTCCTTTGTTCAACAGATATCATGGATGACTCCAACACTGACCTTCCCAAAAAGAAGATGACTAGGCGTCCGACATCATTAAAGTGGTTCCTTACTAGGCGTCCGATGGGTCAAAGGTTTAGAATGGAGTTTGATAGTGACGGCGAACCTATTGGTCCGTATTGTGACAAATTCAAGAGCTTTTTAGGGGTGGTCGCGCGGACAAAAGTAAGCATATTGCCCATGGCTTGGGATGAAGTGGATGAGGAGACAAAGAAGATTGTTTGGGATAGTGTTTTGGTATGTATATACACTAATGAAAGAAATCTTGGGTTTATTCATCTTTCCTTATTTCTTGTGCTAACACCACCTTATTCTTGTGTTAAGGAAACATTTGATGTTCCCGATGATGAGGAATTCAAGAAAACTTGGATGGTTTATATAGGTCTCTGTTGGAAACAGTTCAAGACAACACTCACGAGCAAATATGTCTTTGGCAAGGGGGATAAGTCCGGCGAAACAACCCCATTTCACAAGTATCCTAGTATATCTACTGAGACATGGACCGCATTTGTTAAAAGTCGCCTTACTTCGGAATTTGTGGTATTGTTTTCACCACAACTATTTTTGTTTCTTAAATATTATTCATTTATTATATATATGATGGTGTGTGTTTTGTGACAGGTGAAAAGAGAATCTGCTCAGAAAAATCAAAGTAATAATAAATACTATCACACAGTAGGGCGGGGCAGTTATAAAAAGTTGAAGCAAAATATGAAGGAAGAGCAAGTACAAAAAAAGCGGGAGGAGTCTGGTGACCCTAATTTGGAGGTGGCTCCTACATCTCCGGAGCGACATGAGCTGTGGAAGGCTGCCCATAAAAAGAAATCGGGATCTTATGTAACTGAGGAGTCAGAATCGATTGCATCTAAGATTGTAAGTATGGACTATTCTGTTGGCTGACTATGGAAGAACGAGTTAGCAAGGAGGTGGCAAAGGTATATGTTATATTATTATTATTTGAACCATTATTTTTGCTGACTCTGTTATATTATTATTATGAGATACATGATAAAGAAACTGATTTGAATTTGGAACTGATGTACAGCAAATGGCTGCTATGGGCAGTTGCGGTCAAAATGTAGCTGTCCAGGTTCCCTCTCACATAAGCACTATCGGATCTAAGGGTAGCTGGTCACCATCTGATGCTGTGGAGGAGATGGTTGAAACAGATTGGCTGAGAGAGATAGTCGTTAAGGGTTATGATGAGGGGAGCGTCCGAATAATGTTGGAGCATGAAGAGCATGATTGCTTTATCTCTTTCGGAGAGCTGAGCGACATGGCTTCCGGTGATAGGTGGCTTGAGTTATCCCACTTGGCTATATGGTGCACGTAAGTAGTATAATTTATTTCGCAATTAAATTTCTCGTGTTTCTATATATATATATATATATATATATATATATATATATTAATTTGATAAAATTGTTTTTACGTGCTAACAGATATCTACATCGTAAATGTGCTGAAAGGAGTGTTGGTGACTTATATGGATTTATGTGTCCATATAAGATTACATTGAAGGGCTCTTCCCCAAGCATTGTTTCTGCCTATATTCAAAACAAAATGGCCAGCAATCATAAGAAAGTATATTTGGCTCCGCTTTGCAATGAGTACGTAGTTGCATATTATTTGTTAGTTTCTTTGTTACATATTATTATATGCTAGTTTCCTTTGTTAGTTTCTTTTCTTACATATTATTATCTTTACCAATATTGCAGAGACCATTGGCAACTGATTGTCTTGGTCCCCGAGCAAAATACTGTTGTCTGGATGTGTTCAGATGGTAAAAAACCAGCCAAAAGAATCAAAGACATGATTAACAAGTAAGTGGTTAATTGTTTACCATTGTTTACATTGTAATATTTTAACTATGATAAATTTTTTAAAATTAATTATTATTAACTTTTGATGTTATTAGAGCAATGAATTCTACACTGGACACCATATGGTTGCTCCCTAAGGTAAATAAGCATAATTTACTGTAGTCATTACTCTTTGCTGAGTGATAGGAGTTATGTTCAATGGTGCTGAAGCTAAGTTTGTATATGTGTAGGTGGCACGACAACAAAATAGGTATCATTGTGGGTACTTTGTGATGAAGTATATGATGACGATTGTGAATGCCAGTATCATAAACTTATGGGAGGAGGTATGTAATAGTTTTAATGATATTATACGAAATGTGGTGTCAAATTGAGTGATTTTGATGTTAAACTCACTGTTTTGGGAAATCTGGACATAGGTTCGGTCTTTTTGAAACTGGTAGTGTTCTGTTAATCCAAAAATTATGAGGGTTAGTCATTTAGAAACTAGACTTAATGCTGGTCATTTTGGCACCGGTTTGGTTGAAATTGGAGTTGTGTAGCTCGAGTTATAGGTCTCACAAGTTAGGGTAAAATTCTGGGCTAAATCTGGGTATATGTTCAGTATTTCGGTTGTGGTGTTTTCAATTCAACTCCGTTTTGAACTATTCTTATTCCATTGTAAACTAGACATAATTTTCTTCAGTTTTAGCTCAGGTCCCGTATTATTTGGTTAAGTTTTGGTCAATTTAGGGTTGTTTGAAGTTGAAGGACAGAAACTGTCAAACCTGAGAACCAATCTGTTTGTTTCTTTAATACTGTACTAATTGGCCTATTGTTTTGTAAATCTAAAAACATAGTAAGAAACTAGACATCATAATACTGGACGAAATTTGGTGTCAAATTGAGTGATTTTGATGTTAAACTCACTGTTTTGGGAAATCTGGACATAGGTTAGGTCTTTTTGAAACTGGTAGTGTTCTGTTAATCCAAAAATTATGAGGGCTATTGATTTAGAAACTAGACTTAATTCTGGTCATTTTGGCACCGGTTTGGTTGAATTTGGAGTTGTGTACCTCGAGTTATAGGTCTCACAAGTTAGGGTAAAATTCTGGGCTAAATCTGGATATAGGTTCAGTGTTTCTTTAATACTGTGTCTTTTAGTTCTCATTGTGCTGAGTTTTTTTATGGACCTTTTGTAGGTATTTGATAACCAAAAGGCATACACTCATAAGGAAATTTTGGAGGTCCGCAAGCTTTGGGCGGAATTTTATTTGCAGATTCGTCCAGCAGGAAATATATGTTGAATTAGTTGCTGAATTAGTTGCACATTTAGTTGAATTAGTTGCTGTAGGTATTTAACAAGTTTGATATATATATGTCATGTATCATGTATTAGTTACTGAATTTGTTGCTGAATTAGTTGCTGAATTTGGTGTATAGTTGCTGAATTGAAAGACATGTATTTAGTTTCACGTTTTAGCTGATGGTGTATATATAGATGCTGAATATGAAGTTTTTCAATGGGAAGAAAATATGAAGTTTCATGAATTAGTTGCACATTTAGTTGCTGTAATTAGTTTCAGGAAATATGAAGTTGCTGAATATGAAGTTTTTCAATTGAATTGTTATTAGGTGATTGGAAAAAAATGGGAACAAAAGAAACAGGCAAAAGCTTCTAACATGCTTCAGTCATTTTGAATCGGTTATATAAACAACCGATTCAAAATGTCTAAATAAACAATCATTTTGAATCGGTTATATAAACAACCGATTCAAAATGATTGTTTATTCAGACATTTTGAATCGGTTGTTTATATAACCGATTCTAATTGACTGTTTTTTGAATCGGTTATATAAACAACCGATTCAAAATGTCTGTTATTTGGACTTTTGGAATCGGTTGTTTATATAACCGATTCAAAAGATCCCTGTTTGGCTTTGTATTTTGTTGTCAGAGATGCGTTTTGGAATCGGGTTTTACAACAACCGATTCGGAATTACCTATTTGGAATCGGTTATTTAACCGATTCTAAATGTTATCACCTTTAGAATCGGCAGTATTAGAATCGGCAAATAACCGACTCTAAATGTGCCAAATAACCGATTCAAAAGGCCTTTTTTGTAGTAGTGACACCTAGCAGTTTGCTGCATTTGTGGGGAGTGTAACACCCCATTTTCTACCCAACGGTTTATTAAAAAAATAATATCAGAGTTCTTCGCGCCAAAAGAGTGTCACATTTTTCGAACCGGAAAACCACTTCGCAAACAGAGTACTTTAATTATAACTAACTTCTTTTCAAAAACATGCAGCGGAAATAAAAAGGTTTAACTTGGCAATCATACTTCAAAAGGTTTACAACTTAGAAAGGCATATACATAACACATAAGGAAAGACACAAGGACAACCCTCCCGAGTGCTACGTATCAGAGCCGACTCAACCATACTAGAAGAAGAATCTCTAGCCACCTTCAGTCACCGTCACCTGCAGGTTGCCGACATACGAGGCAACACGACGCAGTAGGGTGAGTCTCAATACATAGATAATAATAGATAAAACAAGAAACACAGTATAATAGGCACACCAGGGATACCCTCAATTTACTACACCAATAATACAGTTACACCAAATCCAGTTACGCTGAATACTATTACACTGAGTACCGTCACACCAAATGCAGTTACACCCAGAATACAGTTACACCATTAGTTCAAGAAGACGAAATCAAACACAGGACGTGTATGCAATGTATGAAATGCAACCCCTCCGGGCATATGCATGCGGTACCGATCTCGTAAAGGCCACGACGGGCGCAACTCGTAATAAACCTCGTGTTGTAGCATCACAGCTACCTCGTAAGAATGCATATGACAATGTGACTCATGACTCATGCACCAATTACACCAACTCAAAGCATTCAATTAATAAATACTATATCACCATATCTCGTTATAAATCATTTCATATAAATACCACGTGTTGTAGCATCACAGCTACCTCGTCACATAATCACAACAAAGCACGTAACAAATACTATACCACATTAACAACTATCTCGTATTGTAGCAAGAAATCCCACAAAATTCGGAGCAACAACTCCCACAAAATTCGGAGCAACAAATCCCACAAAATTCGGAGCAACAAATCCCACAAAATTCGGACAGAATTATTAGTCATTTTGAAATCAAATCTTCTCCCTCATTTCTCAATGAAATTTAGCGAAATCAGTGCCTATTCAGTAGGAAATTAAGTCTACTTTCCAACAAAACAAACCCCATAATTTTTAGACGAATAGAACACTCACGACCACAGATTTACTGAACCTATATCCAGATTGTTTCCAGAATCTTACCCTAACTTGTGAAATTCATATCTCGAGCTACACAACTCTAAACACAACCAAACCAGTGTCAAATTAACAAGCATCAAGTCTATTTTCCAGAACAGTAAACCACATAATTTTTCAGTCAACACAACGTTCCCAGTTACCGAAATACTGAACCTCTACCCACATCGTTCCCAAAATTTTAACCTAACTTGTTTCACCTATAACTCAAGTTTTACAACTCCAAATGCAACCAAATCAACGACAAATTAACAAGATTTCAATCAAGTTTTCAAAATGACAAACCACATAATTTTTCAATTAGTAAAACGTTCTCAGTCACTGAAATACTAAACCTATGTCAGAACATCTCAAAACAGTGAATTCAACAACACAAACAACCATCACACTTCAGCCACATATAGATATTATAAACATCAACAGCAATTTAAACAACTACTCCTAACACCTAGTCCCCATGATTTCGTGGTTTATAAATTATTAACTATGAACGAGAGCCCTCTTACCTCATAATTGAAGAACACCTATCTCTTGGTGAGCAAGCTACCATCAAAATTCAGCAACTAAGATCCTCCTCTCCCTCCTTGGTGCATGCGAAAACTTCCTCTCTCTCTCCTCTAGGGTTTTGCGCCCTTCTTCTTTCATCTCTCTCTTATGGTTTCACGCCTCTCCTCTCTCCAAGCCGTCCCACTCTCTCTATTTTTTCTAAAGTGTTGGAATGAATCACCAAACCCTAAGATTGGCATCTTATAGGCGCCTAGCTTAATGGACATGGGCTTCCACTTAATGACCTAATCATGGGCTTCTCCTAATCCACTTCAACTCGTCACCACCATCTAAAACTAACCCTAGGTCCAATTAAATAATTCTATTTATTTAACTCTCAAAACCCTAAATAATTAATTAAATCAATTAATTAATTATCTCCTACCACCTAAACCTCATTTAATTAACTAGAAAATTAATCTACTATTTTCGGGCTGTTACAACTCTCCCCCCCTAAAAAGAATTTCGCCCTCGAAATTTACCCGCTGAAACTAACACTCTCCCACTAACAATCACACACAGTTCACACAGCAGGGAAGGTCAAAAACAAACCAGACAACAGCACATAGGGATACACAAAACACATAACACTAGTAGGGATGTCTCCCCCACTAGATCACTTACCATTGGCAACTTTTAATGTACCTGCAACGCAAACATTGGTTAGCACTAAAAAGACAACAGTTGGTCGCTAACAGACACAACGACTCGATGACCTGGCCGGACGGACCAACCATTGCTCTGATACCACTAATGTAACACCCCATTTTCTACCCAACGGTTTATTAAAAAAATAATATCAGAGTTCTTCGCGCCAAAAGAGTGTCACATTTTTCGAACCGGAAAACCACTTCGCAAACAGAGTACTTTAATTATAACTAACTTCTTTTCAAAAACATGCAGCGGAAATAAAAAGGTTTAACTTGGCAATCATACTTCAAAAGGTTTACAACTTAGAAAGGCATATACATAACACATAAGGAAAGACACAAGGACAACCCTCCCGAGTGCTACGTATCAGAGCCGACTCAACCATACTAGAAGAAGAATCTCTAGCCACCTTCAGTCACCGTCACCTGCAGGTTGCCGACATACGAGGCAACACGACGCAGTAGGGTGAGTCTCAATACATAGATAATAATAGATAAAACAAGAAACACAGTATAATAGGCACACCAGGGATACCCTCAATTTACTACACCAATAATACAGTTACACCAAATCCAGTTACGCTGAATACTATTACACTGAGTACCGTCACACCAAATGCAGTTACACCCAGAATACAGTTACACCATTAGTTCAAGAAGACGAAATCAAACACAGGACGTGTATGCAATGTATGAAATGCAACCCCTCCGGGCATATGCATGCGGTACCGATCTCGTAAAGGCCACGACGGGCGCAACTCGTAATAAACCTCGTGTTGTAGCATCACAGCTACCTCGTAAGAATGCATATGACAATGTGACTCATGACTCCTGCACCAATTACACCAACTCAAAGCATTCAATTAATAAATACTATATCACCATATCTCGTTATAAATCATTTCATATAAATACCACGTGTTGTAGCATCACAGCTACCTCGTCACATAATCACAACAAAGCACGTAACAAATACTATACCACATTAACAACTATCTCGTATTGTAGCAAGAAATCCCACAAAATTCGGAGCAACAACTCCCACAAAATTCGGAGCAACAAATCCCACAAAATTCGGAGCAACAAATCCCACAAAATTCGGACAGAATTATTAGTCATTTTGAAATCAAATCTTCTCCCTCATTTCTCAATGAAATTTAGCGAAATCAGTGCCTATTCAGTAGGAAATTAAGTCTACTTTCCAACAAAACAAACCCCATAATTTTTAGACGAATAGAACACTCACGACCACAGATTTACTGAACCTATATCCAGATTGTTTCCAGAATCTTACCCTAACTTGTGAAATTCATATCTCGAGCTACACAACTCTAAACACAACCAAACCAGTGTCAAATTAACAAGCATCAAGTCTATTTTCCAGAACAGTAAACCACATAATTTTTCAGTCAACACAACGTTCCCAGTTACCGAAATACTGAACCTCTACCCACATCGTTCCCAAAATTTTAACCTAACTTGTTTCACCTATAACTCAAGTTTTACAACTCCAAATGCAACCAAATCAACGACAAATTAACAAGATTTCAATCAAGTTTTCAAAATGACAAACCACATAATTTTTCAATTAGTAAAACGTTCTTAGTCACTGAAATACTAAACCTATGTCAGAACATCTCAAAACAGTGAATTCAACAACACAAACAACCATCACACTTCAGCCACATATAGATATTATAAACATCAACAGCAATTTAAACAACTACTCCTAACACCTAGTCCCCATGATTTCGTGGTTTATAAATTATTAACTATGAACGAGAGCCCTCTTACCTCATAATTGAAGAACACCTATCTCTTGGTGAGCAAGCTACCATCAAAATTCAGCAACTAAGATCCTCCTCTCCCTCCTTGGTGCATGCGAAAACTTCCTCTCTCTCTCCTCTAGGGTTTTGCGCCCTTCTTCTTTCATCTCTCTCTTATGGTTTCACGCCTCTCCTCTCTCCAAGCCGTCCCACTCTCTCTATTTTTTCTAAAGTGTTGGAATGAATCACCAAACCCTAAGATTGGCATCTTATAGGCGCCTAGCTTAATGGACATGGGCTTCCACTTAATGACCTAATCATGGGCTTCTCCTAATCCACTTCAACTCGTCACCACCATCTAAAACTAACCCTAGGTCCAATTAAATAATTCTATTTATTTAACTCTCAAAACCCTAAATAATTAATTAAATCAATTAATTAATTATCTCCTACCACCTAAACCTCATTTAATTAACTAGAAAATTAATCTACTATTTTCGGGCTGTTACAACTCTCCCCCCCTAAAAAGAATTTCGCCCTCGAAATTTACCCGCTGAAACTAACACTCTCCCACTAACAATCACACACAGTTCACACAGCAGGGAAGGTCAAAAACAAACCAGACAACAGCACATAGGGATACACAAAACACATAACACTAGTAGGGATGTCTCCCCCACTAGATCACTTACCATTGGCAACTTTTAATGTACCTGCAACGCAAACATTGGTTAGCACTAAAAAGACAACAGTTGGTCGCTAACAGACACAACGACTCGATGACCTGGCCGGACGGACCAACCATTGCTCTGATACCACTAATGTAACACCCCATTTTCTACCCAACGGTTTATTAAAAAAATAATATCAGAGTTCTTCGCGCCAAAAGAGTGTCACATTTTTCGAACCGGAAAACCACTTCGCAAACAGAGTACTTTAATTATAACTAACTTCTTTTCAAAAACATGCAGCGGAAATAAAAAGGTTTAACTTGGCAATCATACTTCAAAAGGTTTACAACTTAGAAAGGCATATACATAACACATAAGGAAAGACACAAGGACAACCCTCCCGAGTGCTACGTATCAGAGCCGACTCAACCATACTAGAAGAAGAATCTCTAGCCACCTTCAGTCACCGTCACCTGCAGGTTGCCGACATACGAGGCAACACGACGCAGTAGGGTGAGTCTCAATACATAGATAATAATAGATAAAACAAGAAACACAGTATAATAGGCACACCAGGGATACCCTCAATTTACTACACCAATAATACAGTTACACCAAATCCAGTTACGCTGAATACTATTACACTGAGTACCGTCACACCAAATGCAGTTACACCCAGAATACAGTTACACCATTAGTTCAAGAAGACGAAATCAAACACAGGACGTGTATGCAATGTATGAAATGCAACCCCTCCGGGCATATGCATGCGGTACCGATCTCGTAAAGGCCACGACGGGCGCAACTCGTAATAAACCTCGTGTTGTAGCATCACAGCTACCTCGTAAGAATGCATATGACAATGTGACTCATGACTCATGCACCAATTACACCAACTCAAAGCATTCAATTAATAAATACTATATCACCATATCTCGTTATAAATCATTTCATATAAATACCACGTGTTGTAGCATCACAGCTACCTCGTCACATAATCACAACAAAGCACGTAACAAATACTATACCACATTAACAACTATCTCGTATTGTAGCAAGAAATCCCACAAAATTCGGAGCAACAACTCCCACAAAATTCGGAGCAACAAATCCCACAAAATTCGGAGCAACAAATCCCACAAAATTCGGACAGAATTATTAGTCATTTTGAAATCAAATCTTCTCCCTCATTTCTCAATGAAATTTAGCGAAATCAGTGCCTATTCAGTAGGAAATTAAGTCTACTTTCCAACAAAACAAACCCCATAATTTTTAGACGAATAGAACACTCACGACCACAGATTTACTGAACCTATATCCAGATTGTTTCCAGAATCTTACCCTAACTTGTGAAATTCATATCTCGAGCTACACAACTCTAAACACAACCAAACCAGTGTCAAATTAACAAGCATCAAGTCTATTTTCCAGAACAGTAAACCACATAATTTTTCAGTCAACACAACGTTCCCAGTTACCGAAATACTGAACCTCTACCCACATCGTTCCCAAAATTTTAACCTAACTTGTTTCACCTATAACTCAAGTTTTACAACTCCAAATGCAACCAAATCAACGACAAATTAACAAGATTTCAATCAAGTTTTCAAAATGACAAACCACATAATTTTTCAATTAGTAAAACGTTCTCAGTCACTGAAATACTAAACCTATGTCAGAACATCTCAAAACAGTGAATTCAACAACACAAACAACCATCACACTTCAGCCACATATAGATATTATAAACATCAACAGCAATTTAAACAACTACTCCTAACACCTAGTCCCCATGATTTCGTGGTTTATAAATTATTAACTATGAACGAGAGCCCTCTTACCTCATAATTGAAGAACACCTATCTCTTGGTGAGCAAGCTACCATCAAAATTCAGCAACTAAGATCCTCCTCTCCCTCCTTGGTGCATGCGAAAACTTCCTCTCTCTCTCCTCTAGGGTTTTGCGCCCTTCTTCTTTCATCTCTCTCTTATGGTTTCACGCCTCTCCTCTCTCCAAGCCGTCCCACTCTCTCTATTTTTTCTAAAGTGTTGGAATGAATCACCAAACCCTAAGATTGGCATCTTATAGGCGCCTAGCTTAATGGACATGGGCTTCCACTTAATGACCTAATCATGGGCTTCTCCTAATCCACTTCAACTCGTCACCACCATCTAAAACTAACCCTAGGTCCAATTAAATAATTCTATTTATTTAACTCTCAAAACCCTAAATAATTAATTAAATCAATTAATTAATTATCTCCTACCACCTAAACCTCATTTAATTAACTAGAAAATTAATCTACTATTTTCGGGCTGTTACAGGGAGTTTCATGAAAGAGACTGTGGCTCTGGTAACCTTTGTGAGGAAGCGAATAGAGCTACATGAGAAGATTACCCTTAAATTGCCCTATATCGTAGGTTTCACCTCTTTTTAGGTCACAAGGGCGTTCTAAATTGTGTGCTGCATTGTCGCATTCAGTTTAGTCAAAAATTTTTTTTCCTCAAAATTTTCAAAAAAAATCAAAAGGATATGCTTTTCCCTTTTCAAGAAATGCCTATGTGAGGTGGCACATGGGTTGTAAACTCAAAAAATACCACTCCATGCAAAAACACAAAAAAAAGGCATCATTGCATCATTACATCATTTGCATACATCCCCGCATTACATAAAACATAAGTTTCTGCAACTCATGCACGCATCATTGCATGGCGTGGAATCACAAAGTAATATCTTGTCATAGGCACGGTGTGGGATCAAAAGTGAAACAGCGTACACTCCGAGGTGTTTGTTTAAGTTTGAATGCATGGAATGTGCTTTGTATCGCTTATTGATTCTAACCTTGTTGTGTTTCAAAGAAAAAATAATCAAAATCCACCATTAAATCTATGGCAAGACATAGTACACCGTGATTCCCGGCACCAAGACAAACAGGAAATCATACATATTGCATTGCACTTGCATTCAAAGAAGTATTAGCGCATACCGTCTTTTATCAAAAAAAAAATCAAAAAATCAAGAAAAATCAAAAATTGTTATTTTCCACAAGTTTTTAGAAAACATACTACATGCATTTTTTTTCTTTGCATTACAGAAATAATCAAATAAACATCTCATGTTGCATGAATTTTTATGACCACCAGAGAGTTAAAAACTTTATTTTGGAGGGAAGCCATGTATGCTAAAGTCAAAATCAAATTTTGTACTGTACTCTCCAAATGAAAAGCTTATAATTCCCCGACGCGATAAATCCACATTCATCCATTCGCATTCTCATTTCATTCACATTTATTCATTTGCATTCTCATTTCATTCGCATTCTCATTCCATGCGTATTTATCCATTTTGCATTCTCATTCATTTGCATATTTACATCATGCATAAAAAATGAGCATAAATAATAATTCTAAAAAATTGTGATGAGAGGTGAGACGTTCTTGCGAAGTTTTTTTTATTCATCTTTGGAAAAGTTTAGTCTTACTTAGTTGCAAACTCAAGGTGTTTCAAGGCACTCGGTTTTTCAAATCAGCAGTTTGTTCACATTTTTCAACAAAGCATTGCATCTCACCCACCCCATGATGAATGACCGAAATGGTCCACAAAAATGTTTCTTTCACGTTTTAACTAATGTTAACTCTCTGCGAAGCATTCGTGTAGTAACTTCTGTGTGACATGTGTCTTTATTTTTGTTTGAGTCAGTTAGCGTCCCTACATTGTCATCATCCCTCGCCCAAGTCTAATCCCACCCTGACCACCCAGAAAGTACATATCCCCCAGATTAGTGCATAGTTGGCTTTTTGGTTGGTCCCCCTATTGAAATACCATTCTTGGTCCTCCATACTGGGGCAAATTTGTCGTCACTATAGAGCATGAAAAGAAATAAAGAAAAAAGAGCAAATATATGAAAGTAAATAAATTATTGTCCTTGGGTTAATTTTTGAGAAAACAAGCAATCATGATTTTGAAATGAAGTTTGGCCATCATTCCATATCCAAAAACACCTTAAGCCAAATATCCCAAAAATCTCAATCACCCTAGACAAGGATCAATCTCACATCAAAAATTGTGTATCACCTTTATCAGCTCACTTAGCTCAAAAGAAAGAGAAAGAAAAATCACACCAAAAAAAAAAGAAAGTGGAAAAAGAGAGGATTGAAAAGGAAAAATCCTTAAAAAAAGAAGCAAAAGTAGTAGAAATGGTGAGCTGATACCATTAAACGCATGAGAGATCCTTGTCTGAAATAAACCCTCAAACACTTCCTTTGGCCTATCCTCCATAAACCCTTGACCACGTTACAACCCTGAAACAGGTTCATTTTACCGTGAGGCACATAAGAGGTTCTCATCTCAATAAAACCTCAAACACCTCATTGAGCCTAATAACTCATTCTTTCATAAACCATTAACCTAGCCAAATTATACCACTAAAAAAAAACATCCGTTCCATCAATCATCAAATACTTCTTTGAGCCCAATTATCCCTCCCTTCATAAATCATTAACCATTAGCCACATCACAATTCCAAAAATCCATTCTGATCAATGACCGGTTGCTCCTGTTTTCTCAAAGTTTTAATCCTAGGACAAATAAGTTTATCTATTTACGACGTGTTTGCTCAAAAAGATAAAAAAAAAAACAAGCAGAAAAAAGAAAGCTGCTCAAAAGAAAAAACAAACAAGCTGAAAAAAGAAAACTGCTCAAAAGAAAAAACAAACAATCAAAAAAAGAAAGTTGGTAAAAAGAAGAAGGACTTGCACTCCAAGATGCATTCATGTTGCATTAAAACAAGGTCTAGTGGTCACCAAGTGGAGCCCCTCCTCATACTAAAAAGTCAAAACTTTCATTGCATTTGAGTTGTTCTTAAAGAGAACCAAAAGTGTGTACTAGGGGCATTCCCTTCACCTCTCACTCCACTCAACTTTGGGGAGGTTTATTCATTGCCCACCCCATTCATATATCACCTTCAGTTCATAACCATCACCATAACTCTGTCGCCTTTCACAACCTCACTCAAAGAAACCATTTGAAATGTCATTCGAAAGTGGGACAAGTGCGTTCCCATTCCTTCACCTCATTCATTCCTACAAAACCTCACCGGGGCAATCTCTCAACTCACTATCCTAAACAAGGCCTTGTCATCCTAATTGGGGCAGCTTTGTCCTTGTTATAACTGGGGCAACATCAAACTTTATGGGTTGAGACAAAATCTCTTTTGCTCCATTTTTCATTCCCAATTCATCATCTTCTACACCCCTAGTTGTTGTCACCACTAGACAGGGGCAAGCTATTCACTCATCAAAGACCTGAATTGGGGCAATCTTGTATCTCTTGATCCCTCATGAGCTTCGGCAATAACCATGCCTGTCATTCCTTCACTTGCCATAAATGTCCATGCCCTAAACCAATTCCCAGTTAACTGACTCATTCATTCACATTTGCACTCCTATGCATGCTTACTAGACAATGCTTCAAAAGAGAGAACACAAGTTGTTTACGTGATATCTAAAATTCAGTCATCATGGAAAGAAAGAGAAAACAAGTGAGGTTTGTTTGTAAATAAAAACCTTGAGAACACCGGAGTTTGAATCAAATTCAATTTTTCAACAGAATGGTCAATAATCATCTCAATTACTTGCATCCAAAGTCTCGCATCTCATCATCACAAAAATGTTTACCTCATGCATCTAGGCATTTCAATCTATTCATTATAGCATATGCATCAAAGCATTATATTTGCATCTTCACATTTTGTGCATTCATCACATAGCAAAAAGAAAAACGTTCCACGTCAGTTGCACCATATTAATACTTGCATTTCATAGAGGAAAATAGTAAAGAAGAAAAAGCAGAAATCTTTTCATTGCATTGGCATCATATTAATGTTCACACTTCATAAAAAGGAAAAGAACAAAATCATTGCATGTCATTCATCATTAGAGCATTACATTTTGCATCAGATATTTCATAGAAGAAGCAAAGAAAGCAAAAAGAAAACAAAGAAAAGAAACCACAAAAGCAACACAAAAGCATTCCATGTCATTCACCATTCCACAAGATACTAATCATTGCATGCGCCATTGCATCATCAAAATTCTTCAGACCATTAGATCAATACAGACATATGTTGACCCATAAGCCAGACCTTTGTGTCCATAATTCAAAGCTACTCCATTGATCCCAGGCGATCCTCATTTCATGTCTTCTCATTCATTGCTTTTCATTAGCACATCCAGTGTTGACTCTCACTTGCAAACTCCAAACAAACAACTAAAAGAACAGAAACATTCCCTGTCATCCAGCATTCCATATCATTCATCATTTCATAAGCATTCCTTTGTCATTCAATCCTCAAACATTAAAGCGGTGCGTTTGCATCATATTAACGTTAGCATTTCCATAAAAGAAAAAGAACAAAAATCATTGCATCAAACATCAGAGCATTGCATCATATTAATGTTTGCATTTAATAGAAGAAGCAAAAAAGAAACAAACAGAAGTTAGAACAGGAGTATTCCATTCATCAAAGCATCAATCACCGCATACACTTGCATTCAAACATCCAAGCATTATGTTGATATTTGCATTTCATAAACTACAAAGAAGAAGTAAATACAAAAGAACAGAAGCATTCCATAATATTCAAGACATCAATCATGGCATATGTTTGCATTACATGTGTCATTCATTGCATTGCTAAGCAAAATGCGGACGAACACAAGATGTTAATCCTCATGCCTAGTTCCAAGAATCAGCACTTCAAGTGTCAGTCTTCAATCTAATTCTCAAGTCAGTCATCCTGGACTTGTCAGTCTCAAAATCTTATTCCCAGTCGCTCCTTCAGTTCGGAGTTCAAATGCTCTTTCAGTTTAGAGTTCAGTCGCTTCTTCAGTTCGGAGTTCGAATGCCCTCGGGTCCCAAGTGGTTCATTAAAAGCACGCTAAGTGCTTTCTCATCAGCATGCCAAGTGTTCATTTACCGTTTTCCCATCAGCACGCCAAGTGTTCATTTACTATTTTCGCATCAGCACGCCAAGTGTTCATTTACGACTTCCTTATCAGCACGCCAAGTGTTCATTTACTGCTTTCTTTCTAGCAAACCAAGCATTCATCATCATTGCATCAGGCATCAAATCAATTTTCAAAATACAAAATCATTTTCAATAAATAGGAGACTAAGTCGAATGTACATTCGAAATAGTCATCACGATAGGACACTTGAATTGATCACTCAAGAATCCTAAGGTCCCTATCCCAAAAAAAAAGTCAGACCAAAAGAAGAACTTCAGGAATGTTCCACCACATTCATCATTACACCAAAATCATAGCATTGCATGCACCTGCATAACATGCCCTTGCATGACATGCACCCATGCTCCATACACTATTCTTTGCATCAACTGACGTATGCAGGTACCTCAACTCAGTGCGGCAACATTGACCATTTCAATCAATCAATCAACAGGATTTGCGAATCCCTTCAGGACCCATGTGTCCCTTCAGAAGCAGACTCCACCTCGTATTCAAGCTACGGTTTGCGACTTCGTTCATTACCCAGAGCTAGTGAGCTCATTTTAGTTCAGATCACGTCGTTATCGAGCATCGGCGAATCATCCGACCCAAGGTCCTTCAGTATAGTTCAAATCAAAAGTCCAAACAACGACTTTGAACTCTACCTTCATGTCACTAAGTCATCTCTGAGCATGACAGATCTTCAGACTCCATGTCCTTCAAGACTAGCTGTGTCAGCCTAAGGCACGGCGTACGTCCTTCGAGGTAAAACATATCAGTCCCACAACTTGATATTGAACTTCAGGTCGCTCGAAAGTCCACCCTCAGAGCTCAGGTACTCCTTCAAAGCCCATGTGCAAACTCGGATCGTGCGCGGTTCGTTAAAAGGCTTTAGGCAGCCTCCAGTGTCGGCTTACTGTAGGCCGGTACCTTCTTTACTGTTTTCTTTACCGCTTTATTTCTTGCTTTTGCTGCCTGAGGGCTGGCACCAATCTATTTCCTGCTCCTGTTGGCTTACTAAGGGCTGACGCTTCATCCATTGCAGTCATCTCGTGTTAGCACCTATGCAAAAAAAAAAAGGGGGAAAAATTCGGGTTTTTCCCTAAGTAGACAAAATCGGTATAATTTCTGAATTCTTTATCTTTATTTTGCCTCGGAATATGTTTCGGCCAATTCATATTCCTCGTTAAAATCCAGATAAAGAGGGGCAGCTGTGATACCCCAATTTTGTCCGGCTTAGTTCAAAACCCTAATTTTCCACAAAAGTAAGTAAATTGAGGAGTGAGGAGCATTATGCATTGCATTTTTGAGTCCTAAAAGTCATTCCAGAGCTTTTAAAATCATTTTTAGAGTTGAAATACACTTCCTGGATAAATTAGGGTTTTAGGGTCAAAAAGGGTATTTTGGTCACTTTACCCAAAAAGATAATTTCTCAGTAAAAATCACTGTGCAACTTTGGAGGAATGCATTTGGATCAAAATGAATTGGATTATATATTTTGTGCGCATGATTTTGGCATAAAATTCGAATTTTGAACAAAAGGGCAAAAAGGGAATTTCCTTCAAAATTGCCAGGTGAGGTTTCATATCAATTTTGGGAATGGTGATATCATAGAAGTTTGGGCCCAATCATTGGTTCCTAGTATGTGGCCCAAAATGGGTGGAATTTATGGAATTATCATGAAAAGAATAATCAAAAATGGTAAAATAAGGAAGTGTCCTCATATAAGACAAAATGTACTATCTTTTGGCAAGCTTGCAAAAACTTGGGCACCAAGGCCTCATTTGCTCCGAATTTTCCAGCTATTTTTCACCTCATTTTGTGTTTCTTCATGCCCTTGATCCATGTGAGTTGTATTCCTAGCCATTGATTAAAATTCTAGATCAAATCCTAGGCTATAACTTTGTGTACAAAACCCTAATTGCCCTTAACAATTTTTGTGCAACAAAAACTCCTAATTTTCGTGTATGACCAGCCATTCCTCACTCATTTGTGTTTTCTCCTTGTCCCTAATCCATGTGCATTGCAATATTGGCCTTTGATTCAAATTCTATCTCAAATCTCAATGATTTGCAAAAGCACAATGTCCTATATACCCTTAATTTTGCACCTCATATAAAACCCAAAATAAGAGACCATAGGGGGAGGACATTCTCATTTTACCCTAGCACACAATCAGATCACAATTCCTCTCCTCCTCCCCTCTCAAACCCGAGACCACCTCCCACCATTTCCACCACCAATTCTTCAATTTTCAACCATCCAAACTTCATTATTCTTGATTCCTACACTAGATCCACTTCTAATCTTGCATTATCTTCAAAGTTCATCATCAAATCCTTCAAGATCAAGTGATTTTCGTGGGATTCAAGAGGAGGTTCAAGTGTTCTTGGTTTCTATTTTGATCTTCTTCTTCATTTCAAGCAAGATCTAGAGGTAAGCTCACAAACTCTTGCATTTTCTTTAATTTTCATTATGTAATCTCTCTTCTACTCCTCTTTCCTTCTTGAAAGAAGCTTTGAGGACTCATTCCAAACATTATTGGACAAGGACATTGGGAGCCTTGGGTGTTTGAGATGGGTCCTTGGCCTTGAAGGGAAGACTCTTGTGTTTGAATAATTTTCCTTGCATTTCTACACATTTTTCACTAAATTTCATGAAATAAAACCTTGCTTTCCTCTTCTTTTAAGCTTCGGCCATGTAGTGTTTTTGTTTTTTCTTGTTCATGCATTTCTTTGTTCATATCTTGTGTTGAGGTTGAATTTTTGGTGGGTTTATGCCTTACATAGCCTCGGGTTTGAGGATTAGAGACCTAGGGATTTTTGTTTCTTTTGTTTCTTTGATTTTGTGTTGAAATAAATGATGAAATAACAATTGTTTGAGCATGAAATGTATGCATAGGTCCTAGGGTTTATACTTATGAGCTCATTGATGTGATTTGGTTGCAAGAAATTGATGAAATTGTGCTTGATTTTGCCCATGTTTGCATTCGGCCATAGGCCATGTCTTTTGGCCAAATTTTGCTCAAAACTTTGTTATTTTGATCTTGCATTTGTGTGTGCATTTGATTCAATTGTGTTTTTCACTTTTACCATTTCACATGTACCATTTCATTAATAATTTACTTTTCACTCTTTACCTTTACTAATTTTCAAAAATTACTTTCTACTCCAAGTAAAATAAATTTACCATTTCATTAACTTTTTACTAAAAGTTTTTACCACTTGCATCTTTGCATAAAAACCCCAAAACATTTTCTCACTTGCATTTCAAACTTTTTCAACTTTATAAAATAAACCCCAAAATACTTTTACCACTTTCAAGACCAAAAACATTTCATCTCATTTCCAAAACACCAAAACCCAAAAACATTTTATTTCTTTCTTACCCTAACCTTTTACCAAAACATTTTCACCCCCATGCATCTTCATTCATCCCCATTTTATGCGACACTCTCATGCATCCTCTTGTCTACTCATTCATACATTCATTCTTGTATGCTCATGCATTCACATGCTTGCCTAATCATGCCTCATTGCTCACATGTTCATTCACCTAACCTAGAATACTCTATGCCTATGATCAATTGTATTCCTTCGTTCTTGATGCCATTTGAATGTCTTGACTTAATTGTGCACAAACCCTTTTACACAATCATGTGCCCTTATAAGACTACCAACATGTGTAGCATAGAGGCATATGTGCCCCTCTTGAGATTGCTTCCAACTTGTGTAGCAATTCCCCTTCACACACAAACACAATTGTTTTGAGAATTTTGTCTTGCATCTTTGACAATTGAATTCTTTGATTATATTGGCATGCTTAATCTTAATTAGTGATCTACATGTTTATGACCGCTTGATTGTTGAGTATGTTTGAGCTTCATTCATTCATTCATTTTGCATTTGGTTTTGGACATAGAATTCGATTGAAAATGATTTACCTATTTTCTAAAACTCTTTTCCAAACCAATTAATTTTCAAAGCATTTTCAATAAACAAAAATGAGCAAGTAGTGGAGGTCACCCATAACCTTTGTTAGTTTGATCTCCATGAACGCTCTTCAATTTCACATGAGTACTTAGCGATGATTACCCATAACCTTTGTTAGTTTAATCATTCGCTAATGCTCGTCCTACTTCGAAAACCTTTTTCGAAAATATAATAAAAGCAAGTTGTTACTAATAGTCAATCAGAGCCTTTGTTCGTCTGACTAGAGGTAACAACTCCTTTTGAGTATTTAGCAGTGATTACCCATAGCCTTTGTTAGTTTAATCACTCGCTAATGCTCGTCCTATTGCGAAAACTCACCAAAAGATAAAAAACAAAAACCTTTCAGAAAAAGACAAAGGAGAACTACGTAAGCTTTGAATTCTCCATCGCACCGGGAGATACGTAGGAGCGGGTCACATCCCGTCAAGCATAACAAATAAAAATCATTTTCACAATAAGTTTTCAAACAATTATTTTCAAAAGAACCCAGAACTACGTCGCCTTTGATTCTCCACCCGGAGATACGTAGGAGCAGGGCCACGCCCCTGTCAAGCGCAAAAATAAACAATTTCTAAAATTAAAAAATATACAAACACATCTCTTTCATTTCAAAAATCAAAAAAATATTATTTTCAATGTAGGGGATTAAGTCGGTCGTACGGCCGGGTTAGTCATCGTTTTAGGATAAGTGAACTGTGGTCCTTCAGAGCCCCAGCGTTCCTTTAGCCCTCGGCGGCCCTCCAGACCCCCAGTGGTCCTTCAACACAGATCACACAATCCTAAAACCCCTATATTAAAAAACACCAACCAACAAACGTTTTCTAAAGGAGAACTTCGTAAGCTTTGAGTTCTCCATCGCACCGGGAGATACGTAGGATCGGGTCACATCCCGTCAAGCATAATAAATAAAAATCATTTTCACAATAAGTTTTCAAACAATTATTTTCAAAAGAACCTAGAACTACGCCGCCTTTGATTCTCCACCCGGAGATACGTAGGAGCAGGGCCACGCCCCTGTCAAGCGCAAAAATAAACAATTTCTAAATTAAAAAATACAAACACATCTCTTTCATAAAAAAAATCAAAAATCTTATTTTCAAAGTAGGGGATTAAGTCGGTCGTACGGCCGGGTTAATCATCGTTTTAGGATAAGTGAACTGTGGTCCTTCAGAGCCCCAGCGCTCCTTCAGCCCCCAGCGGCCGTCCAGACCCCCAGTGGTCCTTCAACACAGATCACACAATCCTAAAACCCCTATATTAAGAAACACCAACCAACAAACATTTTCTAAAGGAGAACTACGTAAGCTTTGAGTTCTCCATCGCACCGGGAGATACGTAGGAGCGGGTCGTAACCCCCGTCAAGCACTTTTTCTCTAAAAAAACCTTTTTTTTCTCCTTTCTTTCACATAAATGAGATTTTCACCAAGTCTCTTTCAATGCATTTTTTTTCTTTTTCTCAAAAAGAAGTAGAGAGGCAATATTAAAGTATTTTCAAACCAACACACTAAAACCACACTTTTAATTAAAGTTTCCCTCTCAGTAGAGAGGATGTGTGGGGTGCTCGTACCTTCCCCACGCATAACCGACCCCCGAACCCAAATCTTCAGTTTTCAAAGGCCAATTGCTTTCCAAAAAAGGTTTTCCTAATATTTTCCTAAATAAATATTGGTGGCGACTCCGTTGTTTTAAAGAAAGTTGTAAACGAGAACAGTTCTCTCCCAAGGACTTTTTCGGGCGCAACAGCGTGTTTGTTGTAGGCTCGGGCCGTTTTAGCTTTATTCATTTCAATTTTGCTGAGGGCTGCCAATCTGTCATCGTCCACCGAATCCAACTCCATTAACATGATTTGTTGGTATTTATCTATGCCGAGGGCATGCTGCCGAGCCACCCTAATGATGCCACTCTGATTTCCAATGGTAACACGGCGTCCTGCCCATACACTAGACGATATGGAGGTACCCCCGTGGCTATGGACTTTGAATTCCTCATTGCCCATAAAACTTCATTAAGGGTCTCGTTCCACCGCCGAGGCTTGTCCTCTATGTTCTTCTTGATGAGCTCGATGATGATTTTGTTGGTAGCCTCGGCCTGCCCATTAGCTTGATCCCTTATCCTGCACATGAATCTCCACGTTTGACCACAGGGGCTGGTGATGACCACTCCAATGCTTGCCCTGGTTTGGGTACTTTATCCATCAAACATAAGGACCCAAGGCTTCAGACCTAGATAGTTAACGGACTCGACTGGGGTGTCGTGTATCTCTACACATGGATGTTGAGCCAAGAAGTCAGCCAAGGCTTGCCCCTTGATAGCTCTCAGTGGCATGTATGTCAAAGCAAACGCATTTAACTTAATGGCCCACTTGACAAGTCTTCCCTGTAAGACAGGCCTATTAAGAAGATACCTGATAATGTCAACTTTGCACACAACTAAAACCTCCTTAGGTAATAAGTAATATTCCAATTTAGTACAAGCATTGAATAAAGACAAACAAAGCTTCTCAATAGGAGAATATCTAGTTTCAGCATCGTTGAGAATCCTGCTAAGATAATAAATAGCACGCTCGACGCCACTGTCATCATCTTGGGCTAATAAGCAGCCGATGGCTTGATCCTCGGCCGCAATATATAGCTTCAGAGGCTTCCCAGACTGCGGATGTACTAGGACAGGAGGATTAGTTAAGGCATCCTTGATCTGGTCAAAGGCCTCCTGTTGCTTGGCTCCCCATATCATTTCCCCAGTGTTTTTTATCCTCAACAGGGGTGAGAAAAATTTCATCTTTTCGGCCGAGTTGGAGATAAATCTTCTTAGGAAGTTGATCTTGCCTAATAAACTCTACAGCTCTTTCTTATTTCTGGGGGGTCTTACTTCAAGGATAGCCCGAGCTTTGTTTTTATCCACTTCAATGCCTTAGTTGTGCACCAAGAAACCTAGAAAATTGCCTGTGGAGACACCAAAAGCACACTTAGCAGGGTTCATTTTAAGGTTGTGGAGTCTCATCCGTTTTAGAGCTTGTTCAAGCTCCGCTAGGTGGGCTTCGAAACTCTGGGACTTGACTACCACATTATCGATGTATACCTCCATGCTCTTACCAATGAGGTCGTGAAAAATAGCATTCATGGCCCTCTGGTACGTGGCTCCTGCATTTTTGAAGCCAAAAGGCATTACCAACCACTCATAGATACCTAAGGCACCAGGGCACCTAAAGGCAGTCTTATGGGTGTCATCCACAGCAACATATATCTGGTTATACCCATAATAGCCGTCCAAGAAAGTCAAGTTGGCATTGTTAGCCGTGGCGTCGACAAGCATGTCGGCCACATGCATACTATACTCATCTTTGGGAGTGGCCAAGTTCAGATCTCTGTTATCAATACAAACTTTGACCTGGACATTCTTCTTGATGACAGGGACTATATTAGATAGCCATTCTACGTACCTGGCAGTTCTTATGAATCCCGCCTTGAGCAATCTTTCCACCTCTGCTTTGATATATGGCATTAGCTGCGGGATGAACCTCGTCGGTGGTTGTTTATGGGGCTTGCAACCCTCCTTGATGGGAAACCTATGTTCTACCAAGTCTCTATTAAGGCCTGGCATCTGATGGTAATCCCACGCAAAGCAGTCACGGTTACTCTTTATTAGGGCCACCATTTGATCTCGTTGTTGAGATTGTAATTTACCACTAACCTTGGTCATCCTTGGCTCCTTTTCACTCCCCAGGTTCACCTCCAACAAAGGGTCTTGCACTTCGAAGGTGGGCATCTTCCTCTGGATGGGCCCCAAGTGAGGAGGTTCGGCCAACGTCCCGTCAAAGGGGTTATCCGAATCTTCTTGGTAGGAGTGTTCCTCAAGCTCGTGGTCTTCGTCTATTGCACCGAACATAACCTCTTCAATGTTGGATTCAATCTCGAATAGGTGCAATCGATCCAGCAGGCTCTGTACTTCCGGTGGGAGACTAATCATTATCCTCATTGCTAGGCCGTGGATCGGCCAACATTTTGAATTCAAAACCTCTTTTGGTCCAGTCACAAGACTCAATGCCACCTTCCTCATAGTTCCCTGGAATGGAAATGGGGTGCAAATAAGGAGAGTAGAAAACAACTTCGAACATCTTTACCTTTGCAAGGAATGGATTAAGATATGCCTCTACTATCTCCACCCAATCCCCTATCCATATCATTAATTTCTGATGTAGGGTGGAAGGAACACATTCACTGGTGTGGATCCAGTCTCTCCCCAAAATTACAGCATATGAGGGCCCTTCTATGAATAAGAAGGCTGAGCGAGTCACCTTGCTCCCAACTGTCACATCGGCCACCGGCACTCCCAAGGCGTGGGACGGGTGGCCCATGAAGCTAGTCATGGTCATGGTGGTTGGAATGAGGTCCTCGGCATTCTTCCCTAACTTTTTCATAGTGGCTAATGGCATGATATTTAATACAACACCGCCATCTACGAAGACATGGTTAAACAGCTTTCCATTCAAATAGGCTTGGATATACAATGGTTTCAGGTATCTAGTCAAGTCTGCTGTGGGTTTTTCAAACAACATTCCCTCTGTAATTGCTCCCCCGGGCTCTGTCAAGGCAGCCCATTCGGCTTCTTCAGCAAAGACATCTCCCTCAAGAGCCCTTGGTTGATCTTTATTACCCCAGAATTCTGGTGGAAGAAGGCCCGCCATTTCTATATCAGCATAATACTCACCATCGGCCTCGTCCATGATATCATCCAAGATTGACCCCGTCATGGAGTCTCCATCAAAATTCAAAGGGCCGAAGGGGTATTCTTCGTCTTCTCCCAGGAGGTCATCCTCCGCCAGTTCTTCTTCTGTCATAGCCCCTTAAATTTGAGGTGAATTGGCCAAATGAGGTGGCTTGGGGATCTTAGGCCCGTATATGCATTCTATAACTGCCTCAGTCAGCGGGCTATGGGGGTATCCATCATCCCTATCATGGCATTGGGTCCCTCCGCTGTCTCAGCGGGTGCACTAGGGCCAGCTACATCGAGGTTTGGCTGCTCCGGAAGTGTTTCCTCGGTCGGTTTTGGGAAGGCCTGTTCCAAAGCTGTAGCCACAGTGGCTACGGGGATGATTTGGGCACCCCCTTCTCAGGCCGATGTGAGCATTTGCAGGGTCTCCCTCATTCTGTTTAAAGCCCTCGCCCTTTGTTGCCCCCTCCTTTGAGAATGAGGTTTGGAGGCAACCACCGGCACTGGCGCTTCCACTGCTGCTTGCGTCATCCATTGGTCTTGTGGCACCTCTGATGGTGGTTTCACTGTTCTGATGGCCCTTAATTCACAATCGTTTAGTACAGTAATATCCACTTTTGTTGAGCCTTGAGCCTTTGTGACCTACGCCACCCTTCTTTTTTCTTTGGGCTGCGGTTCCTTGCCTGAGCTCGACGGGGTGGCTTGCCTAATGGAATCATTGGCATGCCTACCGTGCCCCCAGGTGGGTCATGCCGAAATATTTCTAACACATCCTTGGTTTGAGGTGCACTTCTCTCAGAGTTACTCCCAGAGTTAAGCTTGGAGATGTAATTCTCTGAGGTCTTGAACGAGCCTCCTTGGCTTCAGGAGTTTCTTTTGGTATCCTTGGGGTTGGCTCGGCCCTCCCAGCTGCAACCTTTCTTGCAATAGTGGCATGCGGTCTGCCACGGTTGATCCTCTGGGGGTGACCCCAATCGGTCAAAGACAGAGACTTTCTTCTCTGGGGGAACCTCCTGCTTTGGAACCCAAACATATTCTTCTTCCCCTTCCCCCAGTCGCTTCCGGAGAAGGATACCATGCTGATGTTCATCTCCTGTGTCCCCTTGCCGGCCACCTTGAACCTCCATTTCTTTATAGCCTCTTGAATGCCTCGACAGAAGATGATATAATTGGAAGTGGCATGATTGAATGAATTGTGCCACTTACAATACTTCTTCCCTTTTATCTCTTTAGAAGGGGGAATCTTATGGCAGTCGAGGAGCTTAATCTGTTTGTCCTTGAGGAGATAATCAAATATTTGATCAGCCTTGGAAATGTCAAAGGAGTATTCAACCTTATTTTCCTCCTCGTCCTTCTCCTTTCCCTTGGCAGGTTTAAGAGCAGGACAGAGGTATGCTTTACCTTTGGCTATCTCAGCCACCAGGACGTCTGCCGTGTAATCGGCTGATTCATTATAGTTCGAGTCCTCGACCGCATCCACCACTGATATCAACTGAGGCCCTCGACCCCTAGTAGCTCTCTTCCCTTCTCTTTATTGTATGAACGGTTCAATCTGTACTGCCTTGGAAGCCAAGCCACTGAGGTCACTACAAGCTTGTCCTACAAGCTTTTCCTTCAATTGCAGGTGCATTCCAGAGATGTCCAAGGAAGTAAGTTGAGATTCTGGAAATGGTACTGAGCACTTTCGGCCATCTTTCTGAATCTTTCAATGAAGTCGATCACTGCCTCATCCACCTTCTGCCATAAATTCATGAGATCGACTGCGGTAACTTCAGGCTGTGGCCAATAAAATCTGTCATGGAAGCACCTTTCCATGTATTCCCAGGTCTGTATAGAATCAGGTGGGAGAGAAGAATACCAAGAGAAGGCAGTCCCTGTCAGAGACAAGGGGAACAACTGTAACTTACGGAATTCATTCTCGTTTCCTTCCCCACATTGGGCTGTGAATCGGTTGATGTGCTCCATAGTGGACTTACCATCATCCCTAGAGAATGTGGCAAAGTCAGGGGTTTTGAATCCTTTGGCCAGAGGCACCAATCTATCCAACCACTCGGGGTAAGGCTTCCTGTACACCGGCCTATCAAGTGGTTTCAACTGAACACCGAAGAACTTCTTAATGGTGGCAACTATTAGATTAGGATCCATGAGTTGGCCCCCCGATGGTGTTTCAGGTGGAGGCGTTGGACGCCACAGTGTATTTGGGGGAACCTGCGCCCCTGGCTGTTGTGGTACCTGGGGTGTAGCGTCTGTCCATGGCTGCCTAGGAACTACTTGGGCCAGGTTAACAAGGCCAGTTCCTGGTACAGATGCTTGCATGCCTCAGTGAGGTGGAAGTTGATTCCATGGCTGCTCGGCTGGAGCAACACTCATATGTGTTTGTATATAGGAACCCGCCGGGTAGGTATTGAGTGCTCCGGAGTACGGCTGACTAGGAGGTAGGCTTGTCAAGCCAGGTGGGCTCTGAGCCCATGGCTGTTGACTCGGGCAATACCCACCGATCCTGCCATTCCCTGATTCTGGGGAGAAGGCTTGCTCCCCTGCGTAGGCCGGGTAGTAAGCCATGGCAGAACATCCATAGGATGGTCCTTGCGGCAAATCCACCGAGCCCATGCCTCGGGCCACCTTCAGGCCAATTGCACTTGTCCCTGCTGAAGAGAAGTCGTATTAGTGACATTCGCCCCCTAAACCCTAAACCCTAAACCCAAATTAAAATGAAAATCAAAAACTCTAAAATTTTGGATATGAAAAATGACGAAACGAAATAAAGATATTAAAAAATAATACAATATGCATCCCCCAGTGTTGGCAGTGGCAAAAGTACTAGGCTGAGGAATCACAGGAGTAGGGCATACCTGATGAGAGAACGCTTGCTGAGGCCCAGTCAAACTCCCACTTGGTCAACACTGATGCATGCCTCCCATAGAAGTATAAGAGGATGCCTGCTGAGGTCCAACAGGGTTGGTGTATGGCAGGGAATGATGTGTGCCTCCCAGAGAAGTAGGATGTCCTCCCTGTGGTTGGCCAGGGAAAATGGGGTTAGTAGCATTTCTACCTTGCGCCGCGTGCCCTGTGTTCCAATTCCTTGGCCTGTTGCATCTCGTTGTGCACCATAGGTTTAACCATGTCAGCCAATTGTTGGGACACTTGGTACATTATATCATGTATCCCCATGTCTATTTGTTTCCGAATGAATGATGTAGTCATGATCACGAGCTCCTCCTCTTGATGAGGTGGTTCATTCGATTCAGCAGTAACCGCTGCAGTAGTATTCCCTGAGACACCTACTGGCTCCATGACTCTGGATTTGGCAGTAGTTGCCTTTTTGATGCCGAAGGTGACTCCATGCTTAAGTTTCTACCAGAGCGTAGGTGCATACGCCAATGATAATCCAGTCCAGGAAAATCAAACACAATGGTTCGTTCACCTATTCTTGTCCCACTGGGCGTGCCATTTTGTTGTTATCGTCAAACTCTTAGGTCCTGTCGTGGTTTCGGCCAGAGGTTTGAACAAGTTCTTTGATTCCTCTGTTCTTCAAGCGATTACGCCAAGGAGGGAACTCTGCTCCTTGACTGTTGGTATCCTGACTCCTCTAGAAAGGGCTAGGTTAGGTGAGAGGGGATTGCGAGGGTTGGATTATACTACTGGCTAATGCATAAAAATAAAGATAAAAGTGCGATAAAGAAGATAGATAAAAATAAATGTAGAGTTTTGGTTTGATTGATGTGTGTCTATTCTATACAATTACTCTCCTATTTATAGACATAGGCCCTCGTCGACCACTAACACAGCCAACATTTTCCAACCGTTGGATCAATCTAAGATCAACGATTATCATTGTTCCTAAGCCCTAAGGAGGCGGAGTAACCACCCACGATCTCACTAGCACAGTTAGTGGGGGGAACTCCCTCACTCCGCTTTTCGAGGCTTCGCTCCTTCCCTTGATCTTCAATTGCTCCCACGTTCTGTCTTCGGGCTTCCTCTCATGTGCCTTCCAAACAAAACCTCCTTTCCTCCGCCACTTGTATCACTCAGCTAGCCTGCGCCCTCGGGTAGTAACTCAGGCACCCGAGCCCACTCCGGCCGTGGTACTCTACTAGGCTGAGGCTTTGCTCTCCCTCGGTCTCGCTCATGGCTCCTCGGGCTGACCCCTTCTTCGGGGAATTGTCTAGTGATATGCCCCGAGGGCTTCCCTTGATTCTTCTCTCAGACAATTATCTCTTAAAACTTTTTCTGGTGGCCTGCCTCAGCGCTCTACTTTCACTCTCTATTCTTCACTCAGCCCTCGGCCTACGACTTAGTTATTTTTGGTGTTAACAGAGTGAAACTTGTAGCTTGGGTTGGTTTCTTTGGTAGCGGCGGGGTAGGAGTTTCACTTGTAGCTTGTGTTGATTTCTTTGTTTGAGATGGAGTAGGGGTGGAACTTCTACTTTGGGCTGGAGTTGAGGTTTTTGATACTGGTGGGGTAGGTCGTTTCTTAGACTAAGCAGCAACGAATGTGCTATCTTTACGTGAGTCAAAAATGTCATGTACATGTTCCCAAATATGACTTCTCACGCTTTGGTGAGATCTCATCTTTCGTTTTCTTTGCCTTTTTAGGTTCTCCGTTTGAAGTGATCTTATTCGGAGGTGGACACATGGAAGTAGTGTCTGGGAATGCCAAGTCACGTGCTTTAGCCTTGATCATAACTCTACCAGCGTGATAGAAGCATCAAACCTTCGTTGTATAGCTTTAAATTCAATCTTTAGATTCAACTCATCACTTGGGGTTCCTGAGGGTTCCTAATGGGTAACCTCGAAATTAAGTCTCTTCCAATGATGATAAATAGTTTTCAATGGAAAGCGGGTGAGGTTCACCACGTGTCTACAAAATATGTATGCTTATATATATATATATATATATATATAATATCTATATAATATCTATATGTGTGTGTGTGTTTGTGTGTCTCTCTCTATATTTATCTCTCTCGCACACTCTATGTTTATATATCTATATATATATATATATAGATATAAATAGATAGATATATAGATGCGTTGTCACGTGTTGTTGATTGTTATGATTATTCATGGTTGAGTTATTTGTATTTAACTAATAATTATGATTTTTATAAGAAGTTAATAAATTTCTTTAAAAAAAGAGCAATTGGATGATATAGCAGTGGTCTGTTACACCTCGATCAATGTCCTTGGTTATCTCCGTGGATTAGAGTGGGTATTCACTCATACAATAAAAGGTGAAGCCTCATTTTGAAAGTCGAAAACACGCCGAGACTGTTTTCAGCGCAGCCATTGAACCCTCAGTGGAAACCACCAGATGGATCAATATCAGATCAGATTACTGAAAGCAGACAACTCTCCTTCAGGGATAACTTGATGGGCAACAAAACTGCTGCACCACCAAGATAAAAAACAGACCTTGTCAAGGAATGTCTAGTACGCATTAACCATGCAGATGGAGATCGCTTGCTACCAAGGGTTCACATTGATGATAACATGTTCCAGGAATTATGCCAACCATGGAAAGAAGCTTTAGTGATTAAACTACTTTGAAAATCCTTGGTTATAAGACTATGAAATATAAGCTTAGCACCACATGGAAACTAGTTGGAGACTTTGATCTCATGGATGTTGACAATGGTTATTATATGGTAAAATTTGCATAGCGGAAGACAGGAATAAGGTGATAGGTGGAGGACCTTGCATGATCTTTGATCACTACCTCGCTGTCTCAGAATGGAGCTCAGATTTCGTTTCATCCACTGCAAAAATTGGCAAAACTATGGTTTGGTCCGCTTTCCAGATATGAACTTAGTTTATTACGATGAAAGTATTTTATTGGCCATGGCCTCGGCTATAGGAGTCCCTGTGAAAGTAGACAAATTTACTCTAGGAGTTGAATGTGGGAGATGTGGCTGTTATGGCCATGTGTTGTTGGAGAGTAAACTTGATTTGGCCCATTGGACTAATCAAGTGTTCGGCCCATTTGTTTTTAGTGTCTTAGTCTATAGAATATTCTAGAGATTAGTAGCAGGTGGAAGATATAGTTTAAATAAATAGTAGAGAGAAGTGTGTAGATCTCTCTCTAGGAGTGTCTAGAATATTCTCTAGATGTATGTAGAAACTCACTCACTTGTAGTGTGTAGAATCTTCTTTAGATTGATGTAGAACTCTCCCTTGGAGCCTATAAATAGGGGAGAGCTAGTCATTTGTAAACCAAGCCAAAATCAAGCAAGTTTGCAAGTAAACAAGAAGTTCTAAAGAGCATCCCTCATTTTAGAAATCATAGTCTCCTCTTCCCTTCCTCCCAAAGTCTTCCTAAAATTGTTCTCCTTTCCAACAAAGTGGCATCAGAGCTAGGGTTCTGATAAAAAATCCTTCCATAGTCATGGCGAGCAATGGTGTATCATCCTTCCGAGTGATTAAGGCTATGAGAACTGATCGAGGTGGAGAATTCACTTCTAAAGAGTTTCAGGAGTTTTGCGAAGAGAATGGAATCAGACGTCCCTTGACGGTTCCAAGATCCCCTCAACAGAATGGCGTGGTAGAGAGGAAAAATAGAACAATCCTCGACATGGCTGGAAGCATGTTTAAAGGCAAGAAATTGCCAAAAGAATTTTGGGCTGAAGCAGTGGCGTGTGCAGTCCATCTATCAAATCGATCTCCAACAAGAAGTGTATGGGGGAAAGACACCACAAGAAGCATGGAGTGGAAGAAAGTCAGGTATCTCACACTCGAGAGTCTTCGGAAGCGTAGCCCATGTACATATACCGGACGAGAGAAGGGCAAAACTCGACGACAAGAGTGAGAAATTCATCTTTATCGGTAATGATCCAAACTCAAAGGGTTACAAGTTGTACAACCCGAACAACAAGAAGACTGTGGTCAACCGAGATGTAGTCTTCGATGAATAAGGAAAATGGGATTTTTGACCTGATGAAAAGGAGTACAGTTTCTTTCCTCAGGTTGAAGAAGAGATATTTGGAGAAGTTCAACAAGGGAACACATCACAAACATCACCAACATCAGAAGAGACGGGGAGTGAAAGGATCGTGACACGAACAGAAAGTCTCCAAGACATATATGATAACACAGAAGCCTTTTCACCGCGAAGGCTTGAAGATCTCTATGAGGAAGTTGAAGCAACAGATAATATCACATTGTTCTGCCTCTTTGCAGACTGTGACCCTATGAACTTTGAAGAAGTTGCGCAAGATAAGAGATGGAGAGATGCAATGGACGAAGAAATTAAAGCCATTGAGAAGAACAATACTTGGGAACTCGTGTCTCTTCCAAAAGGGCATAAGGCTATCGGTGTCAAGTGGGTGTACAAGGCAAAGAAGAACGTTAATGGAGAAATCGAAAGATATAAGGCAAGACTCGTTGCAAAAGGTTATAGTCAAAAGGCGGGGATTGATTATGATGAGGTGTTTGCTCCAGTCGCTCGCTTGGAAACCAAAAGACTAATAATATCTCTAGCAGCCCAAAACAAGTGGAAAATTCACCAGATGGATGTGAAGTCTGCTTTTCTGAATGGAGTCTTAGAAGAAGAAGTCTACATCGAACAACCTTTGGGATATAACGCGAAAGGACAAGAAGATAAAGTTCTCAAGCTAAAGAAAGCACTCTATGGATTAAAACAGGCACCAAGAGCATGGTATAGTCGAATTGATAACTACTTCAAAAAAACAATTTCACAAAGTGCCCACGCGAGCATGCCCTATATGTCAAGGTCAAAAATGGAGATATCTTGATCGTGTGCATATATGTGGATGACTTGGTCTTCACAGGAAACAATCCAAGTATGTTTGAAGAGTTCAAGAAGGCAATGATAAAGGAGTTTGAGATGACAGATATTGGATTAATGTCATACTATCTTGGCATCGAGGTAAAGCAAAAGGAAGATGGAATATTCAGTTTACAACAAAGATATGCGAAGGAGATGCTGAAGAAATTCAAGATGGAAAGCTGCAAGCCAATCAATACACTAGTAGAGTGTAAAGTGAAGTTGTCAAACTATGATGAAGCAGAAAGGGTGGATGCTACAAATTTCAAGAGCATGGTTGGGAGTTTGCGGTATCTGACATGCACAAGACCTGACATTCTATATGCTACTGGACTCATCAGTCGATACATGGAGAATTCGACCACAACTCATCTCAAAGCTGCAAAAAGAATTCTTCACTATATCAAAGGAACATTGAACTTCGGTTTATGGTTTTCATCAGATAATAATTATAAGCTCGTTGGTTACAGTGACTGGGGTGGAGATGGAGATGATCGAAAGATCACTAGCGGTTTTGCATTCTTCATTGGAAACACAGCTTTCACTTGGATGTCAAAGAAATAGCCGATAGTCACACTTTCAACTTGCGAAGCAGAATATGTAGCAGCCACATCATGTGTTTGCCATGCAGTCTGGCTCAGAAATCTGTTAAAGGAATTGGGGATGTTGCAAGAGGAGCCGACCAAGATCTTTGTGGATAATAAGTCAGCTATAGCTCTAGCAAAGAATCCGGTCTTCCATGATCGGAGCAAGCATATTGATACACGCTAGCACTATATAAGGGAGTGCATAGCAAGAAAGGATGTGCAGATCGAATATGTGAAGTCCCAAGACCAAATAGCTGACATCTTCATTAAGCCCCCCAAGCATGAAGACTTTACCAAGTTGAGAAGCCTACTTGGAATGACAAATCAAGTTTAAGAGGGGGTGTTGGAGAGTAAACTTGATTTGGCCCATTGGACTAATCAAGTGTTAGGCCCATTTGTTTTTAGTGTCTTAGTCTATAGAATATTCTAGAGATTAGTAGAAGGTGGAAGATATAGTTTAAATAAATAGTAGAGAGAAGTGTGTAGATCTCTCTCTTAGAGTGTCTAGAATATTCTCTAGATGTATGTAGAAACTCACTCACTTGAAGTGTATAGAATCTTCTTTGGATTGATGTACCTTGGAGCCTATAAATAGGGGAGAGCTAGTCATTTTGTAAACCAAGCCAAAATCAAGCAAGTTTGCAAGTAAACAAGAAGTTCTATAGAGCATTGATGAATCCCCATCACATGATGTTTTTCACTTCGAAAAAGGGGAATTTTACTTGATAATTTGATGAATGAATGGAAATTGTTAGGAGAAAATTAATGAGTTGTTCTATTTGAGATTTAATTGCTTTGCAGTGTTTATGCTGGGTTTTGTGGTGTTTTTGTGCCCAGGGACTAGGTGAAGAGAGGAACGAAGAAATGCAAGCAAGCAGACTCAAAAATACAAGGAAGTGAGCATTGCGCTGCAATTGCGCACGGAGCGCAAACGGAGCGCAGAATCACAGGAGTTCCTGCCAAATTGCGCTGCAGTTGCACGTGAAGCGCAACTGAGGCGCAAAAACTGCACTGTAGCGTCCTCCATCTGCGCGTAAGTGGCGCTGGAAGCGCGAGTGCAGCGCAAAATACTGGAAACACGTTAAAACAAGGGACAAACGCGTTTTTTGGGGACTTCTGGACGTTTGGAAGAGTGCTCCTTCCAGCTGACGGCAAGTGAAGAATCAAGACTTGGGAACAAGAATTGAGAATTCTAATGCATTCATCTTCTCTTTCAACTTGTAATTCTCCCTTTTTCTCTCCTTTTATCATGTGTAACTAAACCCCAATGTTAGGGATGGATAAATTTTAGTGTAGTGCTATTGTTGCTGATTTAAATTGATGTTCTTCATGTTCTTTCATCATTTGTGAATTGATTTTCTGGGCTTAAACATTTCTATGATTGGAAAGTTGTAGAACTTATCTTTATTCAATGATCAAATGGGAATTTTGTCGTTAGAATGTTTGAATTTCAATTCCTTCAATTTGTAGCTTAGGAATAATCTATGAATTGATGTATGTTGCGAATCCTCGTTGTTATTGCTTGTTGTTAGTAGATGTGCTTAAGGAATTAGGACTTTTATTAATTAACAAAGGACTATTCACCTAAGGGATTAGGGCTTGGTTAGGATTGTGGATTCAATAGCAAATGAGAGTGAGATTATCTTTTGGAATTAAATTAGTGACAATAGCATGAAATTGAAAGGCATTCATCCCTAGCATCTTCTCATCATATTCTCCCCCAAACGTTCCGCCTCTCGTAATAAAAACCGAAAAATATTTAATTGCTTTACCTTCGAGCTTCATAGCTCAACAATTATCAAACAAACCCCTTTTAATTTGGTTTCTATTAGCTGTTGTTAACGTCTTAGTAAATTAACTTCGATCATTGAGGACGATATCCGGTTCTTACCGATTTTATTACTTGAACGATTTGGTACACTTGCCGAAAAGTTAACAAGCATCCCTCATTTTAGAAATCATAATCTCCTCTTCCCTTCCTCCCAAAGTCTTCCTAAAATCGTTCTCCTTTTCGACATGTGTCTCGTAACTGCATTGCTCCAGTGAAACAATCTCCGTCGGGCACGGGGGCGATGGAAGAGAACATCCCTCTCAACCAGTTGCAACGGCTATTTTCACAATCAATGAATGATATTAATTGTGAGAATATTACTGTAACTGAAAGTGGCGATAATGAAGGGAAAATAATGGAGAAAATAAAATCAGCAGGGGACCCACACGGTGATTGGCTGGTTGTACCTGAGAGAAGAAAAAATAATGGAAAAGCCGGGATAAAAGGAAAGGCTTCGCTGGCAAGTGCTAAGTGGGTGGGGGGGGGGGGGGGGACAATAATTTCTCACCTCCAGCTTAGGGTGATAAAGAAACAAAAGGAAAGAATATATCTGGCAAACCAGGTGAAGAAAAATTTGCCATATCTTTTAGGCTTAAATACTTATTGCCCCCTGTAAATATAGTTATTATCCATTTACCACCCTGCACAAAAAAAACATTTAAAAAACACCTTGCAAAATTATCTAGTTACTCCCCTGCTGTTAACTTTTCTGTTAAAAAAATGACGTGGCAAACTGAGATGATGCCAGCACGTCACATCAGCATCCTATGTCACCATGGCCACGTGGCTCTGACATGTGCCACGTCAGCAACCAATGGATGGCTGCCACATGACGCTAGTGTGGCAAAGTGGAGAATAGTGTGTTACTTAAAAAATAGCAACATTTGCAAACATGGGGCTCGAACCCGTGACCTCAACATGAAGCTCACACTCAATTACCACTACACCACATGTTCATTTTAACATATCAAGCAAACCAAAAATAGATATTATTACAGGAAAACGAAAATCATCATCTTCTTCAAGCCAAACGAATGGAAACGATAATGGAAACAAAAATCATCACAGATGCAAACGAAAATCATCACAGAATGGAAACGAAAATCATTATCATCTTCAACATGAAAATCATCATCAGAATGAAAATGGAAATCATCACAGAATTAAATCGTTGTTGTTGAATCGTTGTTGTTGTTGAATCGTTGTTGTTGAATATGAAATCGTTGTTGCTAAATCGTTGTGGTTAAATCATTATCATCTTCAACATGAAAATCATAATCAGAATGAAAACGAAAATCATCACAGAATTAAATGGTTGTGGTTAAATCGTTGTTGTTGAATATGAAATTAGGGGTTTTGAAATTAGGGGTTTTCAATTGAATTGTTGTTGTTGTTGAAGGTGAATTGAAACGTTGTTGAAGATCTGATTCATTGATGTTGTTGAAGATCTGAAGAGATGATGATGAATGTGAAGGGAAGAGAAGGAAGATGATACCCAAAATTTTGTTTTTCCAGAACTGTTTCCGTAATATATACTTTACGTAATATATATCTATTCTTGGCATAGAATACTCAAGTAATTGTATTGGCTTAGTGGTATTTGTTGGTGTATGCCACAACTAGGTCATGGGTTCAATCCCCACTTGTGCCAATTTTTAATTTTTTAGTAACACACTATTATCTTCATTGCCATGTGAGGTGCCACGTGGCAGCCATCCATTGGCTGCTGATGTGGCACATGTCAGAGCCACGTGGCCATGGTGACATATGATGCTGACGTGGCGTGTCAGTGACACAAAGGTCCAATAATATATGGTGACACGTGGCACTGACGTCAGTGCTGACGTCATCTTTTAATGGTATTAAACGGTACCAGCAGACGTCATCTGAAAAAAAAAACGGTACCAGCAGTGGAAAGAGCACAGAGAAAGGTCAAGCTAGTGGAACAGCTTTTAATGTTTTGAATGTGTCGCATTCAGGGAAAGGGGCCCAGATGAAGAACAATCCTAACCATCCATCAAAACCTGTTTTCCAATCCTACGATGGTTAATGCTCCATTAATAGATGACTTGGGCAATGGTGCTAAATCTACATCACTAATGGAAAAAAGACATTTCATATTGGTTAAAATTGACATTTCATATCGGTTTCTGAACCGATGCCAAAAAAAGAGATATAAAAAATAGGGGCATTTCATATCGGTTCCTGAACCGTTATGAAAAGTTGTTTTTATATCGGTTGACTCTAGAACCGTTATGAAAAGTCAGTTTTTATCAAATATAAGCGTATATTTGACATCGGTTTTATATGGCAACCGATATGAATACTGATTTTTAACATGGGTTTTCTATGAGAACCGATACGAAATACTGATTTTTAACATCGGGTGAATTAGGACCCGATGTTAAAACTGGAGGTTTTTTTAACATGGGACAAGACTCTGTACATAGAAGCAATGTTCCATTAAACATTAACTAACTTAACAAATCATTACTTTGTAACCGATATTCGTTTGTACCATCAAATGCACCATAAATTTGAAATTGAATTGTGCAAAAATAAATTTATACTAATCACTATACATAACAGACTTCAGCAAGAGATCTAACTACAGTGCTCCATCCAACACCCAATTGATTAATTTTTGAACATTCTCCATGGTTGAACAAAACAACTCTTCCATCACCTATGTCTGCAGAATTTCAAACAACCACTGCATAAGAAAACATGAATGTCACGGAACTTGATTATAAATAATTAAATATAATATAGGCTAAATAGCACTTTTGGTCCTTTATCTTTGCTCCAGATTTCACTTTGGTCCTTTATCTTTTTTTTTTGGTCCGTTTTGGTCCTTTATCTTTCATTTTCGTTTCACTTTGGTCCTTTATCTTTTTTTTGGTCCGTTTCGGTCCTTTATCTTTCATTTTCGTTTCACTTTGGTCCTTTATCTTTTTTTTGGTCCGTTTTGGTCCTTTATGTTTCATTTTCGTTTCATTTTGGTCCCTCACGTTATTATTTAATTCAATTAAAACATTAAAACAATTAATTCAATTAAAACAATTAAATAAATAAAACATAACCCCCCCCACCGTCCACCACCAACCACCACCACCCACCACCGTCAACCACCACCCACAACCGTCAACCACCACGATACACCTCAAAATCAACATTCAACCCCCAATTTCTGGATTCAACAACAACAGTGACTCATTAAAACAATCAAAATCAACATTAATTTCTGGATTCAACAACAACAACAACGTCAGTTTTGTGTGTTTGGATTCAACAACAACATCATCATGTTCGTTCAGATTTAGATTCAACAAATCTGTATTTTTCAGATTCACAAATGGGTGTTCAACAACAACAACCAGATCTGTATTTTTCAGATTCACAAATATGGTCTTCAGATTCAGAACAATTTCGTTCAGATTCACAAATGGGTCTTCAACAACAACAACAATTCGTTCAGATTCAGAAATGGGTTTCGTTCAGATTCACAAATTCATCTTCTTCTTCTTCTTCTTCTTCTTCTTCAGATTCACAAAATCAAAATCACAATAAAACAAAATCGAAACCCAGAAACGCGTCTTCGAAACCCAGAAACGCGTCTTTGATTTTCGTTTTTGATTTCAGAATATGGGATTCAGATTTGTTGTTGGGGGTTGACGAAAAGGGGTTGAATGTTGTTGATTTTCAGATTTGTTGTTGATTTGGGGGTTGAATGTTGATTTTCAGATTTGGGGGTTGAATGTTGATTTTGAGGTGTATCGTGGTGGTTGACGGTTGTGGGTGGTGGTTGACGGTGGGTGGTGGGTGGTGGGTGGTGGACGGTGGGGGGGGGGGGGGTTATGTTTTATTTATTTAACTGTTTTAATTGAATTAGTTGTTTTAATTGTTTTAATGTTTTAATTGAATTAAATAATAACGTGAGGGACCAAAATGAAACATAAAGGACCAAAACGGACCAAAAAAAAGATAAAGGACCAAAGTGAAACGAAAATGAAAGATAAAGGACCAAAACGGACCAAAAAAAGATGACCAAAGTGAAATCTGGAGCAAAGATAAAGGACCAAAAGTGCTATTTAGCCTATAATATAATACACAGAGAACATGGTGCAGCAATGATTAACACCACCTTTACATTACAATTTAAATGAATTTAATCATGGTGCAGCAATGATTAACAATATATACTTAACAATATATATGAATAATTAAATATAATATAATACACAGAGAACATGGTTCTCACGACTACGATGTGAATGATCATGCAGGCAATGTACACATTTTTTTACTATCAATGTCTCTTCTTTATAAGTAATCAGCTACTCTTTGGTATTACACAAGTCCATTTTCAGTTTCTAATACAAAAATCCCTATAATCAAATAGCATGGCTTCTATGAGAGTAGATAATACAAACAAAGAAGCTGATCTTCTTGCAATGATGATGGACAGTCCAAGAATCTCAATCACTGAGTTCTTACAAAAAGAAAAGCAGATTATGGTTGATCCACTTTCATTGAAAGAATCTTCCATTGGAAAAACTACAATGCTGCCAACTATAATCACAACAACTTCTACATCACCTACCCTTTTGCACCCTCCACCACTAAAACCTCCAAAGCTAAGATTTTTAAGCTTGAGTCTCCCTAATTCAGCTATCTCATCACCTAAGTTTGCTTCAACTCTTTCAAATAAGAAATCATCAAAAGGTGAAGGGAGTCCAGAAGAACCACAATATCAAACAAGTAACTTGACCAACAAGCTTCACAATTTGTTACAAGAAGTTCATTTAAGAAAGAGTAAATCATATGGTGAGGGAAGAGAATCGGCATATGATGAACCACTAGAAGAATTTGATCACTGGTTGAGTAAACTAAGTGAAAAGGAAAATGATAAGTGGGAATGGAATCATCCCAGCTTCACAAAAACTGAAGCTATTAAAGAAAGTCCTAAGAGTGTTAAGCTATAAAACAACATCATCTGATGATGGATTCAAATGCAGTGCTCTTTGTCCTTTATTTACCTAGTTTTATTGGTAAAATAAAGCAAGTTAAAACAAGAAAGGAAGGGTAGCTTCTGCAATCTGTAATTAAAAGAAACATTCAGAATACTCATCTTAGACATAAGGATTTACCTTTCTAGCCTATTATCACCCAATAGGACGATTTCGGTAAAGTTCAAGAAATAGTCGTGCCCATCGACACCGAATATCGTATAGATCCTCATCATTGAATGGTTCGGTATTGTTGAATATCTACAATATGAAATGACACAAGACTAAACATTAGTTAATCAACTAAAATACATCTTTAATATAACTTGTAAAAAATTCTATTACGTACCTCCAACCATAAATCAACAATACTTGCAGAGGCAATGTTGAACATATGTCTTATAACATAAAATCCACACTCAGTGTTCCCAGTTTGCTTTCGGGACTACAAATTATATGTCATAGCAAATATTATATATAGTACTAAAATACATTATAAATATTGTAATTAACTTTCAAGAGTTAAACTACTTACATCAGGGGAAATCCATATAGGTGTCTTCTTTCTAGTCCCTATCAACTTATGATATCCTTCCATAGCACTAATAAAAAAGGAAGACATCATACAAACTCTCTAACTTTGTTGTAACTTTTCTACACATGATGTATAATAAATAAGAGCTTACATATTAACTTTTTTCTTGAGGGATGCAGTCGGCTTTCTTCCAAGCGAGCAAAGGAAGACGATTTCATTACTCATAGGACAAATGATCAACAATTGCCAATGATTTCTACAATGGGGAACAATAAGTGACAAATCACATAGAATTTTAAGATAATTGATAAACACGTACTTACATATGATGATAAGGCGCTAGGTAAAACTCCTTGGAATTAGCTGGAGTCAAAAGGTGCTGAGGAATCACCGGAGGCAAAAAATGTTGAGGGTCAATGAAACCATATTTCCGTTGCATATACCTAAGATGTCATGCTAAATATTAATTATACAGTTTGAAAGTTAATTGGTTAACTAAAGTATAAGTAAAAGTAACTTACGTCAACCAAAATTGTACAACACTTAAGATAAGCATTTGGTTACCACAACAAAGATCCATTACTTGTTTCGCATCTAGATAAAATTCTTGAAGAGCGGGATCATGTTCCAATCTTAGTTGTATAGGATCTTTAATAGGTACAGTCAATATCATCAACTCTGGAATTGGATTAACTTGAAGTGCAGAACTTTTGGGTGGAATGTCCTTGCTAGATTTTCCAATTTCCTAAACAAGAAAGATAATATATTAGTAAGTCTTCTCTACCATTACCAAGTTATTTCCAGTGTAAATATAGAAAGAAATGAGAAATATTGAAAACCTTTTTGAAAAAGGTTTAACAAGTCTTCTCGGCCACTGAATTAAATTTTTTAGGGCATGTTCCACAGTTTGAACCTCACCAGTGGGCATAGGAACTTGATCACCTCGATGTCGAACCTCTTCAACCACCACCCTCACCATATCATTCTCCAAACTCTTGTTATGAATGACTGAGCCCAAATTGAATATACGACCAATTGTCACCAAATGGTAAGGATTATCAACGTACAACTTACACCGATCTGGTATATCATCTGACTGATCTGGGTTATCATCAAATTGATCTTGGATATTATCAAACTGATCATGGATATCATCAAACTGATCCTCCCCAAAAATTTGTTCAGCAACAGAACAACTACCCTTATTACTGTTTGAGCATTGTTGGGAGTAACCCATAGAAGCCAGGTCCTGCATTGAATTTCATAAAACATTAAAGGCATTCTTTTTACATTTTAATTTTTTACCGTAAGTTTTAATTTATATATACCTGCATCACATCCTGTCTAACTTTCTGTGTAAGTTTTTCGGTGAGGTTCTGAGTAATTTTTTCTGTGAGGATAACTAAGTCCTCCGTGGTGACAACTTCTGAGGTGGGCCCACAACGTGAACGTCGTCCAAAGTAATTTATAATGCCCACACCTCGTCCAGCACCACGAACACGACCGGGGTGCTCGGGACACCCAATCGCAGTAGCCAATATATCTTTGCGTCCATGTGGAACAAAGGTTCCATGCGAAGATTGTTCTTCTAGAGAATCCTAGAACTTGTAATTCACAAACATGCTTAAAACTATGAGCATTCTTGTTAAAATTAAAATTACAATTAAAATTGAATATTTACTTACAATCTTCTCAGCAATAACGCGTGCTTTTTCAGATGTAAAAGCACCATTTCTCTTTTGTCTGGCTCTCTTCCAAAATTCATGGTGTTTCGGTGGTGATGGAGGACTGACAACTAGCGAAGGATCAAATTGGGATGCTTCTTCATTCTCTTTCTCCCTTTCTTTCAATATCTTTTCACGAAGCAAACTATAACCCCCACGAAACAAAGTGTGGGGGTAGAGATTATTTGACTGAACTTCTTGTGCTTTTTTCCTTTTCTCCTATTATCAATAATAACATGCAAATAAATACAAATAAATATATTAGGTAAACTATAATTCCAACTTACTTGAAATGTGGGTGTTAATAGGGACTGAACAAACTGCTCCCACGTCTCCTCATCAAGGAACGAATACTTTTCACAAGGAGATTCATCCTTTCGTTCTCCAAATACATATAGTGAGTTGTGTTTTAAAAGCCTTCCAAAGGTCACCCGCATATCGAATCACTTTCTTCTTCACTAATTCAGTATTTGGAACATCAAATGTGCTCTAAATTTCAAAATAAGATACTAGCCTAGTGAAATACCATGATAGTTTCCCACATCTTATTTTTAACATCTTCATCAATATCTTTCCAATCCATTACCAAGATACTAGCCTTGGTTCGAGCTAAAGGCCTATGAAACTGTTGAACCTTATTGCATTTGGCCCAATAGCAAGGCCGGTCAATTCATCAAATTGAACTGTACGCCTTTGATCACCAACACGGTCACGTGTTAAATCCGTTAACCTTGTAGCACGTCTACCCTTTATTTTCCTTGGAGAGATGTTTGATTGGTCATCCATGGGTCTGTTTAAACAAAAACAATAAAGTATAAACACATCGAGATAACAGATAAATAACATACATAGAAAAACTTATAAGGAGTACAAAGCAATAAGATAAAGATATTTTAAACATCATGAAACAAAAAGATAAACTTAACTTATTATCTATTCCCATATCCCTTCCTGATGACATCACGAGTTGCATGAACATCGTCCAATTCAGTTTCATCAATAAAAATAGGCATTTGTGATAAGAAAGAAGGAGTCTCACAAATATCAAGAGTTGAATCTTGGTTTTGATCATTAGCATGTATATTTTTTCCTTGGAGAACCACAGACCATCTTTGGCTAGAAGATCACTAACATAAAACACTTGTTTCGCATGAGATGTCATGATAAAAGGCTCCTCCTTATAAGCTACCTTGTTAAGGTCCACCAATGTACATCCTAATTCATCAATTTGTACACCGCTATTATTGTCTACTGATAGGCCGCAAGTGCACGGTCTTGTCGCGTAATAAAAGAGTTATCGATCCATAGGGAGAGCCTAGGTGATTACCAATTTAATTTTCCAAAGTTGATTAACTGAAAAGAAAGTCTTTTTAGAAAGAAGGAATGTTTTTGTTGATGTTTTAAAGATAAAAAGAGACTTGGGGTATTAGTTTCATCGAAATGATAAGGTTTCCGTTATTAATCCTTTCGACTATTTTCCAGTTTAAAGAACGATATATTTCTTAAGACAAGGCGACGGTTGTAGCAAGAGTTTCCTTTCGGAATACAAACGCGTGTTCTAAACTAATTATCAAGCCTATTTTCATGGTTGATTATTATTAGAACCCATTAAGCAAAGACCTTTTCGTGTCTCAATAAAACCAAAACTATTTTGATGTGTTGATTTTATTGTCTAATTTCATAGATCCAACAACCACACTTCCCCTTTCGGTACATCGTGTGGTGTTTTGAAATAATAATGAAAAGTGATGAAATTAGATTTAAAAATACAAAGCGATTAAGGTGGAGAATAGTCTCGGGAATTAATTAGTAGGAAGCCATCATTTGATTGTTGCCAAAAACCCCAAGGCTAAGAAAGTCTACTCACTCATGATCATTGTAGACAAAAGAGGAGAAGAGGAAGATTGCATATTTGTAAATTGCAAGAATTTGTAAAGAAAGCAATAAGTTGCGGAATGTGTAAATTGCAAGAATTGTAAAGAAAGCGATAAGTTGCGGAATGTGTAAATTGCGAGAATTGTAAAGAAAGCGATAAGTTGCGGAATGTGTAAATGAGTTAGGAATTAGATGTTAGAATGGCAAGAAAATAAATGTTAGGAATTGAGAAAATTGCAAAATTATAAATAACAGAATTGTAAATGACAAGAAAGTAAATTGCTTAAAAAGTAAATTGCAAGGAATTTAAATGACTTGGAAAATAAAAGAGCAAGAAAGTAAAAGGGCAAGAAAGTAAAAGAGCAAGAAAGTAAAAGGGCAAGAAAGTAAAAGAGCAAGAATTAAAAGAGCAAGAATTAAAAGGGCAATAAAGTAAAAGGGCAAGAAAGTAAAAGAGCAAGAAAGAGCAAGAAAGTAAAAGGGCAAGAAAGTAAAAGAGCAAGAATTAAAAGAGCAAGAAATAAAAGGGCAAGAAAGTAAAAGGGCAAGAAAGTAAAAGAGCAAGAAAGTAAAAGGGCAAGAAAGTAAAAGAGCAAGAATTAAAAGAGCAAGAAAGTAAAAGAGCAAGAATTAAAAGAGCAAGAAAGTAAAAGGGCAAGAAAGTAAAAGAGCAAGAATCATAAAGAACATGAAAAGTAAATTGAAGTCATGAATCTTAGAGAGTTTTTGAGAGTGATTTTCTAACAAAATTCAAGTGTCTTACAAGTGAGGATCAATGTCCTATTTATAGGAAAATATGAGGGAAAAAGCACTTGAGTGGAGGGGCAAAATGGTCAAAAAGAAGTGAAAAATCAAGTTGGCAAAGATAGCCATCAGCAAGTGGGCGCAGCCCATAAATTTTGCATTGGCGCGCGAGTCGTGCGCCTATGGAGCCTGGGTCGTGCGCCCTGTTCAGTCAATTTTGGCTGCTCTGCGCCTGACAGACACCCGGGTCGTGTGCCGATGGAGTCTGGGGTCGTGCGTCATGCTTGGCGCCTTGTGCCAGTGTTGCTGCTTGGCGCCCTTGGCGCCCTGTGCCAGTGCTGCTCCTTGGCGTCCTTGGCGCCCTGTGCCAGTTTGCGCTGTGCTGCTCCTTGGCGCCCTGTCCTGCGCCAGTTTGCGTTGTGCTGCTCCTTGGCGCCCTTGGCGCCCTGTCCTGCGCCAGTTTGCGCTGTGCTGCTCCTTGGCGCCCTTGGCGCCCTGTCCTGCGCCAGTTTGCGCTGTGCTGCTCCTTGGCGCCCTGTCCTGCGCCAGTTTGCGCTGTGCTGCTCCTTGGCGCCCTTGGCGCCCTACAGAGTGCCTAGTGCGGTCTAAAAAAATGTTCCTCCTCAAATACTTTCTTTGTTCTTCATTTTAGCTCATATTTTCTCTTTTGCTTCAAAATAAAACCTGAAAATAAAAAATAAACATTTGTAGTAAAATAGCTCAAAAAAATATATTTAAAATAAAAGAAACTTAATAAAAATAACTATTAAAAAGACTCTAAAAATAGGCTTATCATCCACCCACTTACATTTAAAAATGGGTACAGTAAATTTAGTGTAATCAACCTCCCAAATATTTTCAATGACTCCAAAATAAGATATGGATGCCATGATGGGGTTCTTATCCTTTGAACTAGAAAAGTGCATGGATTCAGCCACAACCATAACCCCACTGTTTTGCATTGTACTCTTGTCATCTTGGGTCTTTGTATAAAATGAAAACTTATTGATATCATATCCACCCCAACACTATCAACATTAACGATTTGCTCTTTAAACCAATTTAGGAAAGTCTTGTTATGCTCAATCAACTTATCTTTTTCGCTCATTCGAGGATACTTCTCCTTGACAATGTTTTTATGAGTAGATAATTAAGGTTGAACCTCACTTGTGTTATTCAATATATACATATGTGCCTGAAGAACTTCTTCCCGACTCATGCTCTTAATAGCTAAACCTCGCGTACCCTTTCCTGCACATCTTCCCTCATGACGAGACTTAGGAATCCCTATAGGTTCCACCTTAGACATGTAATCTGAACAAAACTCAATAGCTTCTTCTGCAACGTACCTCTGAATGATAGATGCTTCAGGACGATATTGGTTCTTAACATACCCTTTCAATATTTTCATGTATCGCTCAATTGGATACATCCACCTTAAATAAATAGGGCCACACAATCTAATTTCCCTCACTAGATGAACAATTAAGTGAACCATAATGTCAAAAAAAGAAGGAGGAAAATACATCTCCAATTGGCACAATATAATGGCAGCCTCATTTTCCAAGTCATCCAACTTCAAAGGGTCAATGACTTTGCTACATATAGCATTGAAGAATATGCACAATCTAGTTATGACATGTCGAACTTTTTTAGGCAAAATGTCACGAATAGCCACCGGTAGAAGTTGTTGCATTAAGACATGACAATCATGAGAGTTTAGGCCAACTAATTTGAGATCCTTCATCGAGACAAGTCTCTTGATATTTGAGGAGTAACCTTGTGGTACTTTGACACCACGCAAACACTCACAAAAACTTTTTTTTCTCTTTTTTGGACAATGTATGACATGTCGGGGGATGATATGTGGATTTACCTCTTTGCTGCAGAGCTATCTGCTCTCTAATACCCATCACAACCAAATCTAATCGAGCATTCACACCATCCTTTGTCTTTCCCTGAATGTTGAGAAGCGTTCCGATAACACTATCACATACATTTCTTTCCACGTGCATGACGTCAATACAATGTCTATAATCAAGTTTGGACCAGTATGGAAGATCAAAGAACACTGACCTCTTCTTCCATTTATTTTTCCCATTAGATTGTTTTTGCAACTTTCCAAATATAACTTTGATGTCCTTAACTCGTTGACAAACTTCTTCTCCAGTTAAGGCTTTTGGAGCAATTTCATTCTCTTGATATCCATTAAAAGCTTTTTTCAACCTCCGATACGGATGATTATGTCTGAGAAATCTACGATGTCCAAGGTAAACAATTTTCCTTCCATGTTGTAGTTGATGATAACATGTGTTTTCTTCACAAATAGGGCATGCTGTATGCCCCTTAACACTATACCCAGACAAGTTCCCGTATGCTGGAAAGTCATTGATTGTACAAAATAATATGGCACGCAATTTGAAATACTCATTTCTATATCCGTCAAACACATCAACTCCTTCCTCCCATAGCATTCTCAAATCTTCAATCAAGGGACTTAGGTAAACATCCATGTCATTCCCTGGTTGTTTTGGGCCCGAAATCATCATAGATAACTTCATGGATTTGCGCTTCATGCACAACCAAGGGAATAAATTGTAAAGTATCAAGAGAACGGGCCATGAACTATGGTTACTACTTAAGTTACCGTATGGATTCATTCCATCCGTAGCAAGTCCATTGCAAAGAGTCGGCCGGATGGCGAAGCTGTCCATCACATATTCGTTCATATGAATTCCACCTAATGTTCTTTGAGTCATTTGCATTAGCAAACAATCGCTTGAATCTTGGAATTATTGGAAGATACCATAAGACTTTTGCTGGAGAACTCTTTGTGCTCACATCACAACTAGAATTATCATCTTTCACTTTGTAGCGTGATGTCCCACAAGTAGGTCACACATGCTTATCTTTAAATTCTTTCCTGTACAATATGCAATCTTTAGGACATGCATGTATTTTTTTATACTCCAAACCCACAGGACACAATATCTTTTTCGCCTCATAGTTACGGTATGGTAATGTGTTACCTTCTGGAAGCATGTCTTTCAGCAACTCAAGCAATTCTGTGAAACTTGTATCGGTCCACCCGTTTTTTGCCTTTAGGTTGACCAATTTTAACACGGCTGACAACCGTGTGAACTTGGTGCACCCCGGATTCAACGACTCTACGTTGTCGCTGCACAAAGTATCATACATACATGTTTGCTCAAAAGACTCTGGTCCAAGATCTCGAATCATCTCTTCTAGTCGATCATTCATATCTACATTAACCTCCTCTCTCTGGGATGTGCTTGGTATTCCTGACAATTCACCATGCCATATCCACCTTGTATAACTCTTGTAAAAGCCATCACAACAAAGATGATCGCGAATGTCCTTAACAACTAGTTTGTCACTATTCAAACAATTGACACAAGGACAATAAAACTTACAGCTAACACAAGGACAAATAAACTTTTCATTATTTTTTGGACAACTTCTTTTAGCAAATTCTAGAAACTCTTCCACGCCCTTCTCATACTCCTCACTTAGACGGCTAGTATTGATCCAATTACGATCCATAACTACTTAGGCAGCTAGTATTGATCCAACTAGAGTGAAAGCACAGTAGTAGTGGAAAAAAGACCAAAGTACTTAAAGATAGAGTAGATGAGCTTGGAATCCTCTGTAAAGAAGGAAAAAAGCAGGAAACAATCAGCGAACAGCCCCAGTGAAAGCATCTAATAAATAAGAAAATAAATATTGGTAATGGCAAGTTGCAACTAGATAAACTGAAACTGAAGGCAACATGACTTCAACAAATTAAATAAAGTGAATAAAAACACGGCTATTAGGCAATGTAACAAAGGGAGAAAATTAGTATTTTATTTGCATCATTAACATGACTAGATATTTAAGTCACAAGACTTCCAATGAAGTTATTACTATAAATAACTACCTCTTCAAGTGATTTTAAAATCCCAATGTCTTCTTTCACTTCACCAAACATATAGTTTTCACACAAATAAAGCTTCCTAAGAGTTTTGATTTTTCAAATAGGAGTTAGAATTGGTCCATGAAGCCTATTTGCACAAAGGTCTAAAACCTCTAGTTTGTGGTGTAACACCCATTTTCTACCCGGAAAACTTTTGACAAAAATCAGAGTTTCAAAAACATTTTTCGCTACACCCACAAGGGATGCCACATTTACACCAATAAAACATCACACGCCAATAACAAAATTCACCATTAAAATAGTACGATACATGACCGTAACTCCATCACCACGCAGCGGAATAAAAATAAAGGTTCAATTGAATAATCTTAACATCACCATAAAACTTCAGAAATTAAATAATAGAGACAACTAATAAAGCCTAGCGTTCATCCCCCCGAGTCCTACGTATCAGAGCGACGACACCGACACAACTAGCGAAGGTAGACATGCCTTCACTCGAAATCACCTGCACGTTACCAGCATAGGGGTAACATTCAAACAGAAGGGGTGAGATATCTAACATTATAATAGCACATATGATAAGCAATATGCTAGAGTTACGACGACTATATCCACCGCTTCACAACAACATCAAATTGCAATCACCAAGAATTATCACCAATGTCATGAGTAAATGAATGAGATGCAACCCACACCAACGGGTACATGCATGTGGTACCAATCATCACCAATAAAACAGCCAATAAGGGCATCATCACCTATATCATCATCATCACCTATAGCTCCAAGGCCGAAGCCTTCATCATCAAAATAATGCATATGAAATGTATGCGACACCATGAACAATGCACCAGAAAACAATCAACAACAATAGTCATCTAAGTGACACAACAACATCAATATCAACAAATGGTCATAGACCCATCACCTATCACCTTAGCTAATAAAATAGGCACATCACCTGTTATATCATCACCAATAACACCAATCATCACCAATAACACCAACACCTATAGGACAGTCTAACAACTTGATCAACAACCACCGACACCAAAGACACCGGTAGATTTACACATCAATGGCCACAACAATTTTACAACACCAAGAACAGCGACAATTTACATCACCTGGAACAACAACGATTTTACAACACCAATTCCAACAACAATTATACGACACGAATGACAATACCACTTTACAATACCAATGACAACGACCACCGCGACAGCCACCCAGGCGCCCAGCCACCAACAACCAAATAGGACATGGCAGGAACTGGCGCCCAGCAGCAGGGCGCCAATAGACAACATCATCCAGGAGAAACTGGCGCCCAGCAACAGGGCGCCAACAGGCAACAACAACCAACAGGAACTGGCACCCAGCAACAGGGCGCCAACAGGCAACACAACCAACAGGAACTGGCGCCCAACAACAGGGCGCCAACAGGCAACAACATCAAACAGGACATGGCGCCCAAGAGCAGGGCGCCTAGCACATCTGCAGCAACAACAGACATGGCGCCCAGGAGCAGGGCGCCTAACACACAGCAACAACAACAGACATGGCGCCCAGGAGCAGGGCGCCTAACACACAGCAACAACAACAGACATGGCGCCCAGGAGCAGGGCGCCTAGCACAACAGCAACACAGACAGACATGGCGCCCAGGAGCAGGGCGCCTAGCACAACAGCAACAACAACAGACATGGCGCCCAGGAGAAGGGCGCCTAGCCCAACAGCAACAACAACAGACATGTCACCCAGGAGCAGGGCGCCTAGCACAACAGAATCAACAACAGACATGGCGCCCAGGAGCAGGGCGCCTAGCACAACAGAAGCAACAACAGACTTGGCGCCCAGGAGCAGGGCGCCTAGCACAACAGAGGCAACAACAGACATGGCGCCCAGGAGCAAGGCGCTTAGCACAACAGAGGCAACAACAGACATGGCGCCTAGGAGCAGGGTGCTTAGCACAACTGAGGCAACAACAGACATGGCGCCCAGGAGTAGGGCGCCTAGCACAACAGAAGCAAAAATAGCAAACAGCAACAGCAGAACATGGGAACAACACTGGGCGCCTAGGGCGCCTTCGCCAACAACACAGAAACACTACTGGGCGCCTAGGGCGCCTCTCCCAGCAACACAAGAAAACACTGGGTGCCTAAGGCGCCACTTTCAGCAGCACAAACACACTGGGCGCCTAGGGCGCCACTTCCAGCAACAACCAAAGACAGAACACCATGACTGGGCGCCTAGGGCGCCAGTTTCAGCAACAGGAACAACACTGGGCGCCTAAGGCGCCTTTCTCAGCAACACCGAAACAACACTGGGCGCCTAGGGCACCACTTCCAGCAACCAAGACAGCAACATGCAACAACATCAATGGCGCCCATGGCGCCTAGGGACCAATTTTTGATTTTCACCATGATCAATCACCAAACACCAATTACAATCATTATGAATACATTCTAACATCATCAAATCAACACCAAATATGATCAAAGAGACAACATAGAGCCTATCTCCCACATGACACCCATCATACACCCTATTATAAAGGTAGAACCCACCCTTACCTTAGATTTGCCGAATACGAGATCCCCTTGCACGAAGACTCCAAAGAACCACAGCAACAAGAGCTCCTCTCTTCTTTCTCCTTAGTGCGCCTCCACCCCTTGTGAATATATGCCTTGACAGGAATAATCAGGTTTTGATGATTGACAAAAGAAGGGCAAAAAGGTCAAGACTGCAAAAAGCGGAAAAATGCAATCAAGCGACAGTCAAGAATTATTTTACTGTTGTGTGTGTTTAGGATATTATTGTAAGTGAAAATAAAGCTCTCAAATATAAAATAAATCACACAATCACAAAAGATTTCATAAAAATAATTTTGCATGAAAATATTTTTTTAAACAAACCTCATGCATGCAAGATTAAATAGGTCAAGCACAAAACTTGTGAAAATGTTTTTTAGAAGCATAAAATCGATTTTACAAAGACTATATTTGATTCACATTGTTTCCAAAAAGAATTAGAAGAAATCGATTTCCTCCCTAGTATATTCAAGCAAAAAAATCGATTTCAACACATCCTAAATTCAAGCTAATAATCGATTCACTCTCTCTTTCATTCTACTTCATAATCGATTTCTTTCCTTTTTCCTATAAGGCAATAATCGATTCTTATGTTTTAGGAAGCCAATAATCGATTAGGCACTTCATTCCTTCAAACCCATAATCGATTACTCCTCTGAAATAAATTCAGGAGCATAATCGATTATCATCACTTTTTCAACTAAGTCCCATAATCGATTACAAACATTTTTGGAAAGTTTCTCTTAAAAATGACAAGTGCCTAATCGATTATATAAGGCCCATAATCGATTATCAATGTCAAATCTATTTGAGCTCTTAATCGATTATCAAATCCAAATGTTTTTTTAACATAATCGATTACCTTGTTTCCTAAAGTGGATCACATTTGATTTCCTATAAATAGGGCGCTCATTTTCTCATTTCACAACCAACCCAATTTCGAAATCTCTTCTCTTTTACACAACTCATACGCATTTCTCTCATTATTTTCTTCACTCTCATATCACTCTTTCACTTGCTAATATTTTATATTCTTGAGAGCTTTATATTTCATATAGATTGATTTGTATCACTTGAGCTTCAACTTGTTTTTTATCTACACTTTTGAGTGTGTCATCAAATCTTTGTTTTCTTTATTTTTGGGTGTGATCCCAAGATAATCAAGAGAGGTGATATCTCTTGGTTGGGTGAGATCCCAGGGTTTTCTAGAGAGGTTATATCTCTAGGGTTTTTCAAGGTGTTTTTCATAGGGAGGTAATATCCCGGTATTGTAACCTGTTCTGTTGTAAAGGTTTCTAGCTGAACCTGTTTTAAAAGCTAGTGGTTAGTTGAAATCCCTTGGAGCATTCCTTGGGGACTGGACGTAGGCCTGTGGTTTGGCCGAACCAGTATAAATCTCTTTGTGTCATTGATAGGCCGCAAGTGCACGGTCTTGTCGCGTAAATGACTTGGAAAATTAAGGGCAAGAAAATAAATGACTTGGAAAATTAAGGGCAAGAAAATAAATGACTTGGAAAATAAAGAGCAAGAAAATAAATGACTTGGAAAATAAAGGGCAAGAAAATAAATGACTTGAAAAATAAAGGGCAAGAAAATAAATGACTTGGAAAATAAAGGGCAAGAAAATAAATGACTTGGAAAATAAAAGGCAAGAAAATAAATGACTTGGAAAATAAAGGGCAAGAAAATAAATGACTTGGAAAATAAAGGGGCAAGAAAGTAAATGACTTGGAAAATAAAGGGGCAAGAAAGTAAATGACTTGGAAAATAAAGGGCAAGAAAATAAATGACTTGGAAAATAAAGGGGCAAGAAAGTAAATGACTTGGAAAATAAAGGGGCAAGAAAGTAAATGTGCAAGAAAAATAAAAGACTTAGAAAATAAATTGCAAGAATTTAAATAGCAAGAAAGTAGAAGAAGATGAAGAACATGAAGAACAATCTTTAGAGAATTTTTGAGATGAACTTTGTCACAAAATTCAAGTCCTTTACAAGTGAGGATCAATGTCCTATTTATAGGAAAATATGAGGGAGGGGCAAAATAGTAAATTACAAGTTTTGGCAAAGATATGATCATCAACAAGTGGGCAAGGCAAAGCCATCAACAAGTGGGCAAAAATATCCATCAACAAGTAGAGAAAGCATAGCCATCAACAAGTTGACAAAGGGCTTAGGTTGAGGGCAAAATGGTCAAAAAGAAGAAAAAAATCAAGTTGGCAAAGGTGGCCATCAAAAAGTGGCCGTAGCCAAATTTTCCAGCATTTTGGCGCCCATGGCGCCCATGCCTGCGCCAGTTTCTGTGTTGCGCCTGTGTTGCGTTTTTGTCGCCCATGGCGCCCATGGGTCCCTGTCTTGCGCCAGTTTCGCCAGTTTTGCTCCTGTTTTGCGTTTTTGGCGCCCATGGGTCCCTGTCTTGCGCCAGTTTGGCCAGTTTTCTCCTGTTTTGGGTTTTTTGGGGCCCTTGGCGCCCTGGGGGTGTCTAGTGCCTTAAAGATTGCTCCTCCTCAAATATTTCCTTTTTTCTTCATTTTAGCTCATATTTTCTCTTTTGCTCCAAAATAAAACCTGAAAATAAAAAGCAAACATTTGTAGTAAAATAGCTCAAAGATATAAAATATAATTAAAATACCTAAAAAAACTTAATGAAAATAACTATTAAAAAGACTCTAAAAATAGACTTATCAAACTCCCCTATGCTTGAACCTTTGCTTGTCCTCAAGCAAAAACAGTGTAAATCTTTAGGCCAATTCTGAAGGAAAATTATTTTCACATCGAAACTTTAAGCGGACTGTGGGGCAATTCTAACACTTTGGTTTGAAAAATACTCTCTGGGCTTCTTGTGGAATTGGGAGACAAATTTTAAAGTATCAATACTCTAGAGAGGATATCAATGTCATTATAGAACCGGTTCCCCAGCATTCTTAAGCTTGGGTCCTCCATTTACTAAGACCGGGTCTCAAAGGAGGGTCTTTATACGTTGGGTATTCAAGCATTTTTCTTTTCTTTTTGATTTTATATGCTAACCATTCATTTTGACATTTAAAATGCACCAATTTTTGCATTTTGAATTGGTTTTGCATATTATTTTTTTTCCCTATTTTTTATTTTTTTTGCTTGATACCCCAACTCAGACGCTTTTCTCCAGTAACTGCGCATCCAGTGAATGTCACCAAGAGAACCAGGTTACTAGTTTCTCTTCAGTCCTTCTAATTGTATTAACAACTGAAAACAGTCTCAATAGTGTGTGTGTGAAAAAGCCCTAGAAGTAGAAATCGAACCATGATACAATTTTGTTGTTCCCAACCAGCCCACCTGGATGTTTGCTAATGAAAAATTGAAATTTTTTTTTCAGAAAAGACTTATCTAAAACATGCTTCAAAAACTCACAAGGATTTTCAGCAATGGGAGACGAACTTTATTTATTGAAATAAACTAGAAATTAAAAACAAGAAAATAGTAAAACAGGGCAAGATACCCCCCCACGCTTGGACCAGACATTGTCCTCAATGTTTTAACAATTTAAACAACATGAAAGGGTAAAGGAAAGTTCACCTGATTTATTGCTGACTTGCAAAACAAACACACAGTTACTTCGTGGGTTGCCTCCCACGCAGCGCTCTTTTAACGTCACTAGCTTGACGATCAAAATTTCAGTTGGGATCATGCAGAACTAAACTAATTTCTTTCTCAATTGGGTCACCAATTAAATAATTTTTCAACCTTTGACCATTGACTTTAAACGATCCGGTTTTCTTGCTCGAGATCTCTACAGATCCGAAGGGGTAAACCTTACGGATTTCAAAAGGACCGGACCATCTTGACTTTAATTTTCCCGGAAAATTTTTTAGCCTGGAATTAAACAATAACACCAGGTCACCCTCCTTGAATTCTCTGCGAATGATACGCTTATCATGCCAATTTTTTGTTCTTTCTTTGTAAAGTTTGGCATTCTCATAAGCATCCATTCTCAGTTCTTCCAATTCGTTTAGTTGGAGTTTTCTTTTTTCTCCGGCTAATTCCATGTTCAGGTTAAGGCGTTTAATTGCCCAGTAAGCTTTGTGCTCTAGTTCAACCGGAAGGTGACAAGACTTCCCATAAATTAATTTGAAAGGAGTCATTCCTATGGGAGTTTTGTACGCAGTCCGATAAGCCCAGAGAGCATCATCAAGCTTTACCGACCAGTCTTTTCTTGAGGTCGAAACAGTTTTTTCTAAAATACTTTTAATTTCTCTGTTCGATACCTCAACCTGACCACTAGTTTGGGGATGGTAAAGCGTTGCAATTTTGTGCGTTACACCAAACTTTTGCAGTAACATTTCAAAATGTTTTGAGATGAAATGGGATCCTCCGTCGCTTATGACAACACGAGGGACCCCGAATCTTGGAAAAATTATTTTTTTGAAAAGTTTTATGACTACCTTTGCATCGTTCGTAGGAGAAGCAATGGCTTCGATCCATTTTGACACATAGTCAATAGCTACCAGAATATATTGGTTTCCAAAGGGAGATGGAAATGGTCCCATAAAATCGACACCCCAGACGTCAAAAATTTCAACCTCTAAGATATTATTTAAGGGCATTTCATTTCTTTTCGAAATATTTCCGGTGCGTTGACACTGGTCGCATTTAGAAATGAATTGATGCGTGTCTTTAAAAAGGGACGGCCAATAAAAACCAGATTGTAGAATTTTTGTAGCAGTTTTTGAAGAACTGGCATGGCCGCCATAGGAAGAAGAATGACAATGGTATAGAATGTTACTTACCTCTTCTTCTGGAATGCATCTTCTGAACACCCCGTCTGCTCCTCTTTTAAAAAGCAGTGGCTCGTCCCAGTAATACTGTTTAAGATCATGGAAGAACTTCTTCTTCTGCTGATAATTTAAATCTGGGGGGAGTACTCCTGCTACAAGGTAGTTTACAAAATCTGCATACCATGGTGCTTCAGTTTTGACCAATGAGAAGAGTTGATCATCCAAAAATGTATCATTAAGTGGCAACTCTTCTTCTTTTGTTCCTTGTAGACGGGACAAATGATCAGGCACAACATTTTCAACGCCTTTTTTATCCTTTATTTCAAGATCAAATTCTTGTAGGAGTAAAGCCCATCGGATCAATCTCGGCTTGGCGTCTTTTTTGTTTAACAAATATTTTATGGCCGAGTGATCAGTAAAAATGATGATTTTTGAACCTACCAAATATGATCGAAACTTATCAACGGCAAAAACTACCGCTAATAATTATTTTTCAGTTGTGGCGTAATTCATTTGTGCCTCGTCTAAGGTCCTGCTTGCATAGTATATGGCATGCAATTTTTTTTCTTTTCTTTGTCCCAAGACTGCCCCAACTGCATAGTCGCTTGCATCACACATTATCTCGAACGGAAGATTCCAGTCTGGTGGCTGTATGATCGGGGTAGTAACTAAAGCCTTTTTCAACCTGTTAAAAGCTTCAAGACAAAGATCGTTAAAAATAAATGCTGCATCCTTAAGGAGCAGACTTGTCATAGGTTTTGAAATTTTTGAGAAGTCTTTTATGAACCGGCGGTAGAAACCCCCATGGCCTAAAAAGCTTCTCACCTCTTTTACTGAGGTGGGAGGTAGCATTTTTTCAATCACCTCAATTTTTGCACGATCTACCTCAATACCTCTATGAGAAATTAAGTGCCCTAGGACAATTCCTTCATTAACCATGAAATGACACTTTTCCCAGTTTAGAACCAGGTTTACCTTCTCACATCTCTCTAAGACTTTTTCCAGATTGGCTAAACAGTTTTCAAAATTTGAGCCATGGACGGAAAAATCATCCATAAACACTTCCATTATGTTTTCAACAAAGTCTGAGAATATGGACATCATACACCTTTGAAAGGTAGCAGGAGCATTACATAGGCCAAAGGGCATCCTTCTATAGGCATAAGTGCCAAAGGGACATGTGAAAGTTGTTTTTTCTTGGTCGCTAGGGTGGATGGGAATTTGGAAAAATCCCGAATAACCATCCAAATAGCAGAAATGTGAGTGTTGTGCTAACCTTTCTAGCATTTGATCAATGAACGGGAGAGGGAAGTGATCTTTCCGGGTAGCTTTGTTAAGCTTTCTGTAATCGATACACATTCTCCATCCCGTAATTGTCCTTGTGGAAATGCATTCATCCTTCTCATTTTTAATAACTGTTAAGCCTCCCTTCTTAGGCACTACTTGAACTGGACTAGCCCACCTACTATCGGAAATAGGATATATTATCCCAGCATCAAGGAGTTTTAAAACTTCCTTTTTAACAACCTCTTTCATGTTTGGGTTTAATCTTCTTTGATGCTTGATAGAAGGTTTATAGTCCTCTTCCAGTAGTATTCTGTGTATGCAGATTGACGGATTTATTCCTTTAATGTCCTCAATAGTATACCCTATGGCTTTGGGATACTTTTTGAGAACATTAAGCAATTTTTCAGTCTCATTTTGTTTCAAATTTGCATTTACAATTACTGGAAAAGTAGAATCAGGGCCAAGAAACTCATACCTGAGAGATGATGGTAAGGGCTTCAGTTCTATTTTTGGTGTTTCTTTTGGGAGAGGTCGAGGTTTTTCCTCACCCAAAGTTTCAGTACCCAATTCTTGTGATGGTGGATTTTCATCCAAAAGTTTTATGTAGAATTGGGTTTCCCCTGCCGCATTTGTATTTGTGTTGCCTAAAAGGCAATCTTCCAGACTATCTTGTGAAGATGATGCTAAAGAGCAGTCTCGCACGCAATAGTCTACAATATCAATCCTGCAGCACGAGTCTTTTACAGATGGACTCTTCATGAAGTTTGAAACTTCAAACTCAACCTTTTCATCCCCCACATTAAAAACCAACTTACCGTTTTTAACGTCAATTATTGCCCCTGCAGTAGCTAAAAAAGGCCTCCCTAGAAGAATAGGAATTTGGGAGTCTTCTTCAATTTCCATTACAACAAAGTCCACCGGTATAAAAGTTTGCCCTACCTTGATAGGGATATCCTCTAAGATTCCAGTGGGGTATTTAACGGAACGCTCTGCCAACTGTATTGTCATTTTTGTGGGTTTAAGTTCACCTATCCCTAGTCTATTGCAAAGAGAAAGAGGCATCAAACTTACACTGGCTCCTAGATCGCACATCGCTCTGTTTATAGTTTCACTTCCAATCACACAAGGTATGGAAAAACTACCTGGATCTTTGAGTTTTTGTGGCAGCTTGTTCTGGATAATTGCACTACATTCCTCTTTTAATGCAATCGTCTCATAGTCGTCTATTTTTCTTTTCTTGGATAAAATTTCTTTCAAAAATTTAGAATAAGACGGTATTTGAGACAATGCATCAGTGAAAGGAACGTTGATGTAAAGCTTTTTAAGCAAGTCGACAAACCTTTTGAATTGCTCGTCAAGTTTGTTTTTTGCAAATCTTTGGGGAAAAGGAATGGGTGGTTTGTATGGTGGTGGGGGGATGTGTGGTTCTTCTCTTTCTTTTTCTGGTTCTTTCTCTTTTTCTTTCTCTTCTTGCTCACCTGATAAATTATGTTTTTCACTCACAATTTTTTCTTGGTTTGCTCTTGGTTCCTCTAATTGTTTTCCGCTTCTAAGGGTGACGACATGTACTTGGCCTTTTGGATTTTGTTCTGGTTGCCCAGGAAATACCCCTGAAGATTAAGAGGATGAAGCCACCTGTGTTGCCACTTGAGTTATTTGATTTTCAAGAATTTTATTATGAGTGGCAATAGAGTCGACTTTTGATACTAATTTGATAAGTGTGTCATTCAAATAACCAGTTTGATTTTTGAATTCTTCATTTTGTTTTGTTTGAGATGACACAAATTTTTCCATCAAAAATTCCAAGTTCGACTTTTGCAGGTTGTTTTGTGGGTTGTTAAAAACCCTTTGATTTTGAAAGACAGGAGGTGGTCTAGGTGCTGGATTGGGTGGAGGATTTTTATAAGAAAAATTTGGATGATTCCTCCACCCAGGATTATAAGTATTTGAAAACGGATCTTCCTTTTGAGCATAGTTTACATGCTCGTTTCCAGCACTAGATGCCTCAAGCTGGCATTCAGCTCCAATATGGCCAACAACCCCACATAATTCACATGGTGGAGTAATAGGAGAAGAAGTTTGTGAGACGGCACTTACATTTAATTTTTCAAATTTTTGAAAAAGTGCGTCCACTTTTGAGGTAAGATGATCAACAGCAGATATTTCATACTTACCTGGCTCTTTTGATGAGGCTGGTTTATTCGTTATGGCTCGCTCACTTGTCCATTGACAATGGTTTTGAGCCATATCTTCAACGAGTGCATAAGCTTCAGTAAAATTTTTGTTCATTAAAGCTCCACCTGCAGCTGCATCAACAGTCATTCTTGTTGCATATTGTAATCCATTATAAAAAGTGTGAACAACGAGCCATTTCTCTAGTCCATGATGGGGGCATAGCCTTAACATTTCTTTGAAACGTTCCCAAGCATCATAAAGAGATTCCCCGTCGTTTTGAGAAAATCGAGTAATTTGATTTCTCATTTGAGCTGTTTTACTTGGGGGAAAGAACTTAGCAAGAAAAGCTTGTTTTAACTGGCCCCAGCTGGTAATGGATTCCGAAGGCAAAGAATGTAGCCATGCTCTTGCTCTATCCCTTAATGAAAAAGGGAAGAGTTTTAGTCTTATGCGATCTGGAGGTACCCCGTTCAATTTGAGAGTTCCACAGTATTCTAGAAAAATTGAAATATGAAGATTTGGGTCCTCCGTGGGAGAACCAGAAAATTGGTTTTGTTGAACCATTGAAAGCAGAGATGTTTTGAGTTCAAAATTATTTGCTTCCACATTCGGATGTACAATGGCAGCCGATGGCTCTGCTGAAGGTGTTGCGTACTCTTTGAGAGCACGATTTTCATTAGCCGCCATTTGGTTATCGAGAATTTCTCTCCTCCTTCTATGTAAGAACCTTTCGATTTCGGGAATTTGTTGAACAGTTTCTCCGAAACTTCTGGTTCTTCGCATTCGAGGGACAAGAGAAGAAAAAGTAAAAAATAAATAAAATAAAACTTCAGTCTAACTGATTTCGAAAAACTTAATTAATATCACTGCCTCCCCGGCAACAGCGCCAAAAACTTGATAGGCCGCAAGTGCACGGTCTTGTCGCGTAATAAAAAGAGTTATCGATCCACAGGGAGAGCCTAGGTTGATTAACTGAAAAGAAAGTGTTTTTAGAAAGAAGGAATGTTTTAGTAAAGTCTACTCACTCATGATCATTGTAGACAAAAGAGGAGAAAAGAAAATAAATGGCTTGGAAAATAAAGGGCAAGAAAATAAATGACTTGGAAAATAAAGGGCAAGAAAATAAATGACTTGGAAAATAAAGGGCAAGAAAATAAATGACTTGGAAAATAAAGGGCAAGAAAATAAATGACTTGGAAAATAAAGGGCAAGAAAATAAATGACTTGGAAAATAAAGGGCAAGAAAATAAATGACTTGGAAAATAAAGGGGCAAGAAAGTAAATGACTTGGAAAATAAAGGGGCAAGAAAGTAAATGACTTGGAAAATGTAACATCCGCAAAATAATTAAAAGAATTATTTGGATGTTAACCCAATTGAATTAATTTAGTACTTGACTGGTAAATTTACCGAGTGCTAAAATTATTTATTGGTTGTCATCGGATCGTTAACCGGATAATACGGACCAAGGAAGTTTTGGAATCGAAATAGGAGATTTCGATCAATATGGTAATTTGACCGCGTTACAACAAATATATTAAATAAATATATATATATATATATGTATACGTGGGTGTGTGTGAGTGAAGAGGAGAAAGAATTAATTAATTAAATAAATATGAGTGTGTGTGTGTGAATGTTAATAAGAAAGGAAAGAAATTAATTTAAGAATAGAAAGAAAGAAGAGGGGAGGCGTGAAACAGAGAGAGACCGAGGGGAGAAAAGAAAAGAATGGGGGAGAAAGAAGAAGGAAGCGAATGAGAGAAGAGGAGAGGGAGAGGATAGCTTTCATCAAATCATCATCCCTCTTACACAAAAAATGATATCTCATCACCCTCTTCATTTTGATCCAAGAATCATCACCAACAAACCTTCCTCTCACTCTCCACCATTTTCGAATTTGGAGCTTAAAAGTGGAGGTTTGGAGTTCATCCTTCCATTTATGAGCTTTGAAGTTATAAGAGTTCAATTAGAAGCTTGATTGTTAGCTTGAGGAGAAGAAATCAAGGTTTGGGTGAGTTAGGTTTGAGAAATCCAAATTTGGAGTTTATGTGTGAATAGTGTCATGGAGGTTAGAGGAGGAAGATGATGAATAGTGTCCGTGGAGAATTTCGGGGAATTCGGTGTTTCGGCCAAAAAGCGGTTTCGTGATCGAGTGGGAAGCTTTGGAAGCGGATTGGGTGTCGCCGGAGCGGGGAATGTTCGTGTGGCTACTCGGTGATTTCGGCTCGATCGTGGATCACGCGTCAAGGGTGAGTTTTACTCACGCTTAGGATGTTTTTGTGTCTCGTTAGTTTTTACGTTAATTGGTTTCGAGAGATTTTGGAACGAAAACCGTTATTTGAAAATATGTCGCGTTTTAATACAATCCGTTTTGATTGAGACATTGATTGATTTGAATGATTGTGTGATATTGGTTGAATCTGTTTTTCTGTTTGTTTGATCTGTTTTCGATCGGAACTAAAATCGGAATTGAGCGGAATCGCGGTTTTCGCGCGAAACCGCCAAAATCTGCCCTTAACAGACCCCCTTGCTGCCATTTCGCGCTCCACTTGCGCCCCAGGCGCGACTCCAGCGCCATTTGGCAGAACCTGCTGCCAGTTCGCGCGCCACTTGCGCGCCCGGCGCGACTCCAGCGCCATTTGGCAGAATTTCAGCAACCGAACACTGTTTTTCGTTTCGGGATATCTTTTGATCCGGGAACCCGATTAAGGTGTTCTAAGATGCGTTGGAAAGCTTATTCAGAGGCCTAACTGAATATTCTATTTTTAAGGCAAAATGAACTGTTTTTGATATTGAAAATTGTGTCGAAAAGTGGTCAACTAGATTGCGAGTGTGAACTTGGATTTTTTAAAATTGTGGATTAAAGTGTTTCATTGATTGTCTGATTTGATGGACCGTGGGTTCATAGTACTATAGATATATATATTATATCGAGTTTGGGTGACGAGCCATGTAGACATACTAGGCGGGGTAGTCATGCACCCTTACCCTAGGCCTCTTGCAATAGGGAAAGTACTATTGGTAAGGTGGTTCACCGGGTATGTAGCGTTCGCGCAGTCGGTGGTATGTTGAATTGTTTGTTGTGCGAATACCGGGTATGTAGCGTTCGCGCAGTCGGTATCGTACTTGGTTGTAACAGGTTCATCGGGTATGTAGCGTTCGCGCAGTCGATGACCTGTCAAAGGTTAAATAATGCGGTTCATCGGGTTTGGAGCGTTCGCGCAGTCGATGCCGTATACAGTCAAAACCATTTCATAATTGGACCGAGAGCGTTAGTAGGGGTCTCGGTAGAACTCACTGAGATTGTATCTCACTGTTTAAATGTTGTTGTTTTACAGATAAACAGGGACAGAAGAAACCTCAGAGGCACGAGTAGGTGGCCCCGGGTGATGGAGGATGACTTAGTTTTATGTTTAAGTTTATTTTCCTTCTGCTGTCCATGTATTACAACACTATGGCATTAGTGTTTTGTTTATCCTTTTCCGCTTTCTTGTATGACTCTGATTACCACAGTTGCTGACAGTATGGTCTGAGTACCGTATGATCTTATTTGTGTATAAGATGGTTATGTTGTATTCCAGCAAAATTTTATAATGGTATTCAGTGTCTAAACAGGAAATTATTATCTCTGATGTTTATATATTGGCACGCTTTGGTATTTTACAAGTTAAATATACCGGGGTGTTACAGTTGGTATCAGAGCAGTTCGACCTAGTCGGACTTAGCTTAGGGTTGAGTCAATTCATTGTTAGTCCTGGTTGTAATTACACTTGTGATGCTAAGAGACATTGAGCCTGATCAACTTAATACTTAGTGCATCATAAGCGGAATTATGACAGGATGATCAAGACGCAGTCCTCGACCAAAACCGGAATCTCCAACCGGTGCATCCTCAGGAAAGGTGACATGACAGTGGAAGAATACACCGCTAAGTTTGAGGAGTTGTCTCAGTTTTACCAAGTGGTAAAGTAAGCTTCGGATGACGAACGGAGAATGCAGAAGTATAAGACGGGCATAAGTGCTTTTATGATTTATGGTCTCAGTTCTTATACTGCTACAAATTATGTTGCCTTAATGCAACCAGCCTATGTCGCCGAGGATGATCTCATAGGAAATATGGGAAAGGAAAGAAGGTAGTTGAAATATCAACTCCGAATGCAAAGTCCTAAGATAATTTCATCAAAGGAAAAGCAGGTGCAATTCTTCGATTCTTCAAAGGTCAGAAGATGTTCTAACTGTGGAAAGCCTCACAGCGGTGATTGCAAGCGAAGATCTAATCGGTGCTATTATAGAAATGTAGAGGGTCACTGGTAAAGAGTGCCCCGTAAGGAAAAGTTCCAAGGAGTTACAAGCAGCTCCAAGGCAAGGACGAGTCAACACTTTGGATGCTTAGACAGTTACAACTGCATACGAGTTACTGAGGGGTATGGAATCGGTTTTCAATAACTCCTTCAGTATATTATACGATTCGGGTGCAACCCATTATTTTATAGCACAAGCATGTGTAGATCGGTTGGGATCAGCCTTATCATCGCTATCCGAGCCGATAACTATCTTAACTGCGGCTAAGGGTCGTGGCCAGACCCAATATTTGTATAGAATTGTCTACTTGTCATACGAGGCAGAAATTTCGTTGTAGAATTTATTGTTTGCCTATGAGAAGTGTGGACACCATTTCGGGTATGAATTGGATGACTTCAAATCATGTTGCAATCGACTGTGTTAATCAACTATCAGTTTCTCTTCAGAATCAGTTGAATTGTCTAAGACAAATTCTGAAGCGGTTACCTAGTTCACCTTAGAGGGTCAATCTTCATTCCAAGGTGCGGAAGCACATGTTAGTATGTAATCTGCATCCACTGAAACTAGTTTAAATTTGGCGAACGTTCAGGTCGTGAATGACTTTCTGGATGTTTTCACGATGAAGTTCTTCTGAACCTCCAGGGCGAGAGGTAGGGTTTACCGTAGAATTGGTTCCTGGCACGGGATCAATACCTATTGTTTCTCATTGAAAGTTCCTTTAGAATTAAAGGAAATTGAGTCTCAACTTGAAGAGTCGATGTTAGAGAAATTTATTCGACTGAGTGCTTCTCTAGGAGGAGTGCTCTGGTGTGATTAGTCAAAAAGAAAGGTTAGTAGCAAGAGATTGTACATCGGTTATCGACAACTCAACAAAGTGACGATCAAGAATAAATATCCCTTGCCAAGGATAGATGATTTCCTGGATCAACTTAGAGGTGCCGTGGTGTTTTCAAAAATTGATCTGAGGTCAGGTTATCATCAATTAAAAGTTAGAGCCTTAGATATTCCGAAGACAACTTTCCGTACTAGGTATGGACATTACGAGTTCGTAGTGATGCCCTTCGGTTTGACTAATGCTCCAACGGTATTCATGGATTACATGAACCGAGTTTTTCATACGTATTAGGATCAGTTTGAAGTCGTTTTCATCGATGATATCTTGATGTGCTCGAAGACCATTGAGGAGCATGTCCAACATCTCCTCATTGTTCTGAGTGCACTCCGAGAAAAGAAGTTGTACGCGAAACCTCAGGAGTGTGATTTTTGGGTGTCAGAGGTAAAGTCTTTGGGACATGTGAATTTCCCAAGACGGGAGTTTCTGTAGATCCCAGTAAGAAGGAAGCGGTGTTGAATGGGAACGACCAACGTCAGTCATAGAGGTCAGAAGTTTTTGGGTCTAGCCGGTTACTAAAAGAGATTTGTTCAAGGGTTCTCACAGTTAGTTTTCCACTTACTTGGTTAACTCGTAAGGGTCATCCGTTTACGTGGGATGCCGATTGTGAAGAATGTTTTCTAGAGTCGAAGATTTTGACTTCTGCTCCAATCCTGATTCTTCCGGATCCGTCATTGGAATTTCAAATTTTCGATGACGCTTCAGGGAAGGGTTTAGGATGTATTCTAATGCGAAGATCAACAAGTGGTAGCTTAGGTGTCCAGACAATTAAGGTCTCGTGAAGAGAATTATCCAACTCATGAATTAGAGTTAATAGCTATTGTGTATGCACTGAAGATTTGGAGACGTTGCCTGTGTGGGTCTCGTTTCGAAGTCTCTAGTGGTCGCAAGAGTTTAAGGTATCTGTTGATCAGAAAGAACTGAATAGCAGGCAGGGAAGTGTGTAGAATTTTTGAAGGATTATGACTTCGGGTTGAAGTATCATCCAGGAAATTCCAATATTGTAGTTGATGCGAGTATTAGGAAATCGCTCCACACGGCAGAATTATGATGCATTAGATGGAATTATTAGAGTCTGATAGAGACTTAAATCTGAATTCAAGATCGAGAGGAACCTGTTAGTGTTGAGCCATATGAGGATCTCTAGTTCCCTAAGGGATTCTATACGCTTAGCACAGGAAGTTGATGTGAAGCTACGATCACAAAGGTATTTCCAGATTTTACTATGGATAGTGATGGAGTCAGTTGTTTCAACGGTAGAATCTGTGCGCCCGATGATGAGAACAATAAAAAGGCAAGTGTTAGTGGAAGCACACCGAAGTTTATATTCTGTTCCTGGGTGTACAGAATATAAAGCAGATGTATTAGTGGCGAGGTATTAGTTTGTTAACCTCTCCTTTGTGAAGGTTAACAATGAGATAGTATTATGAGATTCCGTTTGACAAGTCGAACGTGAATACGAATATGTAAATGAGGTAACTGCTGGCTGTTTTCACGTTGCGAATAACCATCAAAGGATTAATTGATGGATCTGCTTATAAGTGATAGATATTTCCGAAGTGAAGCTTGGCGTGCGGTGTAATAGTTTTGAAAAATCGTTTTTGTGAAAACCCGCATGCTAAAGTTAATTTTGGGAACGAATTAAGAGGCTAATAGGATATGATTGAGAAGGAAAATCCTAGGAGGATTGCTTAGGTTGAGGGGAAGCTCTCAACGCCATTGACTAATTCGGAAAGGAGCTCTGAGTTCTGTTTGATAGTTGTTTTGAGAACAACTGAAGTGATTTTCTTTACTTTCGAAGTTAATTGATGTCCCCACGGTTTATTTCTACGTGTAAGGTCAAGCTTTTGATAAAACCCAAATCTCATCTTTTTGAAAAAGTTTTACCACGAAAACTTGGAAGCGAGTCAAGGAATTTCAGTGACTTTTCCGTCACATTGTCGGTGTGTACGAGAACTGTTATGGATTTTAGAAGGTTTGTTGAGAACGTGTTTATTCCCTTCGAAGAAATTGTGTTTGTTTTTACCTTTACCGTGGAGTACCAATTTGTGGATCTCATCTTCGACCTGTATCTCTATCAAGTGTCTTGTATTAAACCCTTTGATTTAGATTAATCAAAGTTGGGGAGTAGGCGAGGATAACTGGAATGAAGCTTCGGAAGTGTTTTCGAACGCGGTCCCGAGCCTATGTAGGCGAAAGAGGAGTTTCTCGTATTGATTCGTAACAAGAGAGTTCATATCAAGGTAGTAGTGGTTCATACTTGACGATTGGTGTGCTAGATTGGAAAGATTTTCTACACACATTTCGTTAATTCAAGATTGTTTTCCAGCAAATTTGGACCCTTCTGAGAATGTCGATCCTCGGTTAGTCGGATGAAAGACTTAGCGAAATTTTGAGGACAAAATTCTTTTAAGTTAGGGAGAATGTAACATCCGCAAAATAATTAACCGAATTATTTGGATGTTAACCCAATTGAATTAATTTAGTACTTGACTGGTAAATTTACCGAGTGCTAAAATTATTTATTGGTTGTCATCGGATCGTTAACCGGATAATACGGACCAAGGAAGTTTTGGAATCGAAATAGGAGATTTCGATCAATATGGTAATTTGACCGCGTTACAACAAATATATTAAATAAATATATATATATATATATATATATATATATATATATATATATATATATATGTATACGTGGGTGTGTGTGAGTGAAGAGGAGAAAGAATTAATTAATTAAAAAAATATGAGTGTGTGTGTGAATGTTAATAAGAAAGGAAAGAAATTAATCTAAGAATAGAAAGAAAGAAGAGGGGAGGCGTGAAACAGAGAGAGACCGAGGGGAGAAAAGAAAAGAATGGGGGAGAAAGAAGAAGGAAGCGAATGAGAGAAGAGGAGAGGGAGAGGATAGCTTTCATCAAATCATCATCCCTCTTACACAAAAAATGATCATCTCATCACCCTCTTCATTTTGATCCAAGAATCAACACCAACAAACCTTCCTCTCACTCTCCACCATTTTCGAATTTGGAGCTTAAAAGTGGAGGTTTGGAGTTCATCCTTCCATTTATGAGCTTTGAAGTTATAAGAGTTCAATTAGAAGCTTGATTGTTAGCTTGAGGAGAAGAAATCAAGGTTTGGGTGAGTTAGGTTTGAGAAATCCAAATTTGGAGTTTATGTGTGAATAGTGTCATGGAGGTTAGAGGAGGAAGATGATGAATAGTGTCCGTGGAGAATTTCGGGGAATTCGGTGTTTCGGCCAAAAAGCGGTTTCGTGATCGAGTGGGAAGCTTTGGAAGCGGATTGGGTGTCGCCGGAGCGGGGAATGTTCGTGTGGCTACTCGGTGATTTCGGCTCGATCGTGGATCACGCGTCAAGGGTGAGTTTTACTCACGCTTAGGATGTTTTTGTGTCTCGTTAGTTTTTACGTTAATTGGTTTCGAGAGATTTTGGAACGAAAACCGTTATTTGAAAATATGTCGCGTTTTAATACAATCCGTTTTGATTGAGACATTGATTGATTTGAATGATTGTGTGATATTGGTTGAATCTGTTTTTCTGTTTGTTTGATCTGTTTTCGATCGGAACTAAAATCGGAATTGAGCGGAATCGCGGTTTTCGCGCGAAACCGCCAAAATCTGCCCTTAACAGACCCCCTTGCTGCCATTTCGCGCTCCACTTGCGCCCCAGGCGCGACTCCAGCGCCATTTGGCAGAACCTGCTGCCAGTTCGCGCGCCACTTGCGCGCCCGGCGCGACTCCAGCGCCATTTGGCAGAATTTCAGCAACCGAACACTGTTTTTCGTTTCGGGATATCTTTTGATCCGGGAACCCGATTAAGGTGTTCTAAGATGCGTTGGAAAGCTTATTCAGAGGCCTAACTGAATATTCTATTTTTAAGGCAAAATGAACTGTTTTTTATATTGAAAATTGTGTCGAAAAGTGGTCAACTAGATTGCGAGTGTGAACTTGGATTTTTTAAAATTGTGGATTAAAGTGTTTCATTGATTGTCTGATTTGATGGACCGTGGGTTCATAGTACTATAGATATATATATTATATCGAGTTTGGGTGACGACCCATGTAGACATACTAGGCGGGGTAGTCATGCACCCTTACCCTAGGCCTCTTGCAATAGGGAAAGTACTATTGGTAAGGTGGTTCACCGGGTATGTAGCGTTCGCGCAGTCGGTGGTATGTTGAATTGTTTGTTGTGCGAATACCGGGTATGTAGCGTTCGCGCAGTCGGTATCGTACTTGGTTGTAACAGGTTCATCGGGTATGTAGCGTTCGCGCAGTCGATGACCTGTCAAAGGTTAAATAATGCGGTTCATCGGGTTTGGAGCGTTCGCGCAGTCGATGCCGTATACAGTCAAAACCATTTCATAATTGGACCGAGAGCGTTAGTAGGGGTCTCGGTAGAACTCACTGAGATTGTATCTCACTGTTTAAATGTTGTTGTTTTACAGATAAACAGGGACAGAAGAAACCTCAGAGGCACGAGTAGGTGGCCCCGGGTGATGGAGGATGACTTAGTTTTATGTTTAAGTTTATTTTCCTTCTGTTGTCCATGTAGTACAACACTATGGCATTAGTGTTTTGTTTATCCTTTTCCGCTTTCTTGTATGACTCTGATTACCACAGTTGCTGACAGTATGGTCTGAGTACCGTATGATCTTATTTGTGTATAAGATAGTTATGTTGTATTCCAGCAAAATTTTATAATGGTATTCAGTGTCTAAACAGGAAATTATTATCTCTGATGTTTATATATTGGCACGCTTTGGTATTTTACAAGTTAAATATACCGGGGTGTTACAGTTGGTATCAGAGCAGTTCGACCTAGTCAGACTTAGCTTAGGGTTGAGTCGATTCCTTGTTAGTCCTGGTTGTAATTACACTTGTGATGCTAAGAGACATTGAGCCTGATCAACTTAATACTTAGTGCATCATAAGCGGAATTATGACAGGATGATCAAGACGCAGTCCTCGACCAAAACCGGAATCTCCAACCGGTGCATCCTCAGGAAAGGTGACATGACAGTGGAAGAATACACCGCTAAGTTTGAGGAGTTGTCTCAGTTTTACCAAGTGGTAAAGTAAGCTTCGGATGACGAACGGAGAATGCAGAAGTATAAGACGGGCATAAGTGCTTTTATGATTTATGGTCTCAGTTCTTATACTGCTACAAATTATGTTGCCTTAATGCAACCAGCCTATGTCGCCGAGGATGATCTCATAGGAAATATGGGAAAGGAAAGAAGGTAGTTGAAATATCAACTCCGAATGCAAAGTCCTAAGATAATTTCATCAAAGGAAAAGCAGGTGCAATTCTTCGATTCTTCAAAGGTCAGAAGATGTTCTAACTGTGGAAAGCCTCACAGCGGTGATTGCAAGCGAAGATCTAATCGGTGCTATTATAGAAATGTAGAGGGTCACTATGGTAAAGAGTGCCCCGTAAGGAAAAGTTCCAAGGAGTTACAAGCAGCTCCAAGGCAAGGACGAGTCAACACTTTGGATGCTTAGACAGTTACAACTGCATACGAGTTACTGAGGGGTATGGAATCGGTTTTCAATAACTCCTTCAGTATATTATACGATTCGGGTGCAACCCATTATTTTATAGCACAAGCATGTGTAGATCGGTTGGGATCAGCCTTATCATCGCTATCCGAGCCGATAACTATCTTAACTGCGGCTAAGGGTCGTGGCCAGACCCAATCTTTGTATAGAATTGTCTACTTGTCATACGAGGCAGAAATTTCGTTGTAGAATTTATTGTTTGCCTATGAGAAGTGTGGACACCATTTCGGGTATGAATTGGATGACTTCAAATCATGTTGCAATCGACTGTGTTAATCAACTATCAGTTTCTCTTCAGAATCAGTTGAATTGTCTAAGACAAATTCTGAAGCGGTTACCTAGTTCACCTTAGAGGGTCAATCTTCATTCCAAGGTGCGGAAGCACATGTTAGTATGTAATCTGCATCCACTGAAACTAGTTTAAATTTGGCGAACGTTCAGGTCGTGAATGACTTTCTGGATGTTTTCACGATGAAGTTCTTCTGAACCTCCAGGGCGAGAGGTAGGGTTTACCGTAGAATTGGTTCCTGGCACGGGATCAATACCTATTGTTTCTCATTGAAAGTTCCTTTAGAATTAAAGGAAATTGAGTCTCAACTTGAAGAGTCGATGTTAGAGAAATTTATTCGACTGAGTGCTTCTCTAGGAGGAGTGATCTGGTGTGATTAGTCAAAAAGAAAGGTTAGTAGCAAGAGATTGTACATCGGTTATCGACAACTCAACAAAGTGACGATCAAGAATAAATATCCCTTGCCAAGGATAGATGATTTCCTGGATCAACTTAGAGGTGCCGTGGTGTTTTCAAAAATTGATCTGAGGTCAGGTTATCATCAATTAAAAGTTAGAGCCTTAGATATTCCGAAGACAGCTTTCCGTACTAGGTATGGACATTACGAGTTCGTAGTGATGCCCTTCGGTTTGACTAATGCTCCAACGGTATTCATGGATTACATGAACCGAGTTTTTCATACGTATTAGGATCAGTTTGAAGTCGTTTTCATCGATGATATCTTGATGTGCTCGAAGACCATTGAGGAGCATGTCCAACATCTCCTCATTGTTCTGAGTGCACTCCGAGAAAAGAAGTTGTACACGAAACCTCAGGAGTGTGATTTTTGGGTGTCAGAGGTAAAGTCTTTGGGACATGTGAATTTCCCAAGACGGGAGTTTCTGTAGATCCCAGTAAGAAGGAAGCGGTGTTGAATGGGAACGACCAACGTCAGTCATAGAGGTCAGAAGTTTTTGGGTCTAGCCGGTTACTATAAGAGATTTGTTCAAGGGTTCTCACAGTTAGTTTTCCACTTACTTGGTTAACTCGTAAGGGTCATCCGTTTACGTGGGATGCCGATTGTGAAGAATGTTTTCTAGAGTCGAAGATTTTGACTTCTGCTCCAATCCTGATTCTTTCGGATCCGTCATTGGAATTTCAAATTTTCGATGACGCTTTAGGGAAGGGTTTAGGATGTATTCTAATGCGAAGATCAACAAGTGGTAGCTTAGGTGTCCAGACAATTAAGGTCTCGTGAAGAGAATTATCCAACTCATGAATTAGAGTTAATAGCTATTGTGTATGCACTGAAGATTTGGAGACGTTGCCTGTGTGGGTCTCGTTTCGAAGTCTCTAGTGGTCGCAAGAGTTTAAGGTATCTGTTGATCAGAAAGAACTGAATAGCAGGCAGGGAAGTGTGTAGAATTTTTGAAGGATTATGACTTCGGGTTGAAGTATCATCCAGGAAATTCCAATGTTGTAGTTGATGCGAGTAGTAGGAAATCGCTCCACACGGCAGAATTATGATGCATTAGATGGAATTATTAGAGTCTGATAGAGACTTAAATCTGAATTCAAGATCGAGAGGAACCTGTTAGTGTTGAGCCATATGAGGATCTCTAGTTCCCTAAGGGATTCTATACGCTTAGCACAGGAAGTTGATGTGAAGTTACGATCACAAAGGTATTTCCAGATTTTACTATGGATAGTGATGGAGTCAGTTGTTTCAACGGTAGAATCTGTGCGCCCGATGATGAGAACAATAAAAAGGCAAGTGTTAGTGGAAGCACACCGAAGTTTATATTCTGTTCCTGGGTGTACAGAATATAAAGCAGATGTATTAGTGGCGAGGTATTAGTTTGTTAACCTCTCCTTTGTGAAGGTTAACAATGAGATAGTATTATGAGATTCCGTTTGACAAGTCGAACGTGAATACGAATATGTAAATGAGGTAACTGCTGGCTGTTTTCACGTTGCGAATAACCATCAAAGGATTAATTGATGGATCTGCTTATAAGTGATAGAAATTTCCGAAGTGAAGCTTGGCGTGCGGTGTAATAGTTTTGAAAAATCGTTTTTGTGAAAACCCGCATGCTAAAGTTAATTTTGGGAACGAATTAAGAGGCTAATAGGATATGATTGAGAAGGAAAATCCTAGGAGGATTGCTTAGGTTGAGGGGAAGCTCTCAACGCCATTGACTAATTCGGAAAGGAGCTCTGAGTTCTGTTTGATAGTTGTTTTGAGAACAACTGAAGTGATTTTCTTTACTTTCGAAGTTAATTGATGTCCCCACGGTTTATTTCTACGTGTAAGGTCAAGCTTTTGATAAAACCCAAATCTCATCTTTTTGAAAAAGTTTTACCACGAAAACTTGGAAGCGAGTCAAGGAATTTCAGTGACTTTTCCGTCACATTGTCGGTGTGTACGAGAACTGTTATGGATTTTAGAAGGTTTGTTGAGAACGTGTTTATTCCCTTCGAAGAAATTGTGTTTGTTTTTACCTTTACCGTGGAGTACCAATTTGTGGATCTCATCTTCGACCTGTATCTCTATCAAGTGTCTTGTATTAAACCCTTTGATTTAGATTAATCAAAGTTGGGGAGTAGGCGAGGATAACTGGAATGAAGCTTCGGAAGTGTTTTCGAACGCGGTCCCGAGCCTATGTAGGCGAAAGAGGAGTTTCTCGTATTGATTCGTAACAAGAGAGTTCATATCAAGGTAGTAGTGGTTCATACTTGACGATTGGTGTGCTGGATTGGAAAGATTTTCTACACACATTTCGTTAATTCAAGATTGTTTTCCAGCAAATTTGGACCCTTCTGAGAATGTCGATCCTCGGTTAGTCGGATGAAAGACTTAGCGAAATTTTGAGGACAAAATTCTTTTAAGTTAGGGAGAATGTAACATCCGCAAAATAATTAACCGAATTATTTGGATGTTAACCCAATTGAATTAATTTAGTACTTGACTGGTAAATTTACCGAGTGCTAAAATTATTTATTGGTTGTCATCGGATCGTTAACCGGATAATACGGACCAAGGAAGTTTTGGAATCGAAATAGGAGATTTCGATCAATATGGTAATTTGACCGCGTTACAACAAATATATTAAATAAATATATATATATATATATATATATATATATATATATATATATATATATATATATATATATATGTATACGTGGGTGTGTGTGAGTGAAGAGGAGAAAGAATTAATTAATTAAATAAATATGAGTGTGTGTGTGAATGTTAATAAGAAAGGAAAGAAATTAATCTAAGAATAGAAAGAAAGAAGAGGGGAGGCGTGAAACAGAGAGAGACCGAGGGGAGAAAAGAAAAGAATGGGGGAGAAAGAAGAAGGAAGCGAATGAGAGAAGAGGAGAGGGAGAGGATAGCTTTCATCAAATCATCATCCCTCTTACACAAAAAATGATCATCTCATCACCCTCTTCATTTTGATCCAAGAATCATCACCAACAAACCTTCCTCTCACTCTCCACCATTTTCGAAGTTCATCCTTCCATTTATGAGCTTTGAAGTTCATCCTTCCAAGAATCATCACCAAGAAAGGAAAGAAAGTGGAGGTTTGGAGTTCATCCTTCCATTTATGAGCTTTGAAGTTATAAGAGTTCAATTAGAAGCTTGATTGTTAGCTTGAGGAGAAGAAATCAAGGTTTGGGTGAGTTAGGTTTGAGAAATCCAAATTTTGAGTTTATGTGTGAATAGTGTCATGGAGGTTAGAGGAGGAAGATGATGAATAGTGTCCGTGGAGAATTTCGGGGAATTCGGTGTTTCGGCCAAAAAGCGGTTTCGTGATCGAGTGGGAAGCTTTGGAAGCGGATTGGGTGTCGCCGGAGCGGGGAATGTTCGTGTGGCTACTCGGTGATTTCGGCTCGATCGTGGATCACGCGTCAAGGGTGAGTTTTACTCACGCTTAGGATGTTTTTGTGTCTCGTTAGTTTTTACGTTAATTGGTTTCGAGAGATTTTGGAACGAAAACCGTTATTTGAAAATATGTCGCGTTTTAATACAATCCGTTTTGATTGAGACATTGATTGATTTGAATGATTGTGTGATATTGGTTGAATCTGTTTTTCTGTTTGTTTGATCTGTTTTCGATCGGAACTAAAATCGGAATTGAGCGGAATCGCGGTTTTCGCGCGAAACCGCCAAAATCTGCCCTTAACAGACCCCCTTGCTGCCATTTCGCGCTCCACTTGCGCCCCAGGCGCGACTCCAGCGCCATTTGGCAGAACCTGCTGCTAGTTCGCGCGCCACTTGCGCGCCCGGCGCGACTCCAGCGCCATTTGGCAGAATTTCAACAACCGAACACTGTTTTTCGTTTCGCGATATCTTTTGATCCGGGAACCCGATTGAGGTGTTCTAAGATGCGTTGGAAAGCTTATTCAGAGGCCTAACTGAATATTCTATTTTTAAGGCAAAATGAACTGTTTTTGATATTGAAAATTGTGTCGAAAAGTGGTCAACTAGATTGCGAGTGTGAACTTGGATTTTTTAAAATTGTGGATTAAAGTGTTTCATTGATTGTCTGATTTGATGGACCGTGGGTTCATAGTACTGTAGATATATATATTATATCGAGTTTGGGTGACGACCCATATAGACATACTAGGCGGGGTAGTCATGCACCCTTACCCTAGGCCTCTTGCAATAGGGAAAGTACTATTGGTAAGGTGGTTTACCGGGTATGTAGCGTTCGCGCAGTCGGGGGTATGTTGAATTGTTTGGTGTGCGAATACCGGGTATGTAGCGTTCGCGCAGTCGGTATCGTACTTGGTTGTAACAGGTTCATCGGGTATGTAGCGTTCGCGCAGTCGATGACCTGTCAAAGGTTAAATAATGCGGTTCATTGGGTTTGGAGCGTTCGCGCAGTCGATGCCGTATACAGTCAAAACCATTTCATAATTGGACCGAGAGCGTTAGTAGGGGTCTCGGTAGAACTCACTGAGATTGTATCTCACTGTTTAAATGTTGTTGTTTTACAGATAAACAGGGACAGAAGAAACCTCAGAGGCACGAGTAGGTGGCCCCGGGTGATGGAGGATGACTTAGTTTTATGTTTAAGTTTATTTTCCTTCTGTTGTCCATGTATTACAACACTATGGCATTAGTGTTTTGTTTATCCTTTTCCGCTTTCTTGTATGACTCTGATTACCACAGTTGCTGACAGTATGGTCTGAGTACCGTATGATCTTATTTGTGTATAAGATGGTTATGTTGTATTCCAGCAAAATTTTATAATGGTATTCAGTGTCTAAACAGGAAATTATTATCTCTGATGTTTATATATTGGCACGCTTTGGTATTTTACAAGTTAAATATACCGGGGTGTTACAGAAAATAAAGGGGCAAGAAAGTAAATGACTTGGAAAATAAAGGGCAAGAAAATAAATGACTTGGAAAATAAAGGGGCAAGAAAGTAAATGACTTGGAAAATAAAGGGGCAAGAAAGTAAATGTGCAAGAAAAATAAAAGACTTAGAAAATAAATTGCAAGAATTTAAATAGCAAGAAAGTAGAAGAAGATGAAGAACATGAAGAACATGAAGAACAATCTTTAGAGAATTTTTGAGATGAACTTTGTCACAAAATTCAAGTCCTTTACAAGTGAGGATCAAGGTCCTATTTATAGGAAAATATGAGGGAGGGGCAAAATAGTAAATTACAAGTTTTGGCAAAGATATGATCATCAACAAGTGGGCAAGGCAAAGCCATCAACAAGTGGGCAAAAATATCCATCAACAAGTGGAGAAAGCATAGCCATCAACAAGTTGACAAAGGGCTTAGGTTGAGGGCAAAATGCTCAAAAAGAAGAAAAAAAAATCAAGTTGGCAAAGGTGGCCATCAAAAAGTGGCCGTAGCCAAATTTTCCAGCATTTTGGCGCCCACGGCGCCCATGGCGCCCATGCATGCGCCAGTTCCTGCGCCTGTTTCTGTGTTGCGCCTGTGTTGCGTTTTTGGCGCCCATGGGTCCCTGTATTGCGCCAGTTTCGCCAGTTTTGCTCCTGTGTTGCGTTTTTGGCGCCCATGGCGCCCATGGGTCCCTGTCTTGCACCAGTTTGGCCAGTTTTCTCCTGTTTTGGGTTTTTTGGGGCCCTTGGCGCCCTGGGGGTGTCTAGTGCCTTAAAAATTGCTCCTCCTAAAAATATTTCCTTTTTTCTTCATTTTAGCTCATATTTTCTCTTTTGCTCCAAAATAAAACCTGAAAATAAAAAGCAAACATTTGTAGTAAAATAGCTCAAAGATATAAAATATAATTAAAATACCTAAAAAAACTTAATGAAAATAACTATTAAAAAGACTCTAAAAATAGACTTATCAGTCATATTCTTTCCCTTCATCTCTTTAATTTTCTTTGCAAGTTAATATTATTGTTTTATCATTGTTATTGCAATTCGAACTTTCTCAAGCACTTTATTTATGAAATCTTTATTTTTAAGTGATATTTTTAATTTCACAATTCACCCCCCTCTTGTGTTTGAAGTCTCTGGGTCAACACCCCTCTCTTCTCTCTTCGCAATCTCTCTTTCTTTTTTCTCAAAAATGCGCAAAAATGACCAAACCCTAGCCAATACCCTCATTCATGCGCCTATGCCTTTGGGCTCTTGGATCACGGGCCTCCTTCTACTACTCAGCTTAATTACTAAACACCACTCCCTGATTTAAATAAAACATCATATTATTATTTTAATATGACTTGTACCCATAAAATACCTAAATAACTTAATTAGATAAATAATTAAATTATTTGGGCGTTACATATGGCGTCTAATTTATCTTCTGATACCCTCAATGTTTAGCTTCTTTCTTTATTAACAACTGACATTATAAAGAAAGGAAAGGGTACAAGGGACATGGATAAGGAATCCTCAAAAAACAGCTAATTCCCTTTCGCATCAGATTACAGAAACCATTTCAAGTCCCAAAGGTACCTACAACAAAGCTATGCCCCTCGTGCAAGTTCATCAAGATGAAAAAAGTGTATTCCAAAAGACAGAGACGGGTGCACAAACCAGCAAACAGCAACATCAAAGGTGAAACTCAAAATTTGTGTTTGTGAAAATCAGAAACCAGCAAACCAGCAAACATCAAAGGTGCACAAACCAGCAAACATCAAAGGTGAAACATCAAACGTGTAACCCTAAAATACACAAATGTGAAAGAAGAGTTTACGTAGTTGCAGCGGTGGTGCTGTGGCGACAGTGGTTCTCCGTGCGAATTCGGCAATGCAGCAACGGAGACACGCATAAACGGAGACGCAGCAACGGAGACGCGCAACAACGGAGACGCGCAGCAACGAGACGCAGTGAAGGGAGACGCAGCAACGAGACGCAATGAAAGGGGGACACAGCAACGAGACGCAGTGAATGGTGGAAGAGATGATTGAGTATGCGCGCGAATGGTGAGAGGGAGAGACGGTGGAAGAGATGCGAATGGTGAGATGCTATATTTTAGCGAATGGGGGTGGTAGAGATGAGAGAGTACTGCGAATGATAATGTGAGGGAGCGAATGGTGGAAGAGATGCGAACGAATTGCAAAATCCTAATTTTTTTCGTTTCTATAACAGGTGGTTTTGTGACCCGTTATGGAAGCCTAAATTTTTGCACTTTCTATAACGATTATGCAATGGAACCGATATGAAAGATGGTTTTAGCACTTTCTATAACGGTTCGTGTGACAACCGTCGTAAAAATTATAATTTTAATTACAAAACTGCCACCACGTCACTTTTAACATCAAGTCGTTTTCAACCGATATGGATGACCGTTATAAAATGCATTTTTTCCACTAGTGCATGTACAGGGTTCACAATTTGAAATTTTAGAGGATCCCCACGTGACTCAAATTTTTGATAAAGGCAAAAATGGGCCCCAGTCTATGGATGACAATCAACATTGCATGGGAGGTGAATCCATAAAAAATGGGGGTGTTGTGAATAATGATAGCAAGAAAAGGAATGAATGCATGGTTCTCGATACCATGCATATGGAAACAACGTGATCAATGTTGTCTTTGGCCCTCTTTTATTTCCGTGTTTTTATGGCTGAGTTTAATGATTTAACTATTCTTTGTTGGATTATTAGGGGTGCTGTTAACATGGAGGGAAAGAAACATACGAGAACCCTTATTAGAAGACACCACCCATTGCTCTTAATTATTATGGAGACTCATTGTCCTTTCACCAGAGTAGAGAACTTTTGGAACTCTTGGTTATGAACGTTGCGCTATCTCTGAGGCTAATGGCCATTCAGGGGTCTTTGGATCTTAAAGTCTTTACATTGTGCCTATGTTTTGGATGTGATCGACATTTACTTCCAATCTGTTACTATCTCTCTTAAGTCTGGGAATACACTCTGGTATCAGGTATATATGGTAGCCCACATGCCACCAACAGAGATCATCTTTGGAGCTATCTTAAAGACCTACGCCATCACATAAATCATCCTTGGCTTCTAATCGGAGACTTCAATGAAATTTCCCTCCTATCGGAAGTTAGAGGAGGGAATTTCCCATCCAATGGTGCTTCCAAGTTTAATACGATGATAGATACTTGTCACCGACGGGAAGCTCTTTCACATGGTACCGCAAAGAAGAAGGATTCCCAAGGATTGCTAAAAGGCTTGATAGAGCCTTAAGTGAATGCGATTGATGTACTCTCTTTCCGGAAGCCTATGTTGAGAACTTAGTTCGGTGCCACTCAAATCATCGGCCTCTCCTTCTTAGAAGCATCGGTTTCATTCCGGAGAGGATGATACGTCCTTTTCGTTTCCAAGCAGCCCGGTTGACGCATAAGGACTTCTACGGGGTCACTACAAGAAAAGCCTGTTTTAGCTACCACCATTTGCGATGGAGCTTAATCCGCCAGTCGTTTGCCATGGATTTGCGACGGCATGTATAAAAAGTAAGAGGCGCAAAATTTCCCGCTGATGTTTGCCACGGATTTCGAAAACGGTCGCAATTTGCAACGGAGATACCGTCACAAGTGATCTTCACTTAAAACACCAAATACGCGTTCATATCATCAGTTTCCTTCTTCTTTCTATTTCTTTCTCAGACTCCCTCTCCCTCTCTGAACTTCCCTCACGCTGGCCCCCACCCTCACGCCGGTGCCCTCCATCAATCCTCCCTCTCGCGTCGCCGGCCACCACCGTTCCTTCTCCTCCTCACTTCCACTCCCTTTACGCCACCCGACCCAAACCCCAGAACCCATTGTGCGACCCAACTAGAACCCAAGTATTCTTCATCTATCGTAAGTATTGTTCTTCTATTCTATTCTACTTCTATTCTAATTAGAACCCTAATTTTTGATTTTCTAAAAACCCTAACATTCTCTTCCTAATTCTACAGTTTTAATCTTAACCCTAAGCCCCAATACTCTCCGGTTATTCTTCCCCTAAGCTCAATGTTTCTGGAAACAAGCTGACTTCCCTTCCTGGAACCATCTGTTAGTGCAGGTATGTAAGCAGTTCACAACAGTGTCATTTCTTTATATTGTTTTGTTTGTTTTTATGACCTATTTGAGTGCTAACTATCAACCATTTACAAATAGCTGAGTGAAATTAGAAAAGAAAATGGATTGATTAAAGATGTTTAACGATTAGATTAAAGATTAGACAGTAAGTAGTGTATGTATTGATTGGTACGTGTGTGAAATTAGAAAAAAAATTGATTGATTAAAGATGTATTGATTGGTACGTCTCACACCCCAAAGGTTATGTTTTGTTTGGTTTTTCTTTGTATACTTAATAATCAACTAATTTAGTTGGTTTGTTGATTTGAATCTAAATAATTCTTGGTTGTAAAGTGAGCATGCATGTGTTACAGTATTTGGTGGGACAGATATTATAAGTATATATTTTTAGGACAAAAATTATCCCCTTAGAAAAAAAATGGATTGAACTAAAATAAAATGCACACTGATAAAATTCACCACTCATTGGATTTACATTTTGTAGATATTGAATTTCCTTGAAAGTAAGGCATGAATGTTCTTATAACTTCTTCGTAGGTTGGTCTCTTGTAGTCAAATGCCTGCTTCACCAAGCTGTTGAGCCTCATTTGAGTGTTTTTTTTACAACGATACTTAACAACTTGTAGACTCCAAGAGTAATGAATTTCATGCATACATGAGCAAAAACTGTATTTTTACTTAAATTGGTCTAACTATAAGTCTTATAACAATGTTCTTTCATATTTTATCATTTTATTTGTGTTCAAACTATTTCAAGAAAACTACTTCAAGTGTGCAAACTTTTTGAAATATGTCACTAACAATTCAATGTTCTGTTTCTGTATATACCATCTCATTTCTTAAAGCAAACATCCTGAACTCAATTTAATAACTTCTTGAAATGATAAATGATTTAATTATCAATGATAGAATCCTTTTTGTATTGGATGATCAGGTCGTTGGTGGAGCTGGGAGATTGACTAATCTGGAAGTTCTCAAATCAATCACTTCTTCCCCTAGTGCACTTTGAAGCTTCTAGGTAAATATATTGGTTCAGTTGTTGCTCCAATTTTTATTTTCTGTTTCACCTTGATTTAATGAGTTAAAACCATTAGTGGAGAAAAATGAGAAACTGGGAATTTAAGGTAGATTTGTAGCTGATTTGCTTGTTTTGCTTTGGAACCATCCAGCTTTTGTTTTGGCATTATTAAAGATTTAGGATAGTGATTCATTATGATTGTAGTATATATCTATTATTTAATTCAATTGTAGTGTCTCTCTATATGTTTTCAGTTGCTTTATGCTTTGATTTATGCATAACTTTATTCATTACAATTCTTTTTTCTAGTAGTTTTTATATTGAAAGTACTCAATTTGGCCGCCAACATATGTGTTCTTATTCAACGCAATCTAAGTTTGATAATGTGTTGTGTAGAATAAAACTTCATTTTGAGTTAACCAAATATGGCATACCAAATACTATTGTAGGTTATAGCTTTATCAAGCCCAAATAGTCTAACCATTCTTTGATTCTCCATAGTAATTTATAGCTTTTGCAACATATACATAGCTTGGCTTTCATTAGGATATATTGAATCAGTTCCACCTATTTCATTCTGGGGGTTTTTTGAATTATTAATTCTTGGTACTCAATATAAAATGGGTTGCTATCATTACATAGTAATTGTGTTTGCAGCTGTGGCCTATAATTGTCTTGGCATATAAAATGGGTTGCTATCATTACATAGTAATTGTTTTGCTTTGGGTGAAAGAATTTTGAGGATTCTTTTTTTTTTTGTGTTTTGATTTGTGTGGATGTTTAATTTGCAGGAAGAAACTTTTACATACATTGATTTCTATTATTTGAACATATAGCTATTTGACTTATGGGTTGGCTTAGTAGAATTTTCAAAATAAACTGTTAACATACTTTATAAGTTTTTCCAAGTGCTAAAATGTTGCAGGTTTCTATTCTAGAAAATTTCAAGTTTCTAATACTTGTGTTGTTGTTGTTCTAGATTTTCCTGTTTTACACCCTTCATGTTTGATTTGTAATTTGGAGAAATTTGATATGGAATCTCTTGTCAAGGGCAAGATCTAAAAGTCTTGCTCAATGAAGTGCTTATATTGGAATTCAAGGGGCCTTGCTAATCCCCCCACAAGATTAGCGCTTAAAAAGCTTTGTTCCTCTAACAAGCCTGATTTCGTCTTTATTTCTGAGCCTTGGTGTTCTCTTGCTGATTTCCCGCGCAGGTATTGGTCTCGGTTGGGTATGAAAGTCTTTGCTACTAATGACCGGAATAACTTAAATCCTAACCTCTGGTGTGTCTGTACGGATAACTTCAATCCTACTGGTATCGCTTGCTCAGATCAGCATGTTTCCTTCTCAGTGGAGGTCAATAATACTACGGTTGGTATTTCTGCCATCTATGTTTCCTGTAGCTATCTGGTTAGGCGATCTCTGTGGCAGGATCTTTCTCTTCTCCAGCAAATTCATAACATCCCTTGGTGTTTTATGGGGGATTGGAACGCTATTTTGGGCAGCCATGAATATAGGGGCAGTGGCACCCCATCTCAAACAGCTTGTGAAGATTTTCAGAACTGGACCAATTTGAATAACTTGATTCATCTTCCGACTAGGGGTGTTCAGTACACTTGGTCTAATGGCCGTAAAGGCAAGGCTTTCACGGAGAAAAGACTTGATCGAGCTATTTGCAATAACGCCTACTTTACTTTTTATACAGGTATCTCTTGCTATACTCTTACTAAATCTAGATCTGATCATTTCCCTTTACTGCTTGATCTTCAGGCTACAGATGGTGCTCATCCCTCTTCTTTTAAATTCCTTCGCACCTGGGCGAGTCACCCTGACTGCCTGAATGTGATTAAGGAGGCTTGGCAATCTCATGTTGTTGGCTGCCCTATGGTGGTCCTCAATCAAAAGCTTAAAAATCTTAAGTTAAAGCTTAAGGCTTGGAATAAAGATGTCTTTGGGGACGTTAATCTTCGGGTGCAAGTTGCGACTGCATCCCTAGTCCACGTTCAAGCGCAGATTGATAATGATGGCTACTCAGAGTTGTTGGATGAGCAAGAAAAGGTCCATCAGCTTGAGCTGCAACAAGCTTTAGCTTCCCAAGAGGATTTTTGGCTCGAAAAATCTAGACTTAATTGGCACTCGCATGGTGATCGCAACACAAAATTTTTCCATCAGATGGTCAGGATTAGACATATTACCAAGAAAATAACTGCCCTAAAGCATGGTGATGTTCTTATTACTTCTCCTAATGATATTGAATCTCATGTTGTTAATTATTTTGAGAATATCTTCGCCTCTACTAACCAATGTCTTGATAATGGTATGGTGGAGGACATTATCCCTAATCTTGTTACAGGTGAGGAGAACACTACGCTCACCAACGTTCCTAATAGGGAAGAGATCAAGCAGGCCATCTTTGCTATGAATTCTAACGGTTCCCCTGGCCATGATGGCTTTGGCGCTTTCTTTTTTCAGCATTTCTGAGACATCATCGCGGATGACATGGTGAGCGCGGTTCAGCAATTCTTCAAGCATGGCTGGCTGCTACCGAATTTCAACTCTAATTTGGTGGTCCTTATTCCTAAAGTCAACGGTGCTAACAGTATTGAGAAGTTCCAGCCTATCGCCCTTGCTAACTTCAAGTTTAAGATTATTACTAAGGTGCTTGCTGACCGTCTCTCCAGAATTGCTCCTCGTATCGTTTCATCCCAGCAGCGTGGCTTTATTCAAGGTAGAAACATTTCGGACTGCATCTGCTTAACCTCGGAAGCCATTAATATGTTGCATAATATGTCGTTTGGCGGTAATATGGCTCTAAAGGTTGATGTCACGAAAGCTTTTGACACCTTGGATTGGAATTTCCTTCTTAGAGTCCTCAAGGCTTTTGGTTTTAATAGGAAATTCTGCGATTGGGTTAATGCTCTTTTGCATTCTGCAAAGCTTTCGTTCTCAGTCAATGGCAAGCCTTCTGGGTTATTTAGCTGCAAGCGGGGTGTGCGTCAAGGGGACCCCCTCTCCCCCTTCTTTTTTGCTTGGCTGAGGAGGTTTTGAGCAGAGGCATCTCCAAGCTGGTGCAGGATGGGGACCTTTAGTTAATCAATGGTCCTAGAGGTACTCAGGTTCCCTCTCATACCCTTTATGCTGATGACATCATGATTTTTTGCAAAGCTTCGCAGCGAAATCTTCATAGTCTCCTCAATTTCTTTACTAAGTATGGTGAAGCTTCTGGTCAGATTGTTAACTCTAGCAAATCTACCGTTCATTTGGGCACCATTCCCAATACCCGACAGCGTCGCATTGCCGATCTCCTGGGCTTCTCTATTGGCCAGTTGCCGTTCACCTACTTGGGTATTCCTATTTTCAAAGGCAAGCCTAAAGCTGTTTATTTAATGTCGACCGCTGACAAGATTAAAGCCAAGTTGTCAGCTTGGAAAGCCTCGCTTCTATCTATTGCCGGAAGAGCGCAGCTGGTCAAGTCGGTTGTTCAAAGTATGTTAATTTACAGCTTCATGATTTACAAATGGCGTACTTCTCTGTTGAATACGGTGGATTCTTGGATTAGAAATTTCATTTGGTCAGGTGACGTCAATCAGCGTAAAGTAGTTACTGTGGCGTGGCATAAGGTTTGTAGGCCAACCTCTGAGGGGGGGGTCTTGGGATTAGGTCCCTTAAAGATACTAATAAGGCAGCCTGTCTAAAACTTAGCTGGGAGCTCAGCATTTCCCAAAATAGTTGGGCTGTCTTGTTAAGGTCCCGGGTCTTCAGAAATAATACTCCGATTTCTCATCATATCAGGTCATCTTTGTGGGGTAATTTGCGTGATCAACTCTCCGCCATTCAAGAAAACTGCATTTGGCAAATTGGTAAAGGTGACTGTATAAACTTTTGGCTTGATCCCTGGGTGTCGGCCCCTCTGGTAAATCTTCTCAATGTCCCTGAGCATCTTCAGCACTCTCTCAAGGCCCGTGTTTGCGACTTCATTCAAAATGGTCACTGGTGTATTCCAACATCTCTTTCAAATATCTTTCCTCAGCTGGCTTCGCTCCTTAATGAAAAAGATCTGCCTTCCTTTGACTCTCAGGATCAGCTAATTTGGAAGAACTCTACCGATGGTATGCTTACTTTCAAAACTGCTTATCTTTTCCATAGACCTATTGGGCAGCCTGTTAGGTGGTTCAAAAACATTTGGCGGAGTGTTATCCCTCCATCCAAGTCTCTTCTTATGTGGAGCATCCTCAATAACCATATGCCAACTGATGAGCAGCTTAGAAGTCGTGGTTGTGCCACTGTTTCCATGTGTAGTCTCTGTGAAGCGGACTATGAGTCTTCCTTACATCTTTTCTGTGAGTGTTCTTTCGCTAAACAGCTTTGGGACTGGCTTAGTGGTAAGCTTTCTCTTAATATTGACACTTCCTCCCCGGAGACGATTATTGAGGTTTGTTTGCGCCCTTAGTCTGACCAAGTGCAGGATGTTGTATCCGCTGCTGTTATTAATGATTTTTGGGCTATTCGGCACTCTCGGAATACGCTTTGTTTTGACAACAAGAAGATCTTGCCCACTTATCTGAAAAACTTGATCACGGCAAATGTGAACATTTCTGGCAATCTCAGCAAGGGATCCACCTCTACCTCCATGCAGGACTTTTCGATTCTTAAGGCTTTCTCGGTTGATTGTAAGCCTCGTAAGGCTCCTACAACTATAGAGGTTCTTTGGAAATCTCCTTCTTGCTTTTGGGTTAAGTGTGATACTGATGGCGCTGCGAGGGGTTCTCCAGGTTTAGCTGCCTGTGCGGGCATTTTTCGCGACAGTAATGCTGAAATTCTGGGTTGTTTTATGCTCCCCTCGGTACAAATTATGCTCTTCAAGCTGAACTCGTTGGTGTCATGGTAGCCATTGGAGTGGCTTTCCACAAAGGTTGTCATCGTTTATGGATTGAGAGTGACTCTCAGCTCGCTGTTATGGCCTTCTCGTCTCACTCCATTGTGCCTTGGAGTCTTCGTAATCGGTGGCTTAATTGCATGGTTCTTCTCAAATCCATGATTTTCAGTGGCACTCATATTTATAGGGAAGGGAATCATTGTGCTGATAAGCTTGCGTCTCATGGAACTACCATGTCTGGTTTCCAATGGTGGAATTCTATTCCCATTTTTATTAAGGATGACTTTCTCCGTAATAGGGCCGGTCTTCCTTATTTTCGTTTCAGGCATTAATTTTGTTTGCAAGGGTTTTGGTGTATGTCCCCCCTTGCCTTTTTGTAATTTTGTTTTTTGGTTTTTTAATGAAATAGGGGGGAGTACTCTTTCCTTCTAGATGTTTTTATCCCTAAGGAGGGTTTTGCATCAGAAGGTTTTAACGAGACTCCTTTCCTTTTGTTTAAAAAAATTGCTCTCTCTCTCTCTTTGATATATTGAGAATTTTAAATGTGCAGAATGGAATTTCCTCCTTCGCACTGCCTTTGGATGTATGATAGGTTGTTTCCAAAAAGACCGGGTTTGAAACAATCTTTTGTAGATGGCATGTATGAGTTTATTCTTTTTGCAATGACATAAGAACAATTTAGAGTTGAAGGGGGGATTCGATGTCCGTGCGTCAAAGCACCACATACATCTCGACTAGTTCGTGCCTGCGGAGCGAACAAAAACCTCTTTTTAATTCTGATGTGAATGTGGAAAGATTAGGAGTCCAACAGAGGTCATTGGTCACTTGAAGAGAGTTGGGTTTAGGCTTACTTATTGGATTTGGATGAGTAATGGTGAGAAAGAGTTTGATGTCGTCCCATTGGTTGGCGAAAATTGTAGGGGTGCTGCAAGTAATTCCGCGGATATAGAATGTGGTGAAAAAATCAACTTGATGCAGAATATGGTTTGTGACGGTCTTGGGGTGAATGTGTCATTCGAAGAGGAGCAATATGATAAGATGGAAGAGGTTCCGAATGAGCAACCACAAAGATTTTATAATCTGTTGTTAGATGCAAACAAACCATTGTTTGAAGGGTCATCATACTCAAAGTTATCAATTTGTGCCAAGCTTTTAGCTCTCAAATCGTCGAGTAATACATCTGAGGTGGGAATGGACTTGATATGTCACTACAAAAAAAAGTGTGATTAGCGACGAATTTTAGGAACGGATTGGTCGTCCGTCGCTAAAATCAAAATTAGCGACGGAAATGTACAAAATTTGCGACGGATTGAAAACGAGGTATTTAGCGACGGAAATTGGCTAAATTAGCGATGGATTTAACATGGCGCTAAATTTGAAAATTTTGGTTCGAATTAGCGACGGATTTCCCTCGCTAAAATCTGTCGCTAATCTTTGGAAACTGTGCCACTGACCGTTGCAGTTTATTTGACACGTGACCAAAGTTAGCGACAGATTTCCCTCGCTAAAATCCGTCGCTAATCTGTGGAAACTGTGGCACTCTGACCGTTGCAGTTTATTTGACACGTGGCCAAAGTTAGCGACGGAATTCCCTCACTAAATCCGCCGCTAACTGTTAATTTTTTTTATAAACCCGAATTCTTTCTTTCCTCTTTCATTTCTTCCTCTTCTCCGTTTTTTCCTCTTCCTCTTTCATTTATTCTTACCACCACCACCATCATCTTCTCCCCTCAACACCACCACACCACCACCACCACCACCACCACACCATCCTCTTTCATTTCTTTTCCTTCTCCATTTTCCTCTTCCTCTTTCATTTCTTCCTCTTCCTCTTTCATTTCTTCTTACCACCACCACCATCAACTTCTCCCTTCAACACCACACCACCACACCACATCCACCACACCATCCTCTTTCATTTCTTCTTCTTCTTCCTCTTTCATTTCTTTTCCTTCTCCATCTTCCTCTTCCTCTTTCATTTTTTCTTACCACCATCATCTTCTCCCTTCAACACCACACCACCACCACACCATTTTTTCTTCCCTTATCTCCCCAACCCCTTATATTTCCCTCTCTCTATCTGAACCACACCACCAGTGTTTTTTTTTATTTAAAAAAATGAGATTAGCGACGGATTTTAGCGACGGATATTCGTCGCTAACACTGATTAAGCATAGCCCGACACGTGGTGTGTAATTAGCGACGGAAAATCTGTCGCCAATTTTAGCGACAGATTTTATTCCCTCGCTAGCCGTTAGCGACAAGATTTTTAGCGGCGGAATTGTTCCGTCGCTAATAATCATTAGCGAGGGAAAAATCTGTCGCTAATGCGCTGTTTTTTGTAGTATGTGATATGATGTCAGGCGTGATACCTGTGAATGAAAATTTGCCAAAGAATTTTTACGAGGCCAAGAGGTTAGTTTCTAATTTGGGATTGGAAGCTAGAAGGATCGATTGTTGTCCGAAAGGTCACATGTTGTATTATGACAATGAGTTTGGGAAAAAGGATGTTGCGCTACTTGGATGCAAATTTTGTAATGCACCGAGGTATCATGCTCGCAAAAGGGGGACTAGTAGTAAGAATAAACCAGTTCCGGTGAAGTCAATGTTCTACTTGCCAATAATTCCAAGGTTGCAGATAATGTTTGCATCCGAGCACACTGCAGGGAAAATGATGTGGGATTTTGAGAATAAATGTCCCGGTGTGTTGCGTTATCTGTCTGATGGGGAAGCATGGAAACACTTTGATCGGGTACACTTTGATCACGTACGGCTTGGGTTATGCTCCGATGGTTTTACGCCAGATCCCCAAGCATTGGCTTCACCATATTCTTGCTGGCCCGTTATTGTTACCCTGTACAACCTTCCCCTTGAGATGTGTATGACTAAACCTTACATGTTTTTGAATTGTCTTATACCTGGCCCAGAAAATCCAAAAGCAGGCATTGACATCTATTTAAAACCACTAATTGATGATTTGAAGAGGTTGTGGGATGGTGTCTTAACTTACGATTACGCCCGAAAGGAGAATCTTATGATGAGAGCCGCTTTAATGTGGACCAATAATGACTTCCCTGCTTATGGCATGTTGTCTGGTTGGCAAACTCAGGTAAATTAGCATGTCCACATTGTATGGAGCATACAAAGGCATTTACCTTGAAACACAGGGGTAAGAGTTCTTGGTTTGACTCGCATCGTAGGTTTTTACCACATGATAATGCATTTAGAAGGAACAAAAATGCATTTAAGAAGAAGGAAGTTGAAAATGATGAGCCGCCTCCTCGGTTGACTCCAGACCAGGTTTGGGATAGAGTTAGAGATTTGCCCAAAATCAAAGATGATCCCCTTGTTTCTCGATTTGATGGATATGGACAAGCGCGTAATTGGACAAAGAGGAATATCTTTTGGGATCTCCCATATTGGAAATATAATTTATTGAGGCACAATCTTGATGTGATGCACATAGAGAAGAATTTTTTTGCCAATATATTTAACACAGTGATGAGCATAACGGGCAAAAAAAAGGACAATGATAAGGCGAGATTGGACGTTACTCTTTACTGCAATCGAAAGGACTTAAATTTGAAGCCACAAGCTAATGGAAAGATGCTCAAACCCAAAGCATGTTACTCATTAACTATCGAGCAAACAAATTCAGCTTATCATTGGATAAAAGAACTGAAATTCCCAGATGGATATTCTTCTAATTTGGCAAACTGTGTTGATATGAAAAAGAGAAGAATGATTGGCATGAAAAGCCATGATTGTCATGTATTTATGGAATGTTTACTCCCTATTGCGTTTAGTTCTTTACCGACGCATGTTCTAAATCCGCTAACTGAAGTGAGTCAATTTTTTAAGGATTTGTGTTCTGCGTCTTTAAGAGATGTTGACCTTGTTAGGATGGAACAGAACATTTCATTCATTCTATGTAAGTTGGAGAGAGTATTTCCACCTGGTTTCTTTGATTCTATGGAGCATCTCCCCGTTCATCTAGCATATGAAGCAAGACTTGGTGGACCAGTTCAGTACAGGTGGATGCATCCATTTGAAAGGTATCATTTTGACAACTAATTCATTTTTTTCCATTTTAGGTCAGTATAATTTTCCATCTAATCAAGTTGTTTTATGATTCAAGGATGATTCTAAACGATCGGTGAAAAACAAGGCGAGGGTTGAAGGATCGATTTGTGCATCATACTTTCACCGCGAAATAACCCACTTTTGCTCACATTATCTCACCAACTTCACGTTGAGAAATAAAAGGAATGAAATGCAAAATGATTGTGTTAGACACTGATTAATGTTATCGGTTTTCAGCCATTCCGGTCGCCATTCTGGGAAGGATTCGATTCATTGGTTAACGGATGCGGAGTATAACTCAGTTCATGTTCATGTGTTGAACAATTGCACTGAAGTTAAACCATACGTTGAGTACGTATATCAATATTTTCATTCAATTAATTCTTCATATCTGTCAGCTCATTTAGTACGTATCATCTAATTTGATCAGGTCATTGTTGTTGTCTGATGTAAGAGATGATCAGGCATCTGCTCATATATATGAAAGTTTTCCAAAATGGTTTCAAGAAAAAGTAAGTGTTGAGTTACTTGTTCCTCAACCTTAATCACGTGTTCCTCAAGAAATAACTTGATTGTATGTCACGTACGTAGGTTTACTCCGAGGAACCAACTCCAATCAATCAACACTTGAGAAACTCATCTGATGGTCCATTCTACAAAAGTGAAAGAGTATCACACATTTTTCGTGACCCACTCATGGACGAAAAACAAAGCAACAATTTACAGCGGAGTTTAATCCAACACATTTATGAACTAGAGTTCAATGCGTTAGACTACGCTAAAACTGTAGTGTTGTTTTATTGTGTCTGGTTTGTTCCATCAGCTATAGGCACCAAAATGGATCCAATGTATAATAGAGTGGACATACAAATGGACAAAAGATATCCAACGTTTGATCCGTTTATAATGGCAAAGAATGTGAGATAAGTGTGCTATGTTCCTTATCCGTCAATTCGAAGAGACAAGCGAGGTTGGTGTGTCGCAATCAAGACAAAGCCAAGGAGTCGCATTGAAATAGATGAGCCAGTGGAAGATGTTGCCTATCAAACAGATGATATGTCACATGTAAATGAAGTTAATGAGGTTGAACTAATTTCTAACTTACGTGATTTGGAAAGCAATGGTGAAGAAGTGGATCCAAACAACTTGGAAGGAGAGGACTCACATGAGGTTCCAGTTGATGTAGAAGATGAAGACGATGAAGAAAATGAAGATGATGAATGGCCAGAAGATTAGATATATATATATATATATATAATGTGTTTGTGCTTGAATTGTGTGAATTGATGTATCCAAACAACTTGAACCACTTTAAATTCATATTTGTGTTTGAATTGTGTGTGAATGGACGTATCCAAACAACTTCAACCGCTTTGTAATTGATGTTTGTGTTTGAATTGAGTGTGAATTGTTTCATGAATTTTTTTAGAAGTAAAGTTTATGTTTTTAAATTGTTTGTGTTTGTGTTTATGTTTAATTTCCTCTGCAGCATGGCATCAGGTGGAGGTGATTCGTCGCCACCTAGACCACCCCATGATCGTAAGGGGAAGTCTAAAGTTGTCCCTCATCGTAAGAAAAGGAGGGTGATATGCGTCGAGGACATTGGCGACTATTTAGAGATGCCTACGAAATCTACCCCTACATAGACACGCCCAGCACATGCAGGTAGAGTGAGATCATTGCAGATTCCTCTGACACAGACGCAACAGACCTCTGGAGTTAGGTCCTTAGATACGCCACAACAGACCTCTGGAGTTAGGTCCTTACAGCAGACCTCTGGAGTTAGGTCCTTACAGCAGACCTCTGCAGTTAGGTCCTTCCATATTGGATCTAGTTCGTCGTCGCGAGTTACTCCTTCACCTACTCCATCTCCCCGAGATGTACATGGTAATACTTCCTATGCACGAGTGACTCCTCCACCATCACAGAGTCCTCCATATTGCATGATTCCGGAACCAGGCTTTCGTGCGATACCTACTCCTACCCCTTCACCAGATGCTGTGCCTACTCCGACCCCTTTGCCATCACCGATAGAGCCACTTTCACCTGGAGATGATATGATACCTGATGATGATCAGATGCATGATGTTGAGGGGGGGGGGGTGATGATGAGGATGATGATGAGATTATGTTACGCGACGGGTGAGTTGTCATATGTGTTGAGAAGGGAGGGTATGTAAAGTTTTTTATAACTTTGTTTGATTGATTGTTTTGTCATATATATAATGTGTTTTAATCATTTCAATTGTTTTAACTTCGCAGGTTTCGTCCTTTAAGGCCAGTCGCAAATTGTACGCGACTGACTATTCGCAAGTTATATGTAACAGCCCGAAAATAGTAGATTAATTTTCTAGTTAATTAAATGAGGTTTAGGTGGTAGGAGATAATTAATTAATTGATTTAATTCATTATTTTGGGTTTTGAGTGTTAAATAAATAGAATATTAGAAATAATTAGTTGTTAGTATATGTGGATAGGTGGTGGCGAATTAGAGGTGTTAGTGGAGGCCCATGATTAAGTCATAAACTAAGAAAGCCCATGATTGGTTAAGTGAGCCTATAAATAAGGAGTTTTTAAGTTAGGGTTTCATTAGTTGAGAAAATTAGATTTTGTGAGAGAGTGAGAGCTAAGGAGTGGCGGCCAAGGCAAGGAAAAAGAGAGGAATTTCGTGGCTTCCATAGAGAAAAAGAAAGAGAGGAGTTCGTGACCAAGAAAGAAAAGAGGAGAGAGAAGAAAAGCTAAGTTTTTCAAGGTTTCTAAGCCTAAGGATTCGAGTTCTTCAATAAGGTAAGGGGGCTCTCGTTCATAGTTAATAATTTATAAACCACGAAATCATGAGGACTAGGTGTTAGGAGTAGTTGTTTAAATTGCTGTTGATGTTTATAATATCTATATGTGGCTGAAGTGTGATGGTTGTTTGTGTTGTTGAATTCACTGTTTTGAGATGTTCTGACATAGGTTTAGTATTTCAGTGACTGAGAACGTTTTACTAATTGAAAAATTATGTGGTTTGTCATTTCGAAAACTTGATTGAATGCTTGTTAATTTGACGCTGGTTTGGTTGCGTTTAGAGCTGTGAAGATCGAGTTATGAATTCCACAAGTTAGGGTAATATTCTGGAAGCATTCTGGACATAGGTTCGGTATTTTTAAAACTGGGAACCTTCTGTTCGTCAAAAAATTATGGGACTTTTTTTGTTAGAAAACAGACTTAATTTTGGTTACTTTGGCACTGGTTTGGTTAAATTTGGAGTAGTGTAGCTCGAGTTATGAGCGTCCCAAGTCAGGTCAAATTTCTGGACTTAAACTAGGTATAGGTTCAGTGTTTCAGGTCTTGTGTCTTCAATTGAACTCTGATTTGAACGATTCTTTTTCCATTAGAAACTATACTCAAATTGCTTTTGTTAAGGCTAAGGTTTTGTTCCATTTGGTCAAGTGTAAGTCAGTTTAGAGTGATTTGAAGTGGAAGGACAGAATCTGTCCAGTCTGGGAACCATTCGGGTTGTTTCTAAAAACTGTACTAACTGGCTAATAATGTAAAGGTGATGTTTATGGCGATGTCGTGATGTGATTGTGATGTTTATGATGCATATTAATGGTGAATATATCTTGGTGTGATTGGTGTGCTATCCTTAGAGCTGAAAATTTGGAGATGTATAATGGTGTTGTATATATTTATATGGTGTGAATAATTATTGGTGAATGGGGTCTATGATCCTCTTTTGGTGTTGGTGAATAAGTAAAACTATTGGTGAATATGCTATGGCGTACTTTGGTGATTTTGGTGTGTTTGATGCATTGTCATGGTGTCACATAATCATATGCATTTTTGGTGAATAGGCTTCGGCCTTAGGCTTCGGCCTTATTATAAATTTCTGGTGAATAGGCCTCGGCCTCCTAAAATATTTTGGTGTTTGGTGAATGCCCTCAAGGCAATTTTGGTGAATGGATCCACATGCATATGCCCAGTGGAGTTTTGGGTTGCATCTCATACATTGCATACGCGTCCTGTGTTTGATTGCGTCTTCTTGAACTAATGGTGTAACTGCATTCTGGGTGTAACTGTATTTGGTGTGACGGTACTTGGTGTAACAGTATTCGGCGTAACTGGATTTGGTGTAACTGTATTATTGGTGTAGTAAATTGATGGTATCCCTGGTGTGCCTATTATACTGTGTTTCTTGTTTTATCTATTATTATCTATGTATTGAGACTCACCCTACTGCGTCGTGTTGCCTCGTATGTCGGCAACCTGCAGGTGACGGTGACTGAAGGTGGCTAGAGATTCTTCTTCTAGTATGGTCGAGTCGGCTCTGATACGTAGCACTCGGGAGGGTTGTCCTTGTGTCTTTCCTAATGTGTTATGTTTATGCCTTTCTAAGTTGTAAACCTTTTGAAGTATGATTGCCAAGTTAAACCTTTTTATTTCCGCTGCATGTTTTTGAAAAGAAGTTAGTTATAATTAAAGTACTCTGTTTGCGAAGTGGTTTTCCGGTTCGAAAAATGTGACACCCTTTTGGCGCGAAAAACTCTGATATTTTTTTAATAAACCGTTGGGTAGAAAAAGGGGTGTTACATTAGTGGTATCAGAGCAATGGTTGGTCCGTCCGGCCAAGTCATCGAGTCGTTGTGTCGGTTAGCGACCAACTGTTGTCTTTTTAGTGCTAACCAATGTTTGCGTTGCAGGTACATCAAAAGTTGCCAATGGTAAGTGATCTAGTGGGGGAGACATCCCTACTAGTGTTAGGTGTTTTGTGTATCCCTATGTGCTGTTGTCTGGTTTGTTTTTGACCTTCCCTGCTGTGTGAACTGTGTGTGATTGTTAGTGGGAGAGTGTTAGTTTTAGCGGGTAAATTTCGAGGGCGAAATTCTTTTTAGGGGGGAGAGTTGTAACAGCCCGAAAATAGTAGATTAATTTTCTAGTTAATTAAATGAGGTTTAGGTGGTAGGAGATAATTAATTAATTGATTTAATTAATTATTTTGGGTTTTGAGTGTTAAATAAATAGAATATTAGAAATAATTAGTTGTTAGTATATGTGGATAGGTGGTGGCGAATTAGAGGTGTTAGTGGAGGCCCATGATTAAGTCATATACTAAGAAAGCCCATGATTGGTTAAGTGAGCCTATAAATAAGGAGTTTTTAAGTTAGGGTTTCATTAGTTGAGAAAATTAGATTTTGTGAGAGAGTGAGAGCTAAGGAGTGGCGGCCAAGGCAAGGAAAAAGAGAGGAATTTCGTGGCTTCCATAGAGAAAAAGAAAGAGAGGAGTTCGTGACCAAGAAAGAAAAGAGGAGAGAGAAGAAAAGCTAAGTTTTTCAAGGTTTCTAAGCCTAAGGATTCGAGTTCTTCAATAAGGTAAGGGGGCTCTCGTTCATAGTTAATAATTTATAAACCACGAAATCATGAGGACTAGGTGTTAGGAGTAGTTGTTTAAATTGCTGTTGATGTTTATAATATCTATATGTGGCTGAAGTGTGATGGTTGTTTGTGTTGTTGAATTCACTGTTTTGAGATGTTCTGACATAGGTTTAGTATTTCAGTGACTGAGAACGTTTTACTAATTGAAAAATTATGTGGTTTGTCATTTCGAAAACTTGATTGAATGCTTATTTATTTGACGCTGGTTTGGTTGCGTTTAGAGCTGTGAAGATCGAGTTATGAATTCCACAAGTTAGGGTAATATTCTGGAAGCATTCAGGACATAGGTTCGGTATTTTTAAAACTGGGAACCTTCTGTTCGTCAAAAAATTATGGGACTTTTTTTGTTAGAAAACAGACTTAATTTTGGTCACTTTGGCACTGGTTTGGTTAAATTTGGAGTAGTGTAGCTCGAGTTATGAGCGTCCCAAGTCAGGTCAAATTTCTGGACTTAAACTAGGTATAGGTTCAGTGTTTCAGGTCTTGTGTCTTCAATTGAACTCTGATTTGAACGATTCTTTTTCCATTAGAAACTATACTCAAATTGCTTTTGTTAAGGCTAAGGTTTTGTTCCATTTGGTCAAGTGTAAGTCAGTTTAGAGTGATTTGAAGTGGAAGGACAGAATCTGTCCAGTCTGGGAACCATTCGGGTTGTTTCTAAAAACTGTACTAACTGGCTAATAATGTAAAGGTGATGTTTATGGCGATGTCGTGATGTGATTGTGATGTTTATGATGCATATTAATGGTGAATATATCTTGGTGTGATTGGTGTGCTATCCTTAGAGCTGAAAATTTGGAGATGTATAATGGTGTTGTATATATTTATATGGTGTGAATAATTATTGGTGAATGGGGTCTATGATCCTCTTTTGGTGTTGGTGAATAAGTAAAACTATTGGTGAATATGCTATGGCGTACTTTGGTGATTTTGGTGTGTTTGATGCATTGTCATGGTGTCACATAATCATATGCATTTTTGGTGAATAGGCTTCGGCCTTAGGCTTCGGCCTTATTATAAATTTCTGGTGAATAGGCCTCGGCCTCCTAAAATATTTTGGTGTTTGGTGAATGCCCTCAAGGCAATTTTGGTGAATGGATCCACATGCATATGCCCAGTGGAGTTTTGGGTTGCACCTCATACATTGCATACGCGTCCTGTGTTTGATTGCGTCTTCTTGAACTAATGGTGTAACTGCATTCTGGGTGTAACTGTATTTGGTGTGACGGTACTTGGTGTAACAGTATTCGGCGTAACTGGATTTGGTGTAACTGTATTATTGGTGTAGTAAATTGATGGTATCCCTGGTGTGCCTATTATACTGTGTTTCTTGTTTTATCTATTATTATCTATGTATTGAGACTCACCCTACTGCGTCGTGTTGCCTCGTATGTCGGCAACCTGCAGGTGACGGTGACTGAAGGTGGCTAGAGATTCTTCTTCTAGTATGGTCGAGTCGGCTCTGATACGTAGCACTCGGGAGGGTTGTCCTTGTGTCTTTCCTAATGTGTTATGTTTATGCCTTTCTAAGTTGTAAACCTTTTGAAGTATGATTGCCAAGTTAAACCTTTTTATTTCCGCTGCATGTTTTTGAAAAGAAGTTAGTTATAATTAAAGTACTCTGTTTGCGAAGTTGTTTTCCGGTTCGAAAAATGTGACACCCTTTTGGCGCGAAAAACTCTGATATTTTTTTAATAAACCGTTGGGTAGAAAAAGGGGTGTTACATTAGTGGTATCAGAGCAATGGTTGGTCCGTCCGGCCAAGTCATCGAGTCGTTGTGTCGGTTAGCGACCAACTGTTGTCTTTTTAGTGCTAACCAATGTTTGCGTTGCAGGTACATCAAAAGTTGCCAATGGTAAGTGATCTAGTGGGGGAGACATCCCTACTAGTGTTAGGTGTTTTGTGTATCCCTATGTGCTGTTGTCTGGTTTGTTTTTGACCTTCCCTGCTGTGTGAACTGTGTGTGATTGTTAGTGGGAGAGTGTTAGTTTTAGCGGGTAAATTTCGAGGGCGAAATTCTTTTTAGGGGGGAGAGTTGTAACAGCCCGAAAATAGTAGATTAATTTTCTAGTTAATTAAATGAGGTTTAGGTGGTAGGAGATAATTAATTAATTGATTTAATTAATTATTTTGGGTTTTGAGTGTTAAATAAATAGAATATTAGAAATAATTAGTTGTTAGTATATGTGGATAGGTGGTGGCGAATTAGAGGTGTTAGTGGAGGCCCATGATTAAGTCATATACTAAGAAAGCCCATGATTGGTTAAGTGAGCCTATAAATAAGGAGTTTTTAAGTTAGGGTTTCATTAGTTGAGAAAATTAGATTTTGTGAGAGAGTGAGAGCTAAGGAGTGGCGGCCAAGGCAAGGAAAAAGAGAGGAATTTCGTGGCTTCCATAGAGAAAAAGAAAGAGAGGAGTTCGTGACCAAGAAAGAAAAGAGGAGAGAGAAGAAAAGCTAAGTTTTTCAAGGTTTCTAAGCCTAAGGATTCGAGTTCTTCAATAAGGTAAGGGGGCTCTCGTTCATAGTTAATAATTTATAAACCACGAAATCATGAGGACTAGGTGTTAGGAGTAGTTGTTTAAATTGCTGTTGATGTTTATAATATCTATATGTGGCTGAAGTGTGATGGTTGTTTGTGTTGTTGAATTCACTGTTTTGAGATGTTCTGACATAGGTTTAGTATTTCAGTGACTGAGAACGTTTTACTAATTGAAAAATTATGTGGTTTGTCATTTCGAAAACTTGATTGAATGCTTATTTATTTGACGCTGGTTTGGTTGCGTTTAGAGCTGTGAAGATCGAGTTATGAATTCCACAAGTTAGGGTAATATTCTGGAAGCATTCAGGACATAGGTTCGGTATTTTTAAAACTGGGAACCTTCTGTTCGTCAAAAAATTATGGGACTTTTTTTGTTAGAAAACAGACTTAATTTTGGTCACTTTGGCACTGGTTTGGTTAAATTTGGAGTAGTGTAGCTCGAGTTATGAGCGTCCCAAGTCAGGTCAAATTTCTGGACTTAAACTAGGTATAGGTTCAGTGTTTCAGGTCTTGTGTCTTCAATTGAACTCTGATTTGAACGATTCTTTTTCCATTAGAAACTATACTCAAATTGCTTTTGTTAAGGCTAAGGTTTTGTTCCATTTGGTCAAGTGTAAGTCAGTTTAGAGTGATTTGAAGTGGAAGGACAGAATCTGTCCAGTCTGGGAACCATTCGGGTTGTTTCTAAAAACTGTACTAACTGGCTAATAATGTAAAGGTGATGTTTATGGCGATGTCGTGATGTGATTGTGAAGTTTATGATGCATATTAATGGTGAATATATCTTGGTGTGATTGGTGTGCTATCCTTAGAGCTGAAAATTTGGAGATGTATAATGGTGTTGTATATATTTATATGGTGTGAATAATTATTGGTGAATGGGGTCTATGATCCTCTTTTGGTGTTGGTGAATAAGTAAAACTATTGGTGAATATGCTATGGCGTACTTTGGTGATTTTGGTGTGTTTGATGCATTGTCATGGTGTCACATAATCATATGCATTTTTGGTGAATAGGCTTCGGCCTTATTATAAATTTCTGGTCAATAGGCCTCGGCCTCCTAAAATATTTTGGTGTTTGGTGAATGCCCTCAAGGCAATTTTGGTGAATGGATCCACATGCATATGCCCAGTGGAGTTTTGGGTTGCATCTCATACATTGCATACGCGTCCTGTGTTTGATTGCGTCTTCTTGAACTAATGGTGTAACTGCATTCTGGGTGTAACTGTATTTGGTGTGACGGTACTTGGTGTAACAGTATTCGGCGTAACTGGATTTGGTGTAACTGTATTATTGGTGTAGTAAATTGATGGTATCCCTGGTGTGCCTATTATACTGTGTTTCTTGTTTTATCTATTAGTATCTATGTATTGAGACTCACCCTACTGCGTCGTGTTGCCTCGTATGTCGGCAACCTGCAGGTGACGGTGACTGAAGGTGGCTAGAGATTCTTCTTCTAGTGTGGTCGAGTCGGCTCTGATACGTAGCACTCGGGAGGGTTGTCCTTGTGTCTTTCCTTATGTGTTATGTTTATGCCTTTCTAAGTTGTAAACCTTTTGAAGTATGATTGCCAAGTTAAACCTTTTTATTTCCGCTGCATGTTTTTGAAAAGAAGTTAGTTATAATTAAAGTGCTCTGTTTGCGAAGTGGTTTTCCGTTTCGAAAAATGTGACACCCTTTTGGCGCGAAAAACTCTGATATTTTTTTAATAAACCGTTGGGTAGAAAAAGGGGTGTTACATTATACCACTACCCATGGTCTAGTTGGTTAGAGCTTAATAAGAATGAGCGAAACCATATTTTTAACGATTTTAGAGTAAGTGTACATTTTAACACATCACATTGTTTGTCGTTTTTTAGAGTAAGTGTACATTCTCAATGTTGATTTAATGTAACATTTGTTTTGTAAATGTTTTCAGAATGCAGAAGAAAGTTGCATGGCGTAAGTCTCAGGAGGCCGCCGTTCGGGATCTTTTTCATACGAAAGCTACTCTCTGACTCCCTTAGATGCTCAGACGTGTCCGCATGGGGAGGGACCGGCCTCTTTGGATGGGGGATCTAGTCTATAATCACTTAAGAAATCACACATGGAATGATCAAAATTCAAAGCTAAGTGTGAGCAGAATAAGAAGAAAATGGCATCAGAAAAAGGTGGAAGCTTGCACACTGGAGGTTCTATCTCTATGTTGCAGCATTCAGAAAGATTGGTATATTCTTAAACTTATATTTTCCTTATGTCAATATAATAATTTACCATTTACAAACTTAAGTTATTAATTATAGCCCAAGAAGATGGGGCGGAAGCCACATGTAGATGAGCTTCATTGCCATACTCACATTAGGAAGGGCACAAGTGAGTTTGTAGAGGACCGCGCTCGCATTACTCAGGTAAAAAGAATTTTGTCATATATATAAGTTAGTTTATATGAATTGAATTTGTGTGTTTGGAAGTTGTTGAATCGATTATAATTGGTCTCACTTAATTTATTGAACTTATAGTTGGTTATGTGAATTGTAAATATAAGTTAGTTTATGTGTATTGAATTAATGTGTTTGGAAGTTGTTGAATCGGTTATAATTGGTCTCACTTAGTTTATTCAACTTATAGTTGGTTATGTGTTATGTGAATTTAATTGGTGTGTTTGGAAGTTGTTGAATTGGTTATAATTGGTCTCACTTAGTTTAGTGAACCTAGAGTTGGTTATGTGAATTGGAAATATAAGTTTGTTTATGTGAATTGAATTGCTGTGTTTGGAAGTTGTTGAATTGGTTATGATTGGTCTCACTTAGTTTATTGAACTTATAGTTGGTGTGTTTGATTATAATTGGTGTGTTTGTATTGAATTTGCAGGGCTATTGTATTGGAAATAGATACGAGTAATTTCATTGTTAAAGTCATTTCTGTCTGTTATTATGAATGTGCCTGATAAAATGTCTCATTTATTTTGAGTATGATTATAACTTGTGCATTTGATAGGAGGAGTTTCAACGAGTGTTCTCTCAGTCAGATATACCAGAAGACCCTGTTGAGTTGGCTAAGCTGAAGCTATTGTTGTGGGAGAAGGCTGCTGGAGGGCCCAATAAGAGTCATGTGTATGGGACAAGAGGCATATTTGACAATATGCTAGACTCTGGAGCTTCGACGAGCGCCGATCTGTCTTCTGAGGCCCGTAGGATCATCCAAGAAATGTCACAGCAATTTGCAGAGCAGTTTGCACGACAGCAGGGGAAGGTTGCGAGACAGCAACAACTACTTGAGTACGTATTTAATCATTCTGGGATTCCAGTACCTCCACCTGATTGCCAGCCGCCCGAGCAGGACCAGCCTTCCCAGCAGGATGAGAACAAAGATGCAAATGATGGAGAGAGTGGAGATCACGGAGACCACATTTATGGGGAGGGTTATTGACGACATCTACGTAATCTATGTATTAATTAATGTGCAAAATATCTTCGTTTTATGAATTAATTGGTAATCATTATCGCTTTTGATTTGTTAGATATATTGTTCAGAGTTGGACTTGAAGATGCTTCGTCAGAATTTTTTGAGTTTACTGGACATTAGTGTAGTTTATGTATGTTTGACATAAACTAGTGGTATGTTTCGATATATTTTGAGATTTGGTATGTTTGACATTAGTGTAGTTTATGTATGTTTGAATTGGTGGATTGGAGTCTGAATTGAATTGGCAGATAAGTATTGCAAATAGAAATGAGAATGTAAATGGCTAATTTTCCTAGAAATAATTATTTTTTGCGTAGCGACAGAATTTGCGACGGAAATTTTTTTGGTAGTTACTGAATTTGCCACGGAATTTTTAACAATTTGCGACGGAAATTTAGACGGTTATTTAAAAATTTTCAAATAATTTGCTACGGATTTGCCACGGTTTTTTGCGGCGGATTTGCGACAAAAAGGTGTCAGGGTTTGCGACGACTTTGCCACGGAATTTAGCGACGGATTTTCGACGATATTGCGACGGAGGTATTTGCGACGGAACATTCCGTGGCAAACGATTTGCAACGAGCGTTTTTGCGACCGATTTTTGTCCGTCGCAAAATCCGTCAGAAATGCTATTTTGCGACGGAAATCGGTCCATTTGCGATGGATAATGCCGTCGCAAACCAGCGATTTTCTTGTAGTGGGTGGTCACAAACGCTTGGAATAAAGGGAACCACTTGGTTCCTGCTAGTCTTGATCTAGTTCGCCCAGACTCTTTGGAGTTTAATCAAGAGGTCTTTGGTAATATTTTCAAAAGAAAAAGCAAATTGGAGGCTCAACTTAAGTATATCCAAAGGAAGCTTGAAACTATTGATTCTGTTAGATTAAACCTTAAAGAGGCAGAATTTCACAGAGACTACCAATATGTGTTGAAGCAAGAAGAGATCCTTTGGTTCAAAAAATCGAGAGAAAAATGGGTGAAACTAGGCGAAAGGAACAATAAATTCTTCCACACTCAAACTGTGGTGAGAAGGAAATGGAACAAAATGCAAGGGCTTCACCAAGATGATGGATCATGGTGCACTGATAATGTCATCTTGAAGGAAGAAACTATATCTTATTATAATACTCTCTTCTTGCGGGATCCTCATGTTACTCCATAGAGCCTTCAGATAAATCTGCTACCTACCCTTAGCACTCACGAACAGAATATGCTTCGCTCACAAGTGACTAAGGAAGAAGATAAAGATGCCATGTTTGGTATGCAATCTTATAAGGCACCTGGTCCAGATGGATTCCAGCCATTATTTTTAAACATGTCTGGGAAGAGGTGGGAGATGATGTGTGGAATATGGTGAGGGAATCATATGACATTTGCGCTATCTATGAGCAGCTGACAGAGAATCTCATTGTCCTTATTCCTAAGGAGAACAATCCTACTAGTTTGAAGAACTTCAGACCAATCAGCTTATGTAATGTGGCCTTTAAGGTCATCTAAGGTGCTGGTGAATAGAATTCGTCCTTTTCTTGATGAGTTGATCAGTCCTTTCCAAAGCAGTTTTATCCCCAAAAGAAGTACAACTGATAATGCGATAATTGCTCAGGAGGTTGTCCATCACATGCATACGTCCCGATCAAAAAAAGGTACCATGGCTTTTAAAATCGACCTTGAAAAAGCTTATGATAGATTGGATTGGAATTTTTTAGAACTAACTTTGCAGGACTTTAGATTTCCTACGTCCATTGTTGCTCTAATCATGAATTGTGTTCGAGCTAGTAATCTTTCTATTCTTTGGAATGGTGCTAAGACTGAAAACTTTAAGCCCTCTAGAGGATTGCGCCAAGGGGACCCCCTATCCCCATATCTCTTTGTTATGTGTATGGAGAAGCTGGCTCTGCTTATTCAAAGCAAAGTGGATAATGGGGCTTGGAAACCAATTCGAGTGTCTGCTGGTGGCCCTGCCTTGTCCCACTTACTCTTTGCTGATGATGTCCTTTTGTTTTGCGAGATTAACGTGCATCAGGTCCTAGTGGTTATGAATAAACTGTGCCACTCTGACCGTTGTAGTTTATTTGACACGTGGCCAAAGTTAGCGACGAAATTCCCTCACTAAATCCGTCGCTAACTGTTAATTTTTTTTATAAACCCGAATTCTTTCTTTCCTCTTTCATTTCTTCCTCTTCTCCGTTTTTTCCTCTTCCTCTTTCATTTCTTCTTACCACCACCACCATCATCTTCTCCCTTCAACACCACACCACCACCACTACCACCACACCATCCTCTTTCATTTCTTCCTCTTCCTCTTTCATTTCTTCTTACCACCACCACCATCATCTTCTCCCTTCAACACCACACCACCACACCACCACCACCACACCATCCTCTTTCATTTCTTCCTCTTCCTCTTTCATTTCTTTTCCTTCTCCATCTTCCTCTTCCTCTTTCATTTTTTCTTACCACCGCCACCATCATCTTCTCCCTTCAACACCACACCACCACCAGACCATTTTTTTCTTCCCTTATCTCTCCAACCCCTTATATTTCCCTCTCTCTATCTGAACCACACCACCAGCATTTTTTTTATTTAAAAAAAATGAGATTAGCGTTGGATTTTAGCGACGGATATTCGTCGCTAACACTGATTAAGCATAGCCCGACACGTGGTGTGTAATTAGTGACGGAAAATCCGTCGCTAATTTTAGCGACGGATTTTATTCCCTCGCTAGCCGTTAGCGACAAGATTTTTGGCGGCGGAATTGGTCCGTCGCTAATAGTCATTAGCGAGGGAAAAACAGGCATTAGCGAGGGAAAAATCTATCGCTAATCCACTGTTTTTTGTAGTGTGTGATATGATGTCAGGCGTGATACCTGTGAATGAAAATTTGTCAAAAATTTTTTACGAGGCCAAGAGGTTAGTTTCTAATTTGAGATTGGAAGCTAGAAGGATCGATTGTTGTCCGAAAGGTCACATGTTGTATTATGACAATGAGTTTGGGAAAAAGGATGTTGCGCTACTTGAATGCAAATTTTGTAATGCGCCGAGGTATCATGCTCGCAAAAGGGGGACTAGTAGTAAGAATAAACCAGTTCCGGTGAAGTCAATGTTCTACTTGCCAATAATTCCAAGGTTGCAGATAATGTTTGCATCCGAGCACACTGCAGGGAAAATGATGTGGGATTTTGAGAATAAATGTCCCGGTGTGTTGCGTTATCTGTCTGATGGGGAAGCATGGAAACACTTTGATCGGGTACACTTTGATCACGTACGGCTTGGGTTATGCTCCGATGGTTTTACGCCAGATCCCCAAGCATTGGCTTCGCCATATTCTTGTTGGTCCGTTATTGTTACCCTGTACAACCTTCCCCTTGAGATGTGTATGACTAAACCTTACATGTTTTTGAATTGTCTTATACCTGGCCCAGAAAATCCAAAAGCAGGCATTGACATCAATTTAAAACAACTAATTGATGATTTGAAGAGGTTGTGGGATGGTGTCTTAACTTACGATTACGCACGGAAGGAAAGTCTTATGATAAGAGCCGCTTTGATGTGGACCATTAATGACTTTCCTGCTTATGGCATGTTGTCTGGTTGGCAAACTCAGGTAAATTAGCATGTCCACATTGTATGGAGCATAAAAAGGCATTTACCTTGTGTTCTGGAGTCAACCAAGAGGTCCAATTCGCAATACTAGGCGGTGCCTTCAGCAGTAGAATATGGATCAGCCCAATAAACTTGGCCCATCTCCATACATGCAAGCCCAATACACTTGGAGGGTTCAGATCGCCTCCACTGATCCGACGATCCACAACGAACAGCAGTTTCGTATAAATTCCGGCTCTGACAGCCTTTTACAAGGTACACACTCTTCCTTTGCATATACACTATCTTACTCTCATACTGACTTGAGCGTTGAAGTGGCTTGCAGGTACCCCCCCGGGAACTCACCAACCTACTGCCAGGACAGCAAGAGACCAACCAACAGCAGCCTACCAGAAAAGCTGCTTGGTTCAGAACATTGGCGACCACAGTGGGAGATATCTATCTTTCACACAATCATAACTCAAACTTTTCTCTTGCTGTGCGATAGCTCCGAGGGCAACATCGTGACTCTACAGGACGAGGGCACCAGTCAGCCTGTCCAGCCCTCTAACGTCAATAAGCTTTTGGACCTCCTGGCCAATCGCACTCAAGCTATGTTTGAACAGGAAGCACGACTGAGGGAAGTTGAAAGGCGTGTGACCGCCCTGCCAGAGCAACCAACACTTAGAGGGGGAACCATTCCTCCAACGACGGTGACCTCAAGGCGCCACCGGTCCCCACCTCGGAGGCATCACGTCCATCGCTCTCCCCCCAGGCGACGCATGCATGGGGGATCGGGCTCACCCCCAGGAACTCATCCATCCTCGCCAGGCAGAACCTATCAGCCTCACGACACCCACTCCAGCACCTCCTCGCACGCGTCCCCTGACACTCATGAGAGGTCGAGGAGCCAGGTCATCACCCGCAGGAAGCATCACAGGGATTCACCATCGAGGAGATCCCCCGACCGGCGCAGGTGTCAAGAGCTGGGATATGAGGACACCTCCCCCCAAAACTCACGAGGGTTTTCGGAGGAGGGACCCTTCACGAGAAGGGTGGACGATTGTCGGATCCCAAGGGCCTTGGAGAAACTGCCAAATCTTAAGATGTATGACAGAACTGGAGATCCAGACCACCATCTGGCACACTTCTCCCTGATGATGTGCTACAGGGGCGCCAGGGAGCCCGTCCACTGCAAAATCTTTCCCCTCACTCTCGAGAATTCCGCATTAGAGTGGTTTCAAGAGTTGAGGCCGAACTCAATCTCCTCATGGGGGCAGCTGGCGAGAATGTTCACAGCTCATTTCACGGCCTCCCGGCTAAAGCCCAAATCTGAAGAAGTACTGAGAGCCGTTAGGCAGCGTGACCACGAGACGCTGAGGGAGTACGTTGAACGTTTCAACAAGGAAGCTTCATCTGTTAGAAGTTTGGAGGACAAGCAGAGGTTGTTCTGGATGAAAGACGGGTTGAAAAAGGGAAGTCTATTCCAGGTAGATGTAGGTATCAACAAGCCTAGGAACTTGGGCGAGTTCCTTCGAAGATCCCAGAAATACATGAACTATGAGGAGGATGATATGGCTTACCGCGAGGCAGCCAGGGCAGGGGCCGACAGGGAAGCCACCCAGGAACTCTCAGGTCTTACTCCCCTCGTCACCTCAAGGGCGCAAATCCTGACGGAATGTGCCAACGCTGAATTCAAAGACATTAAGAGGCTAGAGCCTTTGGTGTTGAAAGAGGGCCAGAACCCCTCGAAGAAATGGTGCCGCTACCATCAAAGCGGAGGCCACAACACCAATGACTGCCGAGCGCTAAAGGAAGATATTGAGGAGCTGATCCAGAGAGGAAAGTTGTCACAGTACGTGAAGAATGAGGGGGAACCGAGTGGCTCGGGCAAAAGAGCCCGATCCCCCGAAGGAAGATACAGGTCCCCTAGGAAGGGGAAGGCTCCAGTCAGTGAGGGGGTCGAAAATGGCAATGATGAATCAACCGATAAAGAGGATACCCGGAGACCCAAAGGAAGGCCAGTGGCCATGGTGATCCATGGGAGAAACCCCCATGATGACTTGGGGTCAAACAAATCAATGAAGAGGAAGTGGAAGGAGATCCTCAGCATTGCGTCAACCTCAGTCACCAGGAAGGGACCAACCAGACCGCCCATATCCTTCGACGACAATGATCTGCTCGATGGGAAACCAAACAAACCCGTCCCACTGATCGTCACTACCATTATCGCCAACGTTGAGGTAAGAAGGATCCTGGTTGATCAGGGAAGTGCAGTGGATATTATCTTCGAAGACCTACTGCAAGTGCTGAATATCTCCCCCGTCGACCTGACTCCGTACCGAGGAGGGGACCTCACCGGGTTTAACGGGTCGAAGACTAAGCCACTCGGCCACCTAGAGCTAATGGTCACCTACGGAAACCCCGACGGTAAACCGTCGTTGTTCAGAACTGTGAAAACACCCTTCCTGGTCCTCCCATGCAAGTCGGTCTACCAGTGCATCCTTGGGAGGCCCACGTTGGGCAAGCTGGACGCGGTCACCTCAACGTTTCATCTAAAAATGAAGTTCTACACTCTGGATAATAAGGTGGTGACCCTTCAGGCAGACCCGAGAGCAGCACGCAGATGTTTCTACATGAGTTTCAAAGATGAGAAGGAGACCGCCGAACTAAGAAGCTCGGGCAAGGGGTTAAGAGAAGAAGCTGAGGTGAATCTGACAGACTGGAACGCCAGAAGTGACTCAAGTAGTGAGGACGAAGCGAAGAACCAACCCAAAACCAGATGGATAGTGTCCTCACCTCCTTGAGGAGGTTGAAAAGAAGCGTGTTGTTCCAGATGGAGAACGGGGACCTGTTCCTCTATTTTGCTTCTGGCTGATAGTTCCAATACTTAGAACGTTTTTATTTTTTGATTAAAAAGTTGGTTGTTTAAGTTTAACATGTCGAAACAATTTACAACACGCGTGCGAGGGAATTAAACCTTACTATTTACGGTTCAAGATATTGTTTTGCAAATCCCAGTACTACTCTTGCCCAAGGCACGAGTTGACCCACTCGAGTCACGAAGCGGCTATCAAGAGACGTCGCAACCTCTGATGGGTGAGTTAAATTCGGATCGATTATGATAAACTCCTGTCAGAGTCCCTAGATGGGCGAAGTGGCATCGCAAGATGTCACAACCTCGAAGCGGCATATCGAAAAGGTCGCAACCTCTGATGGGTGAGTTAAATTTGGATCGATTCTGATAAACTCCTGTCAGAGTCCCTAGATGGGCGAAGTGGCATCGCAAGAAGTCACAACCTCGAAGCGGCATATCGAAAAGGTCGCAACCTCTGATGGTTGAGTTAAATTCGGATCGATTCCGATAAACTCCTGTCAGAGTTAACGAGTCTCTAAGACGAGAAGCGGCAAATCGAAAAGGTCGCAACCTATGATGGGTGAGTTAAATTCGGATCGATTCCGATAAACTCCTATCAGAGTTAACGAGTCTCTAAGACGCGAAGCGGCATATCGAAAAGGTCGCAACCTCTGATGGGTGAGTTAAATTCGGATCAATTCCGATAAACTCCTGTCAGAGTTAACGAGTCTCTAAGACGCGAAGCGGCATATCAAAAAGGTCGCAACCTCTGATGGGTGAGTTAAATTCGGATCGATTCCGATAAACTCCTGTCAGAGTTAACGAGTCTCTAACACGCGAAGCGGCGTATCGAAAAGGTCGCAATCTCTGATGGGTGAGTTAAATTCGGATCGATTCTGATAAACTCCTGTCAGAGTTAACAATGCCACGAGGCGATACGAGATCATACGTTCGGAGGCATGAAAAATAAGCGAGAGAAAAGGAAACATGGATATAACATGAAAATCATTAGTGAGGCTCCATAAAGCGAACGTACAACGAAATCCAACAGGACAAAAAGAAATTACAAGTCGAAAGCAACCGAACATCTAGAAGAAGTAATCAGGGGGCAATTACATCAAAATCAGCCATGTTGGGGTGGTACCTAACAATCCTCCCATCAAAGGCCTCATGATCAAACCGAAAGATACTCGGCTCAAGAACTGCGTTCGGATACAGCACCGAACATGATCTATTGCCTTATTATAGGCAGCATAGGAGAAGTCTACAGCTTGCCCAGCCACCTCCTGTATCTTTTTCTCAGCCTCATCCTTCTGTTTCTTGATACTGTTCAACTCAGATAGGAGCTCCTCTACCTGTTTCTGATAATGGCCAACAACGTCTCTTGACCGACGAGCAGATTCCAGCGCTTCATGTAAATCCACCTGAAGCTGGTTTTTATCCAAGAGAAGCCGGTCCCTTTCCTCGATCACCCCTGCGCAAAGAGAAAACAAACACTGCAAAGTTAAAAGCGGCAGGCAGCACCCATGAGGGCGCCTGAGAGGGCGCCAATGGGAAACAACCAACGCCCATGAGGACGCCTGGCAAGGCACCTCTAAGAAAGCAGCCAGCACCCCTGAGGGCGCCTGGCAGGGGTGGTGGCCCATGCAGGTCTGATGAATCCTCAAAGAAATGACTCAAGAGGATTACCTGAATGAGATCCACGCTTCTTTTCAGTTTCCCACTTTGCATGCAGGCCTTCCCCAATCTTAACCATGTGTGCGGCAAGGGCGAAAGGATGCTCACAGAAATGATCACGCTCCTCAGGAGAGAAGCTAATTTCACCCTCTTCGTCAGCAGGGGGAGGAGGCCTAACCAGGGAGGGACAATCAGCAGGAGGAGGTCCCTGGGCATAACTTCTTTGGCGCTTGGACTTACTCTGAGTCCCCTGGGTGCTGGAGTCGACTGGGACCTTCGGCACCCCAGAGATATGTCTTCCAGCACGGCTTGGCGCTCCTAAGCTGAGGCGAGGTCCCATAGAGGGACATGTAGGGGCAGAGGTAGCAGGAACCGGGCTCCTGGTCCCATTAGGTTCGACATCCAAAGGTCTCCTCCGTCCGGCCAAAGAAGGCACTTCATTAAAAGAGAGTGGAGCGACCATTTTATCTGCAAAAACAACAAAGTAAACGAATCAGCAGCATTTATCAAAGGAGAAAACAAAGGTACATCAAGGCCGATCAAGCAACCTAAGAGCTTGCCAGCTTCAAGAACCGTGGAAGCCTTGGACTGCTCACTACACAAAACTTTTGTGGCACAGTGGACAAGCCGCTGGCGATTTTCTTCAGCATGCTCAAAGTCCTCTGCTCAGGATCGGATAACTCAGAGGGGAGGACGCGATAAGAACGAGAGGTACGATCGGCATCAACATTGCACCACCCAAGGCAAAACTTGTCCCGAACCAGACGCCCTTGTTCATTGTAACACCCCGGTATTTCTATCTACTAAAAATACCCAAGTGCACCATAGTAACACATCAGAGATATATTTCCTGCTTAGACACTGAATATCACTATAAATTTTTCGCTGAATATAACCCAAACAGTCTTATTTACAACAAGACAATATGGTTCTCAGACCATATACCATCAGCAATTATAGTATTCAGTATCATACAAGAAAGCGGAAGAAAGATATACCTTAAATACATAATGTCTTAGTATACAGACAACAAAAGGGAAATAAGCTTAAACATAAAGCTAGGCTATCAGCAACCAGTCCGAGCTCAACCTACTCGTGCCTCTTGGATTTTCGCTGTCCCTGTGTCTCTGTAAAACAACAACATTTAAACAGTGAGATACAATCTCAGTGAGTTCTACCGAGACCCCTACTAACTCTCTCGGTCCAATTATAATTCTTGGTTAACTTGACACGACACCGACTGCGTTAACCCGGTGAACCGCACCATTTAACCTATAATAGATCATCGACTGCGTTACCGCTACATACCCGATGAATCTATTGTTTAACTTCAACCGATTGCCGACTGCGTTCCCGCTACATACCCGGCACAGGTCAAACTCAGTACGACACCGACTGCGTTACCGCTACATACCCGGTGGATCGCACAACAAAACAATTCAACAGATCACCGACTGCGTTACTGCTACATACCCGGTGAACCTGTTATGACTCAGTACAACACCGACTACGTTACCGCTACATACCCGGTGAATCGCACAACAAACAATTCAACAGATCACCGACTGCGTTACCGCTACATACCCGGTGAACCTGTTATGACTCAGTACGACACCGACTGCGTTACCGCTACATACCCGGTGAATCGCACTACAGACAGTTTAACATAACACCGCTTTTAAAAGAGTTTTCAATATCGAAAACAGTTCGTTTTACTTTTCAAAAAGAACATTACAAGTTAAAACCACATTCACTCTCGTATGCTAATTTGTCACTTTTCGACACAATTTACGATATCAAAAACAATTCATTTTGCCTTAAAAATAGAATATTCAGTTAGGCCTCTGAATAAGCTTTCCAACGCATTTTAGAACACCTCAATCGGGTTCCCGGATCAAAAGTTATCGCGAAACGAAAAATAGTGAAAAACTGTTGAAAATCTGCAAAGCGTCGCGACGCGATACGAAACCGTCGCGACGCGGAAAATGACAGAAATATTTTCGTTGCAAACTGAAGCATGGTCGCGACGCGAAGGAGGGAGGTCGCGACGCGATGGGGACCTGATGCTGCAGAATTTTGGCGGTTTCGCGCGAAAACCGCTATTCCGCTCAATTCCGATTCTCGTTCTGATCGAAAACAGTTTTGACAACCAATACAATAGACCCAATACAAACCACACAATCAATCAATCCAATCAAAAACTCAATCAAAACGAATTTTTCCAAAATACGACATATTCCGAAATAACGGTTTTTGACCCAAAAGTTCTCGAACGATTCTCGTTCCGACCGAAAACAGATTTGACGACCATAAAAACAGTCTCAATCAAAGTCACACAATCAAACAAATCAATCAAAAACTCATTGTAATCGAATTGTATCAAAACGCGACATATTTTCAAATAACGGTTTTCAACCCGAAATCTCTCAAACTCGATTATCAAATAATATTCCAGTCCAGCAAAAGCGATAAAACAGTTTATTAATTCATTCGAAAAACAAAAATCCTAAGCGTGAGTAGAACTCACCCTTGAAGCGTGAACCACGATCGAGCCGAAATCACCGAGTAGCCACACGAACATTCCCCGCATAAACTTTCCGTTCCGACGTCGCTCCAATCCGCTTTCAAAACTTTCCACTCGATCACGAAACCGCTTTTGACCGAAATACCGAATCCCACGAAATCTTCCACGAACATTATTCATCATCCCTAACCTCCAACCACCACTATTCACATATAAACCCAATTTTGAACCCTAACCTTCAATTCTTCAAAAATTCCAAATCGGACTTCAATATTCGCGTATTCCACCTTGTGCTCACTCCTAACCACCATCCAAAGCTTTCCTTTGAGCTTGAACAACGAAAACCTCTAATTCCTCTTAAATTCGAAAATGGTGGATTTGAGGAGAGTGAGTTGATGATGAAGATTTTGGTACCAAAACGAAGAGGAAGTAACGCTGAGCATTTTTCGTGTTGGAAGGAAGTCGTTTCGGTGAATTCTCCTTCCTCCCTCTTCTCTTCTCCCTCACGCCATCTCTCTCTTTTCTTCTCCTTTCCATTCTTCTTTCCCTCTGCCTCTCCTTTCTTTCTTTCATTCTTTCTAATTCTTTCTCACCCACACACACGTATACACATATTTATTTAATATTTAAATTGCAACGCGGTCAAATTACCATATCGATCGAAATCTCCTATTTCGATTCCAAAAATTCCTTGGTCCGTATTATCCGGTTAACGATCCGATGACAACAATTAAATAATTTTAGCACCCGATAAATTTACCAGTCGAGTACTAAATTGGTTTAATTGGGTTAACACTCAAATAATTCCATTAATTATTTTGGGGATGTTACATTCTCCCCAACTTGAAAGAATTTTGTCCTCAAAATTTTCGTCAAGTCTTACGATTGACTAACCGAGAATCGACATTCTCAGAAAGGTTTAAGTTGCTGGAAAACAATCTCGAACTAACGAAATGAGCGTAGGAACTCTTCCCAAGTTGGCACATCAATCTCCAAGTATGATCCACTACTACCTTGATACGAACTCTCTGGTCACGCATCTACACGAGAAACTCATCATTTGCCTACATCGGCTCGGCACCGCGTTTGAAAACACTTCCGAAGCTTCATTCCAATTATCCTCGTTTACTCCCCAATTTTGATTAATCTAAATCAAAGGGTGTAATATAAGACACTTGATAGACATACAGGTTGAAAGTGAGATCCACAAACTGGTATTCCTCAGTAGAGGTAAAAACAAACACGATTCCCTCGAAGGGTATAAACACGTTCTCAACAACTCTTCTAAAATCCATAACAATTCTCGTACACATTGACAAATGTGACGGAAAGTCGTTTGTGAAACTTCTTGACTCGCCCCCAAGATTTCGGGATAACACTTTTCAAAAGAAGATGAAATGAGGACTTACCAGAAACGTTTATCTTAAACGTAGAAATAAACCACGGGGACATCAAATCAATTGAACGTAATGAAAACCACCTCAGTTGTTCTCCAAACAACTATCAAACAGAACTCAGAGCTCCTTTCCGAATTATTCAATAGCGTTGAGAGCTTCCCCTCAACCTAAGTAATCCCCCTAGGATTTTCCTCCTCAATCATATTCTATTGGCCTCTTAACTCGTTCCCAAAATTAACTTTAGCATGCGGGTTTTCACAAAAACGTTTTTTCAAAACTACCACACCGCACGCCAAGCTTCACTTCGGAAATTCCAGTCCCTTGCAGCAGATCCATCAATTAATCCTTTGGTGCTTATTCGCAATGTGAAAAACAGTCAACAGTTACCTCATTTACATATCCGTATTCACGTTCGACTTGTCAAACGGAATTTCGTAAGACAATCCCATTTCTTGCGTCATCAACTCTTTCATATGAATGGATTTCCTACTTAGCGCATCAGCTACAACATTGGCCTCTCTTGGACGTTACATCAACACGAATTTATAATCCTCCAGAAACTCAACACACTTCTTTGCCTGTTATTCAGTTCTTTCTGATCAAACAGATACCTTAAACTTTTGTGACCGCTAAAGACTTCGAAACGAGACCCATACAGGTAATGTCTTCAAATCTTCAGTGCATATACAATAGCTGCCAACTCATAATCGTGAGTCGGATAACTCTTCTCATGAGACCTTACTTGTCTGGAAGAATAAGCTATCACTGGTTGATTTTGCATTAGAATACATCCTAAACCTTTCCCCTGAATCGTCATCGAGAATTTAACATTCCAATGACGGATCCGGATGAATCAGGATTGGAGCAGAAGTCAAAACCTTCGGCTCTTGAAAACATTCTTCACAATCGGCATCTCACGTAACGGATGACCCTTACGAGTTAACCGAGTAAGTGGAAAACTAACTGTGAGAACCCTTGAACAAACCTCTTACAGTAACCGGCTAGATCCAGAAACTTTTGATCTCTGCGACTGATGTGGGTCACTCCCATTCAACACCGCTTCCTACTTACTGGGATCTACAGAAACTCCCGACTTGGGAAATCACATGTCCCAAAGACTTTACCTCGGACACCCAAAAATCACACTCCGAAGGTTTCAAGTACAACTTCTTTTCTCGGAGTACTTTCAGAACAATGCAGAGATGTTGGACATGCTCCTCAATAGTCTTCGAGCACATCGAGATACCATCAACGAAAACGACTACAAATTGATCCAGCAATTCGTGTATCCTTGGCAAAGGATACTTGTTCTTGATATTCACTTTGTTGAGTTGTCGATAATCGATGTACAATCTCATGCTACTAACTTTTCTTTCGACTGATCACATTAGAGCACTCCTTAGAGAAGCACTCGGCTGAATGAATTTCTTTAACATCGACTCTTCAAGTTGAGATTTCAATTCCTTTTATTCTAAGGAAACATTCGAGAAGGAGCAATAGATATCGATCCTGTACCAGAATCAATTCTATAGAAAACTCTACCTCTCGCTCTGGATGTACGGAAGAAACTTCATCCTGAAAAACATCCAGAGAACATCCAAAAAGTCATTCACAACTTGTACAGATGATAAATCTAATACTAGTTCCAGTGGATGGAGATAACATACGATTGCAACATGATTTGCAGTCATCCAATTCATACTCAAAATGGTGTCCACACTTCTCATAGGCAAACAATAAATTCTACAACTTCCTGCCTCCTATGACAAGTAGGCCATTCTATACAAAGATTAGGTCTGGACACGACCCTTAGCAGCAGTTGAAATAGTTATCGGCTCGGATAGCGATGATAAGGCTGATCCTAACCGATTCACATGCGATCGGGATATACAGCAATAGGTTGCACCCGAATCATATAATATACTGATCGAGTTATTGAAAACTGATCTCATACTCCTCAGTAGATTGTCTGCAGTTGTAACTGCCTAAACTTCCAGAATGTTGACTCGTCCTTGCCTTAGAGCTGCTTGTGACTCCCTGGAACTTTTCCTTACGGGGCACTCTTTACCATAGTGACCCTCTACATTTCTATAATAGCACCGATTAGATCTTCGCTTGCAATTACCCCTGTGAGGCTTTCCCCAGTTAGAACATCTTCTGACCTTTGAAGAATCAAAGAATTGCATCTGCTTTTCCTTTGATGAAATTATCTTAGGACTCTGCAGTCGGAGTTGATATTTCAACTACCATCTTTCCTTTCCCATATTTCCTATGAGAACATCCTCGGTGACATTAGATGATTGCACCAAGGCAACATAATTGGTAGCAGTATAAGAACTGAGACCATAAATCATAAAAGCACTTATGCCCGTCTTATACTTCTGCATTCTCCATTCGTCATCCGAAGCTTACTTTACCACTTGGTAAAACTGAGACAACTCTTCAAACTTAGCGGTGTATTCTTCCACCGTCATGTCACCTTTCCTGAGGATGCACCGGTTGAAGATTCCGATTTTGGTCGAGGATTGCATCTTGATCATCCAGTCATAATTCCGCTTATGATGCACTAAGTATTAAGTTGATCAGGCCCAATGTCTCTTAGCATCACAAGTGTAATTACAAAAAGGACTAGCAAGGGATCGACTCAACCCTAAACTAAGTCCGACTAGGTCGAACTGCTCTGATACCAACTGTAACACCCCGGTATTTCTATCTACTAAAAATACCCAAGTGCACCATAGTAACACATCAGAGATATATTTCCTGCTTAGACACTGAATATCACTATAAATTTTTCGCTGAATATAACCCAAACAGTCTTATTTACAACAAGACAATATGGTTCTCAGACCATATACCATCAGCAATTATAGTATTCAGTATCATACAAGAAAGCGGAAGAAAGATATACCTTAAATACATAATGTCTTAGTATACAGACAACAAAAGGGAAATAAGCTTAAACATAAAGCTAGGCTATCAGCAACCAGTCCGAGCTCAACCTACTCGTGCCTCTTGGATTTCCGCTGTCCCTGTGTCTCTGTAAAACAACAACATTTAAACAGTGAGATACAATCTCAGTGAGTTCTACCGAGACCCCTACTAACTCTCTCGGTCCAATTATAATTCTTGGTTAACTTGACACGACACTGACTGCGTTACCGCTACAAACCCGGTGAACCGCACCATTTAACCTATAATAGATCATCGACTGCGTTACCGCTACATACCCGATGAATCTATTGTTTAACTTCAACCGATTGCCGACTGCGTTCCTGCTACATACCCGGCACAGGTCAAACTCAGTACGACACCGACTGCGTTACCGCTACATACCCGGTGGATCGCACAACAAAACAATTCAACAGATCACCGACTGCGTTACCGCTACATACCCGGTGAACCTGTTATGACTCAGTACGACACCGACTACGTTACCGCTACATACCCGGTGAATCGCACAACAAACAATTCAACAGATCACCGACTGCGTTACCGCTACATACCCGGTGAACCTGTTATGACTCAGTACGACACCGACTGCGTTACCGCTACATACCCGGTGAATCGCACTACAGACAGTTTAACATAACACCGCTTTTAAAAGAGTTTTCAATATCGAAAACAGTTCGTTTTACTTTTCAAAAAGAACATTACAAGTTAAAACCACATTCACTCTCGTATGCTAATTCGTCACTTTTCGACACAATTTACGATATCAAAAACAATTCATTTTGCCTTAAAAATAGAATATTCAGTTAGGCCTCTGAATAAGCTTTCCAACGCATTTTAGAACACCTCAATCGGGTTCCCGGATCAAAAGTTATCGCGAAACGAAAAATAGTGAAAAACTGTTGAAAATCTGCAAAGCGTCGCGACGCGATACGAAACCGTCGCGACGCGGAAAATGACAGAAATATTTTCGTTGCAAACTGAAGCATGGTCGCGACGCGAAGGAGGGAGGTCGCGACGCGATGGGGACCTGATGCTGCAGAATTTTGGCGGTTTCGCGCGAAAACCGCTATTCCGCTCAATTCCGATTCTCGTTCTGATCGAAAACAGTTTTGACAACCAATACAATAGACCCAATACAAACCACACAATCAATCAGTCCAATCAAAAACTCAATCAAAACGAATTTTTCCAAAATACGACATATTCCGAAATAACGGTTTTTGACCCAAAAGTTCTCGAACGATTCTCGTTCCGACCGAAAACAGATTTGACGACCATAAAAACAGTCTCAATCAAAGTCACACAATCAAACAAATCAATCAAAAACTCATTGTAATCGAATTGTATCAAAACGCGACATATTTTCAAATAACGGTTTTCAACCCGAAATCTCTCAAACTCGATTATCAAATAATATTCCAGTCCAGCGAAAGCGATAAAACAGTTTATCAATTCATTCGAAAAACAAAAATCCTAAGCGTGAGTAGAACTCACCCTTGAAGCGTGAACCACGATCGAGCCGAAATCACCGAGTAGCCACACGAACATTCCCCGCATAAACTTTCCGTTCCGACGTCGCTCCAATCCGCTTTCAAAACTTTCCACTCGATCACGAAACCGCTTTTGACCGAAATACCGAATCCCACGAAATCTTCCACGAACACTATTCATCATCCCTAACCTCCAACCACCACTATTCACATATAAACCCAATTTTGAACCCTAACCTTCAATTCTTTAAAAATTCCAAATCGGACTTCAATATTCGCGTATTCCACCTTGTGCTCGCTCCTAACCACCATCCAAAGCTTTCCTTTGAGCTTGAACAACGAAAACCTCTAATTCCTCTTAAATTCGAAAATGGTGGATTTGAGGAGAGTGAGTTGATGATGAAGATTTTGGTACCAAAATGAAGAGGAAGTAACGCTGAGCATTTTTCGTGTTGGAAGGAAGTCGTTTCGGTGAATTCTCCTTCCTCCCTCTTCTCTTCTCCCTCACGCCATCTCTCTCTTTTCTTCTCCTTTCCATTCTTCTTTCCCTCTGCCTCTCCTTTCTTTCTTTCATTCTTTCTAATTCTTTCTCACCCACACACACGTATACACATATTTATTTAATATTTAAATTGCAACGCGGTCAAATTACCATATCGATCGAAATCTCCTATTTCGATTCCAAAAATTCCTTGGTCCGTATTATCCGGTTAACGATCCGATGACAACAATTAAATAATTTTAGCACCCGATAAATTTACCAGTCGAGTACTAAATTGGTTTAATTGGGTTAACACTCAAATAATTCCATTAATTATTTTGGGGATGTTACATTCATCAAAGAAGCCCATGCTGTCGACAGCCTTCTCACTGGAGGGAACGAGGTAAAAATACTTAAATTTCCAATCATGCTGGTTATCTGAGTACACTTGAAAGAAAGAGTAGTTTGCCCGACATTTCAAATGCATAAACTCGTAACGAGTGACGCCATCCGAAGTATCCCGACGACGTTGCACCTCTCATTACCAGCTCGAAGCACTTCAAAAAGCACCACGAATTTGGGTGGAGCTGAGATGGAGCTATCTTAAGGTGATTCAAAACCTCCAGCTGAAAAGGTATAAAAAATGGGGAAACCCGCACTTTGTAAACCACACTGTAGAACATCATGAACTTCCTACCGTCGGGGACTCTGCACACCCTGTCTTGGGGGTTGACCACCTCAACCCGCCAGTCGCCTCCCAACGCATCTTGCAGACAGCAAGGAGGCTCTTTTCCTGGAAGATAGAAGCTCCTGGCGGAACAAATAGCACGAGCAACCCAGTCGTAACTAAAACCACCAATCTCTACCACTTCATTCTCAAGCGGCAGATCATCATCAGAAGCAGTATCAACAAAGCGAAGGGCATCAGTCTTCCGAAGGCATGACATCACCATCGACCGAAGACGCCCCCCTCTTCAAAATCGTCGACCCAACTCTTAGCAAACTGAGAAATAGGGTGCATCCGAGCCGTCTTCTTCGTCCTTGCCATCTCTCAACCTGCGAGACAGGGGGCAGAACAAGCAGTCACGAGACAGACAGCAAAACTTAGAGACAACCCCCCTCCCCCGAGGTTGGAGACTTTAGCAAAACAAGACATGCTCGAAAGAACAGAGAAGCTAGAAAGGTAGGCAGAGAGTCCGCCAGGAAGTTACCTCGGTAAATTGGAAACGGCAAAGACTCGCGGGAACCTCAATGGTTGATAGTAAGAAGCAGCTCCCCTCAGCACCAAGTAAGCCCTGAAAATTCATAGATAAAGGAAAGCAGGTTGAGAGTCAGGAGGAGCAACAAAAATAAAGCGGAGTGCCGAGCACACGTCCACGCAAAGCTAGCGCCCATGAGGGCGCCTGGCAGGGCGACAATAAGGACAGCCAGTGCCCAGGAGGGGGCCTGGCAAGGTGCCTGTGGAAAGGCAGCCAGCGCCCATGAGGGCGCCTGGCAGGGCGCTAGTTAGAAGCAACCAGCGCCTAGGAGGGCGCCTGGCAAGGCGCCTGTGGAAAGGCAGCCAGCGCTCACGAGGGCGCCTGGCAGGGCGCCAATGAGGATAGCCAGCGCCCAGGAGGACGCCTGGCAAGGCGCCTATGGAAGGGCAGCCAGCGCCCATGAGGGCGCCTGGCAGGGCGCCAATGAGGATAGCCAGCGGCCAGGAGGGCGCCTGGAAGGGCGCCTGGGATAAGGGAACCAGCGCCAATGAGGGCGCCTGGCATGGCGGCAGCTAAAAGCAGCCAGCGCCCAGGGGGGCGCCTGGCAGGGCGCCTGTGAAGAGGCAGCCAGCGCCCATGACGGCGCCTGACAGGGCACCAACCAGAGGCAACCAGCGCCCTCATGGGCGCCTGGCAGGAGAGAACTGTCAACAACGCAAATAAACGATGATGGCTTGATCCCCACTCCACTCATCAAAGAGGGGCCCCAATGATGGCTTGATCCTTACTCCTCCACCAAATTTTAAAATGTGGACCACGAAATAAATACCCGCCTATTTATAGGAGGCATGTATTTAAGGAAAGTTTACTCTTATAGGAGGCAAGTATCCTGTCGCTCTAGAGAGCATGGAGATAGAAACACCATCGTCATAAAGGTAGTGTTTCACACAACCCCACAGATCTGGCAAACCGACAAAGACCATCAAGCCAAGACCGTCCTTCGGAATAATCTCGGCTTGGGGGGCAACTCTTCTGGAGTCAACCAAGAGGTCCAATTAGCAATACTAGGGGGTGCACTCAGCAGTAGAATATGGATCAGCCCAATCAACTTGGCCCATCTCCACTACATGCAAGCCCAATACACTTGGAGGGTTCAGATCGCCTCTACTGATCCGACGATCCACAACGAACAGCAGTTTCCTATAAATTCCGGCTCGCACACCCTTTTACAAGGTACACACTCTTCCTTTGCATATACACTATCTTACTCTCATAGTGACTTGAGCGTCGGAGTGGCTTGCAGGTACCCCCCCGGGTGCTCACCAACCTACTGCCAGGACAGCAAGAGACCAACCAACAGCAGCCTACCAGAAAAGCTGCTAGGTTCAGAACACCTTGAAACACAGGGGTAAGAGTTCTTGGTTTGACTCGCATCGTAGGTTTTTACCACATGATAATGCATTTAGAAGGAACAAGAATGCATTTAAGAAGAAGGAAGTTGAAAATGATGAGCCGCCTCCTCGGTTGACTCCAGACCAGGTTTGGGATAGAGTTAGAGATTTGCCCAAAATCAAAGATGATCCCCTTGTTTCTCGATTTGATGGATATGGACAAGCGCGTAATTGGACAAAGAGGAATATCTTTTGGGATCTCCCATATTGGAAATATAATTTATTGAGGCACAATATTGATGTGATGCACATAGAGAAGAATTTTTTTGACAATATATTTAACACAGTGATGAGCATAACGGGCAAAAAAAAGGACAATGATAAGGCGAGATTGGACGTTGCTCTTTACTACAATCGAAAGGACTTAAATTTGAAGCCACAAGCTAATGGAAAGATGCTCAAACCCAAAGCATGTTACTCATTAACTATTGAGCAAACAAATTCAGTTTATCATTGGATAAAGGAACTGAAATTCCCAGATGGATATTCTTCTAATTTGGCAAACTGTGTTGATGTGAAAAAGAGAAGAATGATTGGGATGAAAAGCCATGATTGTCATGTATTTATGGAATGTTTACTCCCTATTGCGTTTAGTTCTTTACCGGCGCATGTTCTAAATCCGCTAACTGAAGTGAGTCAATTTTTAAGGATTTGTGTTCTGCGTCTTTAAGAGATGTTGACCTTGTTAGGATGGAACAGAACATTTCATTCTTTCTATGTAAGATGGAGAGAGTATTTCCACCTGGTTTCTTTGATTCTATGGAGCATCTCCCTGTTCCTCTAGCATATGAAGCAAGACTTGGTGGACCAGTTCAGTACAGGTGGATGTATCCATTTAAAAGATATCATTTTGAGAACTAATTCATTTTTTTTTCCATTTTACGTCAGTATAATTTTCCATCTAATCAAGTTGTTTTATAGATTCATGTGTGATTCTAAACAATCGGTGAAAAACAAGGCGAGGGTTGAAGGATCGATTTGTGCATCATACCTTCACCGTGAAATAATCCACTTTTGCTCACATTATCTCACCAACTTCACGTTGAGAAATAAAAGGAATGAAATGCAAAATGATTGTGTTAGACACTGATTAATGTTATCGTTTTCGGCCATTCTGGTCGCCATTCTGGGAAGGATTCGATTCATTGGTTAACGGATGCGGAGTATAACTCAGTTCATGTTCAAGTGTTGAACAATTGCACTGAAGTTAAACCATACGTTGACTACGTATATCAATATTTTCATTCAATTAATTCTTCATATCTGTCAGCTCATTTAGTACGTATCATCTAATTTGATCAGGTCATTGTTGTTGTCTGATGTAAGAGATGATCAGGCATCTGCTCATATATATGAAATTTTTCCAAAATGGTTTCAAGAAGAAGTAAGTGTTGAGTTACTTGTTCCTCAACCTTAATCATGTGTTCCTCAAGAAATAACTTGTTTGTATGTCACGTACGTAGGTTTACTCCGAGGAACCAACTCCAATCAATCAACCCTTGAGAAACTCATCTGATGGTCCTTTCTACAAAAGTGAAAGAGTATTACACATTTTTCGTGACCCACTCATGGACGAAAAACAAAGCAACAATTTACAGCGGAGTTTAATCCAACACATTTATGAACTAGAGTTCAATGCGTTAGACTACGCTAAAACTGTAGTGTTGTTTTATTGTGTCTGGTTTGATCCGTCAGCTATAGGCACCAAAATAGATCCAGAGTATAATAGAGTGGACATACAAATGGACAAAAGATATCCAACGTTTGATCCGTTTACAATGGCAGAGAATGTGAGATAAGTGTGCTATGTTCCTTATCCGTCAATTCGAAGAGACAAGCGAGGTTGGTGTGTCGCAATCAAGACAAAACCAAGGAGTCGCATTGAAATAGATGAGCCAATGGAAGATGTTGCCTATCAGATAGATGATATGTCACATGTAAATGATGTTAATGAGGCTGAACTAATTTCTAACTTACGTGATTTGGAAAGCAATGGTGAAGAAGTGGATCCAAACAACTTGGAAGGAAAGGACTCACATGAGGTTCCAGTTGATGTAGAAGATGAAGACTATGAAGAAGATGAAGATGATGAATGGCCAGGAGATTAGATATATATATATATATATATATATATATATATATATATATATATATATATATATATAATGTGTTTGTGCTTGAATTGTGTGAATTGATGTATTCAAACAACTTGAACCGCTTTAAATCATATTTGTGTTTGAATTGTGTGTGAATGGACGTATCCAAACAACTTGAACCGCTTTGTAATTGATGTTTGTGTTTGAATTGAGTGTGAATTGTTTCATGAATTTTTTAGAAGTAAAGTTTATGTTTTTAAATTGTTTGTGTTTGTGTTTATGTTTAATTTCCTCTGCAGCATGGCATCAGGTGGAGGTGATTCGTCGCCACCTAGACCACCCCATGATCGTAAGGGGAAGTCTAAAGTTGTCCCTCATCGTAAGAAAAGGAGGGTGATATGCGTCGAGGACATAGGCGACTATTCAGAGATGCCTACAAAATCTACCCCTACACAGACACGCCCAGCACACACTACAACATTTTGACCCTACGACAACGCCTAAAATTGCAACGCCAAAAAAACCGTTGCCTTAGAGAACATTGGCAACGGTTTTTGGAACCCGTTGCTGATTCATTTTTTTAATTTTTTTTAACGGCTTCGGCTCAAAACCGTTCCCAAAAGAGCTACAGCAACGGTTTTTTTTGTTTATCTTTAGCCAACGTTTTAAAAATGTTGCCATAAGGTCCACAAAAAAATAAAAAACCTGAGCGCTCAAACAACAAAACGGAGATCCCTAAATCACTTCTGTCACAAATGAGAGCTCACCATGCGCGAAATCACCCTCACCCTCACAATTCTCTCGCAAATCACCCTAAATCACTTCTCCCACAAAATCAGAACCCAGCCTCACAAATCTGAGCTCACCATGCGCGAACCCTAAATGGATTCTCTCAGAAATCAGAACTCATCCTCTCACTTGCGCGAACCCTAAATCGAAATCCCTCACAATGAATTCAAGCAGTGCTATCAAGGTTTAGGTTCGTTTCTCTCTCTCTGTCTCCTGGTTTTCTTCTCTCTAGTTCTGGCTGTTCATTCGCTACGTGATTGGCAAGGGTTAGTCGTAGTTTGAACCGATTTCAAGTCAACACTTTCTCTACACGCCGTCTTGCATTGCGTGATTTCAATGATGCCGTCTACAAGGCTGTCCGGTTCTGTTACGTCTTCGTCTAGGTTTCACACATCGTGTTTCTTTGGTTTCTACTTTTGTTTCTTCTTACTTGTTGCGAATCTGATTTGGCTTTCTGTTGTTGTTGATTTGTTCTTTGATTTTACCTAGGACTTGCGATTTGGCTCTCAGGTACCGTTATTAATCCGTGCAAGGCTTTCGTTATCTCTGCTCTTGAGCCAATATTTGTTGCAGTGGCCAAAACGAGGTGCTGCCATTCTTGCATGACCACCGCATCATCTTGCTCCTGGTTGGTTTGATTTGATTTCAATTGCTATGCTATGTTATTCATGAATATGTGGTATGGTCTGAAATATATTAAGGTAAAGCAAGTTTGGGTTGTGATTTATTTGCAGATTGTGGTATATTTGATCCATACATGATTCATTTGATTTGATTTTATTTGCTAGGCTTTATTATTCTTGAATATTTTTTTGGTTACAATTCGTGAATATGTTTTGAGACTTATGGTGAAATAGAATGAATCAATGATTTGAAAGGGAAATTTAAAAGTAATTAATTAGATATTGAATGTAAAAAAGAGGAGTGATTTATATACTGGTTTTGCTTTGTGGCTGGGATTGTTAATTGCATTTGTAGATCTAATCATATTTTGTGGGTTGTTTGTTTTGCAATAGTGTTTTATTTTTCCTGAGCTCCTGTTTACATTTAAATTTCTCTTTTGGTTGTTGGCTTGTTGGTTAATCTAGTTCTTGGTTGTTGGCTTCTGAATGTAAGTTTTAATGTTTCTTACAGCATTGGTTCTTAAGATGATTATGTATTGGTGTCTTTGGTCTATTTGTTGGCTTGCACAAAGAAACAAAAAAAAAGCTTATGAAAGAAATATTATGATATTTTACTATTGAATTTGGGATTACACATAATTGTTACATTGTTTTACTTGTTTCTAATCGGTTATTGTTATTTGATTATTGGAGTTGCAGGTGTGTGGAGATCCTCTTGCATGTGAATCTCCATCTTGAAAGCTATTGAGGCAATGTTAACCCTATTGGTAAGTTCATTTATCTCATTCTCAACTTCCAATTGTTTTGCAATAGTGTTTTTTTTCCTGAGCTCCTGTTTACATTTAAATTTCTTTTTTGGTTGTTGGCTTGTTGCTTAATCTAGTTCTTGGTTGTTGGCTTCTGAATGTAAGTTTTAATGTTTCTTACAGCATTGGTTCTTAAGATGATTATGTATTGGTGTCTTTGGTCTATTTGTTGGCTTGCACAAAGAAACAAAAAAAAACTTATGAAAGAAATATTATGACATTTTACTATTGAATCTGGGATTACACATAATTGTTACTTTGTTTTACTTGTTTCTAATCGGTTATTGTTATTTGATTATTGGAGTTGCAGGTGTGTGGAGATCCTCTTGCATGTGCATCTCCATCTTGAAAGCTATTGAGGCCATGTTAACCCTATTGGTAAGTTCCTTTATCTCATTCTCAACTTCCAATTGTTTTGCAATAGTGTTTTTTTCCTGAGCTCCTGTTTACATTTGAATTTCTTTTTTGGTTGTTGGCTTGTTGCTTAATCTAGTTCTTGGTTGTTGCCTTCTGAATGTAAGTTTTAAGGTTTCTTACAGCATTGGTTCTTAAGATGATTATGTATTGGTGTCTTTGGTCTATTTGTTGGCTTGCACAAAGAAACAAAAAAAAGCTTATGAAAGAAATATTATGACATTTTACTATTGAATTTGGAATTACACATAATTGTTACTTTGTTTTACTTGTTTCTAATCGGTTATTGTTATTTTATTATAGGAGTTGCAGGTGTGTGGAGATCCTCTTGCATGTGCATCTCCATCTTGAAAGCTATTGAGGCAATGTTAACCCTATTGGTAAGTTCCTTTATCTCATTCTCAACTTCCAATTGTCGAGTTTGTATTGTTCCTCACTTGAATTATAACTTGTTTCATTTGATTTTTTATTGTTTCGTATTTTTTTTAATACTTTTATGTTATTATCCAATTCAAAGGCGTCCTCGTCGTAACCGTCAGTCAGCTGCACTACGATCGGCTTTTCAGTAAACAAGTTTATCACCTGCAAATTTTGTGTATCCACTTTTCATACATGAAGGTTCGTCTTTTAATTTGTTCATGATGATTTTTTAGAGTAGACTTTCGTGGTTTTTAGTTTTGCTTATATGCTCGTCATGATTTGATTTTAGATTATGAGAAACAATTTGAACTCTTCATGCAGGTGAAGAGGACACCCCTATTGGTGCAATGCCAGGTTGTTACAGGCTTGGTTGGAGACATGGTCTTTTGGAAGAGGTTTTATCTTCTGCTCTTTCTGTGTCTCAAATATACTCCCTTGCTTGGACAGCTTCAATGAATTCCCTTGTTTCCCTTTGTCTGAAGCGTCATTTTTTATGTTGTTAATCTTATATTTTAGCCTAGAAAGTGTTTTATTAGCTGGAATTTTGAAGATATTCTAAAATGAATAGCAAGATAATATGATGAAACCATTCAAAAGTGATTTATTAGAAGTTTGAATATGTTCCAATCTGGTCTAGGAGTTTGGACGGATTTGATTGTTCCTTCATGTATTTGACTTGTATGAACCACTGCATAGTCTGCTTGTTTTTGGAGAAACTTTTTCGTCTTTTGTTTTGTGACTGATGAGTACATAAAACCTTTTCTTTTTTATCTTCCTAAACTGCACAGGTGATGCTCCATTATTCTTGCTATGCCTTGTCGAAATTTAGTTTAATTTCAGCAAGCATTTTGTACTTTAGGTTGCAAAAGCGCGCAATGTTGGTGTTAATAGCATTGTGCTATTTCCCAATTGCTAAGTATGCTAGCCATTTCATTATAGTTGCTGGACTGAAAATGCTTTCATCTGATCTCTGGTTGTCTCATCATTAGTGTATTCATAAACAAGTTTTTTATGCAGTTTTTTGTCATACTTTATGCAGGGTTTGGGACCTTATTCCACAAGCATAAACAAGGTGGAGAAGAAATCAAAGATATGGCAAAGAAAGTGAATGACTTGATTAGTATGCACATAAGATTTAGAGACAGTTTGGATAAACTTCTCATGCTTCACATATGAAAATAGATATGTTAAATTAATGTTCCAAATATTGAATTTCTTCATTGCATTCATACTGGGTCTCTTATTTGTTAGGATTGGATATTGTTAACACTTGCACATTTCCTTAGATGTTACTTTCTGATGTAATAGGTATCAAGGAATCTGATACTGGTTTAGCTGCACCAAGCCAGTGGGATCTCGTTTCTGATAAGCAAATGATGCAGGGTAAGGGAAGCTTTGCTTATCTTTGTCTGTCTTTGAGCCAACATGACCATATATGGCTTCTAGTGTTCTGCATTTCTATTTATGTACACATTGTGTCTGCATTTCTAAGACCCAAATGGCATATTTCTTACCATTGTATCACTAGTGGGTGAGTAGATGGTGTTATGGTCACTGGATTTGAAACTACCCATCCAAAAGATTGAAATGTGAAAGATTAGAATTTAATTGTTAGAGAATCTGCAAAACTTGTTGAAGTTGTTTTGAGGCATTACCTTGTTTTAAATAACTTACTATTATTTGCCATTTTCTTGTTGTAGTTGTTTTGAAGCATTACCTAGTTTTAATTTTAGTGAGTTGGAGTTCTTGCCATTTTCTTCTTGTTGTAGTTGTTTTGAAGCATTACCTAGTTATAATTTTAGTGACTTGGAATTGAATTTTAATGTATTGTCTTCCTTTGATCGTACTTGGACTATTGAGTGTATAAGTATAGTACAAATATGTTTGAGCTCACAGTAAGTTGTACTGCAATATGGATCTAATGATTTGTGATATGGAAATATGGGTATTACTAGACCAGATTCATCAATGGATTTTTGTAAGTTACAGGTTTTATCTAACTTGTATAATTCATAAATCAGAATCAATCACCTTTGGAGAAGGACCGTTACAAAATCTGTCAAGCATTCATAGCTGCTTCTGGAAATTCTCTATAGAGGATGTCAACGAATTCCAGAACAGTGTGAAAGGTGTTCTGTTGATGTATTCAAACAACTTGAACCGCTTTAAATCATATTTGTGTTTGAATTGTGTGTGAATGGACGTATCCAAACAACTTGAACCGCTTTGTAATTGATGTTTGTGTTTGAATTGAGTGTGAATTGTTTCATGAATTTTTTAGAAGTAAAGTTTATGTTTTTAAATTGTTCGTGTTTGTGTTTATGTTTAATTTCCTCTGCAGCATGGCATCAGGTGGAGGTGATTCGTCGCCACCTAGACCACCCCATGATCGTAAGGGGAAGTCTAAAGTTGTCCCTCATCGTAAGAAAAGGAGGGTGATATGCGTCGAGGACATAGGCGACTATTCAGAGATGCCTACAAAATCTACCCCTACACAGACACGCCCAGCACACACTACAACATTTTGACCCTACGACAACGCCTAAAATTGCAACGCCAAAAAAACCGTTGCCTTAGAGAACATTGGCAACGGTTTTTGGAACCCGTTGCTGATTCATTTTTTTAATTTTTTTTAACGGCTTCGGCTCAAAACCGTTCCCAAAAGAGCTACAGCAACGGTTTTTTTGTTTATCTTTAGCCAACGTTTTAAAAATGTTGCCATAAGGTCCACAAAAAAATAAAAAACCTGAGCGCTCAAACAACAAAACGGAGATCCCTAAATCACTTCTGTCACAAATGAGAGCTCACCATTCGCGAAATCACCCTCACCCTCACAATTCTCTCACAAATCACCCTAAATCACTTCTCCCACAAAATCAGAACCCAGCCTCACAAATCTGAGCTCACCATGCGCGAACCCTAAATGGATTCTCTCAGAAATCAGAACTCATCCTCTCACTTGCGCGAACCCTAAATCGAAATCCCTCACAATGAATTCAAGCAGTGCTATCAAGGTTTAGGTTCGTTTCTCTCTCTCTGTCTCCTGGTTTTCTTCTCTCTAGTTCTGGCTGTTCATTCGCTACGTGATTGGCAAGGGTTAGTCGTAGTTTGAACCGATTTCAAGTCAACACTTTCTCTACACGCCGTCTTGCATTGCGTGATTTCAATGATGCCGTCTACAAGGCTGTCCGGTTCTGTTACGTCTTCGTCTAGGTTTCACACATCGTGTTTCTTTGGTTTCTACTTTTGTTTCTTCTTACTTGTTGCGAATCTGATTTGGCTTTCTGTTGTTGTTGATTTGTTCTTTGATTTTACCTAGGACTTGCGATTTGGCTCTCAGGTACCGTTATTAATCCGTGCAAGGCTTTCGTTATCTCTGCTCTTGAGCCAATATTTGTTGCAGTGGCCAAAACGAGGTGCTGCCATTCTTGCATGACCACCGCATCATCTTGCTCCTGGTTGGTTTGATTTGATTTCAATTGCTATGCTATGTTATTCATGAATATGTGGTATGGTCTGAAATATATTAAGGTAAAGCAAGTTTGGGTTGTGATTTATTTGCAGATTGTGGTATATTTGATCCATACATGATTCATTTGATTTGATTTTATTTGCTAGGCTTTATTATTCTTGAATATTTTTTTGGTTACAATTCGTGAATATGTTTTGAGACTTATGGTGAAATAGAATGAATCAATGATTTGAAAGGGAAATTTAAAAGTAATTAATTAGATATTGAATGTAAAAAAGAGGAGTGATTTATATACTGGTTTTGCTTTGTGGCTGGGATTGTTAATTGCATTTGTAGATCTAATCATATTTTGTGGGTTGTTTGTTTTGCAATAGTGTTTTATTTTTCCTGAGCTCCTGTTTACATTTAAATTTCTCTTTTGGTTGTTGGCTTGTTGGTTAATCTAGTTCTTGGTTGTTGGCTTCTGAATGTAAGTTTTAATGTTTCTTACAGCATTGGTTCTTAAGATGATTATGTATTGGTGTCTTTGGTCTATTTGTTGGCTTGCACAAAGAAACAAAAAAAAAGCTTATGAAAGAAATATTATGATATTTTACTATTGAATTTGGGATTACACATAATTGTTACATTGTTTTACTTGTTTCTAATCGTTTATTGTTATTTGATTATTGGAGTTGCAGGTGTGTGGAGATCCTCTTGCATGTGAATCTCCATCTTGAAAGCTATTGAGGCAATGTTAACCCTATTGGTAAGTTCATTTATCTCATTCTCAACTTCCAATTGTTTTGCAATAGTGTTTTTTTTCCTGAGCTCCTGTTTACATTTAAATTTCTTTTTTGGTTGTTGGCTTGTTGCTTAATCTAGTTCTTGGTTGTTGGCTTCTGAATGTAAGTTTTAATGTTTCTTACAGCATTGGTTCTTAAGATGATTATGTATTGGTGTCTTTGGTCTATTTGTTGGGCTTGCACAAAGAAACAAAAAAAAACTTATGAAAGAAATATTATGACATTTTACTATTGAATTTGGGATTACACATAATTGTTACTTTGTTTTACTTGTTTCTAATCGGTTATTGTTATTTGATTATTGGAGTTGCAGGTGTGTGGAGATCCTCTTGCATGTGCATCTCCATCTTGAAAGCTATTGAGGCCATGTTAACCCTATTGGTAAGTTCCTTTATCTCATTCTCAACTTCCAATTGTTTTGCAATAGTGTTTTTTTCCTGAGCTCCTGTTTACATTTGAATTTCTTTTTTGGTTGTTGGCTTGTTGCTTAATCTAGTTCTTGGTTGTTGCCTTCTGAATGTAAGTTTTAATGTTTCTTACAGCATTGGTTCTTAAGATGATTATGTATTGGTGTCTTTGGTCTATTTGTTGTCTTGCACAAAGAAACAAAAAAAAGCTTATGAAAGAAATATTATGACATTTTACTATTGAATTTGGAATTACACATAATTGTTACTTTGTTTTACTTGTTTCTAATCGGTTATTGTTATTTTATTATAGGAGTTGCAGGTGTGTGGAGATCCTCTTGCATGTGCATCTCCATCTTGAAAGCTATTGAGGCAATGTTAACCCTATTGGTAAGTTCCTTTATCTCATTCTCAACTTCCAATTGTCGAGTTTGTATTGTTCCTCACTTGAATTATAACTTGTTTCATTTGATTTTTTATTGTTTCGTATTTTTTTTAATACTTTTATGTTATTATCCAATTCAAAGGCGTCCTCGTCGTAACCGTCAGTCAGCTGCACTACGATCGGCTTTTCAGTAAACAAGTTTATCACCTGCGAATTTTGTGTATCCACTTTTCATACATGAAGGTTCGTCTTTTAATTTGTTCATGATGATTTTTTAGAGTAGACTTTCGTGGTTTTTAGTTTTGCTTATATGCTCGTCATGATTTGATTTTAGATTATGAGAAACAATTTGAACTCTTCATGCAGGTGAAGAGGACACCCCTATTGGTGCAATGCCAGGTTGTTACAGGCTTGGTTGGAGACATGGTCTTTTGGAAGAGGTTTTATCTTCTGCTCTTTCTGTGTCTCAAATATACTCGCTTGCTTGGACAGCTTCAATGAATTCCCTTGTTTCCCTTTGTCTGAAGCGTCATTTTTTATGTTGTTAATCTTATATTTTAGCCTAGAAAGTGTTTTATTAGCTGGAATTTTGAAGATATTCTAAAATGAATAGCAAGATAATATGATGAAACCATTCAAAAGTGATTTATTAGAAGTTTGAATATGTTCCAATCTGGTCTAGGAGTTTGGACGGATTTGATTGTTCCTTCATGTATTTGACTTGTATGAACCACTGCATAGTCTGCTTGTTTTTGGAGAAACTTTTTCGTCTTTTGTTTTGTGACTGATGAGTACATAAAACCTTTTCTTTTTTATCTTCCTAAACTGCACAGGTGATGCTCCATTATTCTTGCTATGCCTTGTCGAAATTTAGTTTAATTTCAGCAAGCATTTTGTACTTTAGGTTGCAAAAGCGCGCAATGTTGGTGTTAATAGCATTGTGCTATTTCCCAATTGCTAAGTATGCTAGCCATTTCATTATAGTTGCTGGACTGAAAATGCTTTCATCTGATCTCTGGTTGTCTCATCATTAGTGTATTCATAAACAAGTTTTTTATGCAGTTTTTTGTCATACTTTATGCAGGGTTTGGGACCTTATTCCACAAGCATAAACAAGGTGGAGAAGAAATCAAAGTTATGGCAAAGAAAGTGAATGACTTGATTAGTATGCACATAAGATTTAGAGACAGTTTGGATAAACTTCTCATGCTTCACATATGAAAATAGATATGTTAAATTAATGTTCCAAATATTGAATTTCTTCATTGCATTCATACTGGGTCTCTTATTTGTTAGGATTGGATATTGTTAACACTTGCACATTTCCTTAGATGTTACTTTCTGATGTAATAGGTATCAAGGAATCTGATACTGGTTTAGCTGCACCAAGCCAGTGGGATCTCGTTTCTGATAAGCAAATGATGCAGGGTAAGGGAAGCTTTGCTTATCTTTGTCTGTCTTTGAGCCAACATGACCATATATGGCTTCTAGTGTTCTGCATTTCTATTTATGTACACATTGTGTCTGCATTTCTAAGACCCAAATGGCATATTTCTTACCATTGTATCACTAGTGGGTGAGTAGATGGTGTTATGGTCACTGGATTTGAAACTACCCATCCAAAAGATTGAAATGTGAAAGATTAGAATTTAATTGTTAGAGAATCTGCAAAACTTGTTGAAGTTGTTTTGAGGCATTACCTTGTTTTAAATAACTTACTATTATTTGCCATTTTCTTGTTGTAGTTGTTTTGAAGCATTACCTAGTTTTAATTTTAGTGAGTTGGAGTTCTTGCCATTTTCTTCTTGTTGTAGTTGTTTTGAAGCATTACCTAGTTATAATTTTAGTGACTTGGAATTGAATTTTAATGTATTGTCTTCCTTTGATCGTACTTGGACTATTGAGTGTATAAGTATAGTACAAATATGTTTGAGCTCACAGTAAGTTGTACTGCAATATGGATCTAATGATTTGTGATATGGAAATATGGGTATTACTAGACCAGATTCATCAATGGATTTTTGTAAGTTACAGGTTTTATCTAACTTGTATAATTCATAAATCAGAATCAATCACCTTTGGAGAAGGACCGTTACAAAATCTGTCAAGCATTCATAGCTGCTTCTGGAAATTCTCTATAGAGGATGTCAACGAATTCCAGAACAGTGTGAAAGGTGTTCTGTTGATAACCCTTAAAGCATGCATGTTCTTTAGCTTGTTGTTGTTGCAGCTGATAGTACAATCTCTTTTATGAATAAATAAAAATGTTGTTATGATTGTTCTTCACTCTTCAAAAGCACTATCTTGTTGTTTCAACTAATCATGGAGATGGTGGTAGTCAACTAGAGTAAATAGTGTTTATATCTTTTGTATTAGACAGTGAATTGGATTTGATATGATACAATGCTATTTACTTGTAGGCTTCATTTTGAGCAAGTTCGATGCTTGGGAGCTAAAGCCACGTGGTCCTTCATATTTTCTGGAGAAATACGGTTCCTAACCAAGGAAGAACTAGGTGGAAATGGATTTTTCATAAGAAAACCGCGACTGTTTGTTCTTAGGATTATGAACATTTTCTCATTTTATCGTGAATTGTAATTTTGGAAGTTTTTAGAAACCAAGAATTTTGTGTAGGTAGAATTGAAGATAGTGCATGTTTTTGCTGTATTGTGTTATTAATTGACTGTCATTAAATTTGAGTGATATCACACATAATTTTTATGTTTGGAAGGAATGGACCTCTCTAATCTTTTTTCTATTATATTTTTTTCATTTTTTATTATCTATGGCAACGTTTTTGAAGTGTTGTATTTGTTGGTGATGCAACGGTTTTAGCGTGTTGCCATAACTTGCAACGGTTTTTAAGTGTTGCCTTAACTGGCAACGGTTTATGACTGTTGTCGATTCGTAAAAATCAAAACCGTTGCGTTTGGGTTATCAATGGCAACGGTTTTAGGTCTATGTTGCCTTTGATCACAAAAAACCGTTGCCTTTAGTTTAGGCAACGCCTGCAGAAACAACGGTTTCAAAACCGTTGCCGAAAGGTAAGGTGTAACGCCCCTAAATAATTGATTAATTATTTAAGTAATTATTTAGGAATTAAGTGGTACAAAAATAATAGAATAATAATATGCTAGTACATGTGGGCCTATTGTTAGGGTTAGGAGTAGTAAAATGAGAGGTGTTAAGGAAAGCCCATGATGTTAAGTCGAATTAAGCTAAGAAAAGTCCATAAGACTAAGTGAGATTATAAGAGGGGAAATTAGGTTAGGGTTTGCTCACTTAGAAGAAAAACAAAAAGGTTTGAGAGAGAGCACTAGAGAAGGGCGCGACGGCCAAGAGGGAAAGAGAGAGAGGAACGGCGCAAGAGGAGAGGAATAGGGCAAGGAACTTCGAATCTTTCAAAGCTAAGGTAAGGGTGGGGTTCTAACTCTATAATAGGGTACATGAAGGGCTCTATGTGGGTTCTACGAATTTGCTTTTGTTTTCAGTTTAAAAACATGTGTATTTCTGAATTGGGTTGACGATGTGTTTGATTATTGAAATTTGATGAATGTTTGGTGCCAATTTTGCTGCTAAACTCATTGTTTGGGGTGACCTGGGTATAGGTTCGGTTGTACAGTAATTGGGAACAACCTAGTGGTCCAAAAATTATGTGGTTTACCTTTTCAGAAACTAGACTTAATGCTTGTTAATTTTGCACTAGTTTGGTTGCATTTGGAGTTGTGTAGCTCGAGTTATAGGTGTCACAAGTTAGGTTAAAATTCTGGAAACAATCTGGATATAGGTTCGGTATTTCGTGCATAACGTTTTCGTTTGAACTCCTTTTTAAATGATTCTTGATTCATTGAAAACTACACTCAATTTGTTTCGGGTTAGGCTCAAGTCCCATGTCATTTGACTGAGTTTTGATAATTTTAAAGGTGTCACAAGCTAGGTCATGGTGGCTGTCCTGTTTTCTGAACCATGTTGCTTATTTACTGAAACTGTACAAATTGGACCATTATTTTGCAAAATAACAATTATAGTCAGGAACTAGACATTCTTAACTTTCCATAGAGGGGTCCTTTGCTAAGTTTCGATACCGTTTGATAGGTTAATTAATTCACCGAAGTAGAGGTATGTTTGATGGAAATTTGCCTGTTGTTGCTGGGCTCCAAGTATGGCTGCCCCTTTTGTTCCTGGGCGCCATGGGCGCCGTTGCTGTTGTTGCTGGGAGCCGGGTGTGGCTGCCGCTGTTGTTCCTGGGCGCCATGGGCGCCAAGGGCGCCAAGAATGACTGCCCGTTGCTTGTGTTGCTGATGTTGCTGGGCGCACTGGGCGCCAAGTCTGGCTGCCTGTTGCTTGTTTGCTGATGTTGCTGGGCGCCATGTCTGGCTGCCCGTTGCTTGTGTTGCTGATGTTGCTGGGCGCACTGGGCGCCATGGGTGCCATGTCTGGCTGCCCGTTGCTTGTGTTGCTGATGTTGCTGGGCGCACTGGGCGCCATGGGCACCATTTCTGGCAACCCGTTGCTTGTGTTGCTGATGTAGCTGGGTGCACTGGGCGCCATGGGTGCCATGTCTGGCTGCCCGTTGCTTGTGTTGCTGATGTTGCTGGCGCACTGGGCGCCAAGGGCACCAAGTCTGGCTGCCTGTTGCCTGTTGTCTGATTGTTGCTGGCGCACTTAGCGCCATGGGCGCCATGTTTGGCTGCCTGTTGCTTGTTGTCTGTTGCTTGTTGGGCGCACTGGGCGCCATGGGCGCCATGTGTGGCTGCCTCGTTCGGTTGCTGGGCGCATTTGGGACGCCGTCTTGTGGGTTGTTGGGCGCTTTAGGCGCATTAGGCCCACGGATGGCTAATTGTTGATTAAGTCGTTAATTGTTAAGTTGCTAAATTGTTGGCTTAGTTGTACATTTGTTGATGATGTTGCACCTAGTTGTGATCACCATTGTGTGAAGTTGGCGACGTGTATCTGGTTGGATTGCCTCTATTTATTGGCAGGACATTATGTTGTAGGCCTATGGCCAACGTTGAATTTCGTTGTTGTTGTGTGTTGCTTTGTAATCATTGTTAGTTGTTTGTGCATTCACATCGCGTCGCATACATAGCATTTTCATGTTGGAGCTTTGCTCAAAACACGACGGCCTGGACTGGCAAATTATGTTGAAGGCTTATGCCTTGTTGATGCCTCTATTTATTGGCAGATTTTTACAACGACGACGGGAGTTCTGCTCCAATGGTACCACATGCATGTGCATAGTATTGAGTCGCATTCATATTGCATACTTGAGTGGCTATGTTAATGACTTGTGATTGATTGAAGTTGTTGATGACGGTGAAGTGGTATGTTGATGACTTGTGATTGATTGAAGTTGTTTGATGACGGTGAAGTGGTGAACTTATGTCTTCTGATTCTAACATACTGTCTTTCATATGTCCTATTATATGGTTTGATATCTCACCCCTTCTGTTTGAATGTTACCCTCCTGTTGGTAACGTTCAGGTAATCACGAATGAAGGCTGCTTACCTTCGTTTGATCGAGTCGGTGTCGTCGCTCTGATACGTAACACTCGGGGGGATGACCGCTTATTTTTCTATTACTTATGTCGTTTTATTTGTTGGATTTCGAGTTTATTGCTGTTATGAATCTTGCTTAGGTGCCCCGGTTAATTAAGTTGAACCTTTTGAATTTCCGCTGCGTAGTAAATGAAATTTGACTTGTTTTGAAAATTGAAAATGTTGTGTGTCGGTTCATCCAAGTTAGGGTGTTATGTATCCGCTTTTCAGAAATGACCTTATTATGTTTGTTCATGGTTTTAAGTCGAAAAATGTAGCATCCGTTTGTTTGTGAAAACTCTGATTTTACTATATTTTACCGGGTAGAAATGGGTGTTACATAAGGCAACGGTTTTTCGGCTTTCCGCAACGGTTTTCAGGCGTTGCCTTTGGGATCAAAATGTTGTAGTGACATGAAGGTAGAGTGAGATCATTGCAGATTCCTCTGACACAGACGCAACAGACCTCTGGAGTTAGGTCCTTAGATACGCCACAACAGACCTCTGGAGTTAGGTCCTTACAGCAGACCTCTGGAGTTAGGTCCTTCCATATTGGAGCTAGTTCATCGCCGCAAGTTACTCCTTCACCTACTCCATCTCCCCGAGATGTACATGGTAATACTTCATCTGCACGAGTGACTCCTCCACCATCACAGAGTCCTCCATATTGCATGATTCCGGAACCAGGATTTCGTGCGATACCTACTCCTACCCCTTCACCAGATGATGTGCCTACTCCGACCCCTTTGCCATCACCGACAGAGCCACTTTCACCTGGGATGATGTGATACCTGATGATGATCAAATGCATGATGTTGAGGGGGGGTGATGATGTGATACCAGATGTTGAGGGGGGTGATGATGAGGATGACGATGAGATTATGTTACGCGACGGGCGAGTTGTCATATGTGTTGAGAATGGAGGGTATGTAAAGTTTTTTATAACTTTGTTTGATTCATTGTTTTGTCATATATAATGTGTTTTAATCATTTCAATTGTTTTAACTTCGCAGGTTTCGTCCTTCAAGGCCAGTCGCAAATTGTACGCGACTGACTATTCGCAAGTTATACCACTACCCATGGTCTAGTTGGTTAGAGCTTAATAAGGATGAGCGAAACAATTTTTTTAACGATTTTAGAGTAAGTGTACATTTTAACACATCACAATGTTTGTCGTTTTTTAGAGTAAGTGTACATTCTCAATGTTTGTCATATATATACATCAATGTTGATTTAATGTAACATTTGTTTTGTAAATGTTTTCACAATGCAGAAGAAAGTTGCATGGCGTAAGTCTCAGGAGGCCGCCGTTCGGGATCTTTTTCATACGAAAGCTACTCTCCGACTCCCTTATTTGCTCAGAAGTGTCCGCATGGGGAGGGACCGGCCTCTTTGGATGGGGGATCTAGTCTATAATCACCTAAGAAATCACACCTGGAATGATCCAAAATTCAAAGCTAAGTGTGAGCAGAATAAGAAGAACAGGGCATCAGAAAAAGGTGGAAGCTTGCACACTGGAGGTTCTATCTCTATGTTGCAGCATTCAGAGAGATTGGTATATTCTTAAACTTATATTTTCCCTATGTCAATATAATAATTTACCATTTACAAACTTAAGTTATTAATTATAGGCCAAGAAGATGGGGCGGAAGCCACATGTAGATGAGCTTCATCGCCACACTCACATTAGGAAGGGCACAAGTGAGTTTGTAGAGGACCGCGCTCGCATTACTCAGGTAAGAAGAATTTTGTCATATATATAAGGTAGTTTATATGAATTGAATTTGTGTGTTTGGAAGTTGTTGAATCGATTATAATTGGTCTCACTTAATTTATTGAACTTATAGTTGGTTATGTGAATTGTAAATATAAGTTAGTTTATGTGAATTGAATTAATGTGTTTGGAAGTTGTTGAATCGGTTATAATTGGTCTCACTTAGTTTATTGAACTTATAGTTGGTTATGTGTTATGTGAATTTAATTGGTGTGTTTGGAAGTTGTTGAATTGGTTATAATTGGTCTCACTTAGTTTAGTGAACTTAGAGTTGGTTATGTGAATTGGAAATATAAGTTTGTTTATGTGAATTGAATTACTGTGTTTGGAAGTTGTTGAATTGGTTATGATTGGTCTCACTTAGTTTATTGAACTTATAGTTGGTTATGCGAATTGGAAATATAAGTTAGTTTATGTGAATTGAATTGCTGTGTTTGGAAGTTGTTAAATCAGTTATAATTGGTCTCACTTAGTTTTTTGAACTTATAGTTGGTGTGTTTGGTTATAATTGGTGTGTTTGTATTGAATTTGCAGGGCTATTGTATTGGAAATAGATACGAGTAATTTCATTGTTAAAGACATTTCTGTCTGTTATTATGAATGTGCCTGATAAAATGTCTCATTTATTTTGAGTATGATTATAACTTGTGCATTTGATAGGAGGAGTTTCAACGACTGTTCTCTCAGTCAGATATACCAGTAGACCCTGTTGAGTTGGCTAAGCTGAAGCGATTGTTGTGGGAGAAGGCTGCTGGAGGGCCCAATAAGAGTCATGTGTATGGGACAAGAGGCATATTTGACAATATGGTAGACTCTGGAGCTTCGACGAGCGCCGGTCTGTCTTCTGAGGCCCGTAGGAACATCCAAGAAATGTCACAGCAATTTGCAGAGCAGTTTGCACGACAGCAGGGGAAGGTTGCAAGACAGCAACAACTACTTGAGTACGTATTTAATCATTCTGAGATTCCAGTACCTCCACCTGATTGGCAGCCGCCCGAGCAGGACCATCCAAGCAGGACCAGCCTGCCCAGCAGGATGAGAACAAAGATGCAGATGATGGAGAGAGTGTAGATCACGGAGACCACATTTATGGGGAGGGTTATTGACGACATCTACGTAATCTATGTATTAGTGGTATGTTTTGATATATTTTGAGATTTGGTATGTTTGACATTAGTGTATTTTATGTATGTTTGAATTGGTGGATTGGAGTCTGAATTGAATTGGCAGGTAAGTATTGCAAATAGAAATGACAATGTAAATGGCTAATTTTCCTAGAAATAATTTTTTTTTGCATAGCGACAGAATTTGCGACGGAAATTTTTTTGGTAGTTACTGAATTTGCCACGGAATTTTTAACAATTTGTGACGGAAATTTTGACGGTTTTTATTTTCAAATAATTTGCTACGGATTTGCCACGGTTTTTTGCGACGGATTTGCGACAAAAAGGTGTCAGGGTTTGCGACGACTTTGCCACGGAATTTAGCGACGGATTTGCGACGATATTGCGACGGAGGTATTTGCGACGGAACATTCTGTGGCAAACGATTTGCAACGAGCGTTTTTTAGACCGATTTTTGTCCGTCGCAAAATCCGTCAGAAATGCTATTTTGCGACGGAAATCGGTCCATTTGCGATGGATAATGCCGTCGCAAACCAGCGATTTTCTTGTAGTGGGTGGTCACAAACGTTTGGAATAAAGGGAACCACTTGGTTCCTGCTAGTCTTGATCTAGTTCGCCCAAACTCTTTGGAGTTTAACCAAGAGGTCTTTGGTAATATTTTCAAAAGAAAAAGCAAATTGGAGGCTCAACTTAAGTATATCCAAAGGAAGCTTGAAACTGTTGATTCTGTTAGATTAAACCTTAAAGAGGCAGAATTGCACTGAGACTACCAATATGTGTTGAAGTAAGAAGAGATCCTTTGGTTCCAAAAATCGAGAGAAAAATGGGTGAAACTAGGCGAAAGGAACAATAAATTCTTCCACACTCAAACTGTGGTGAGAAGGAAATGGAACAAAATGCAAGGGCTTCACCTAGATGATGGATCATGGTGCACTGATAATGTCATCTTGAAGGAAGAAACTATATCTTATTATAATACTCTCTTCTTGCAGGATCCTCATGTTACTCCTTAGAGCCTTCCGATAAATCTGCTACCTACCCTTAGCACTCACGGACAGAATATGCTTCGTTCACAAGTGACTAAGGAAGAAGTTAAAGATGCCATGTTTGGTATGCAATCTTATAAGGCCCCAGGTCCTGATGGATTCCAGCCATTATTTTTAAACAGGTCTGGGAAGAGGTGGGAGATGATGTGTGGAATATGGTGAGGGAATCATATGACATTTGCGCTATCTATGAGCAGCTGACAGAGACTCTCATTGTCCTTATTCCTAAGGGGAACAATCCTACTAGATTGAAGAAATTCAGACCAATCAGCTTATGTAATGTGGCCTTTAAGGTCATCTAAGGTGCTGGTGAATAGAATTCGTCCTTTTCTTGATGAGTTGATCAGTCCTTTCCAAAGCAGTTTTATCCCCAAAAGAAGTACAACTGATAATGCGATAATTGCTTAGGAGGTTGTCCATCACATGCATACGTCCCGATCAAAAAAAGGTACCATGGCTTTTAAAATCGACCTTGAAAAAGCTTATGATAGATTGGATTGGAATTTTTTAGAACTAACTTTGCAGGACTTCAGATTTCCTACGTCCATTGTTGCTCTAATCATGAATTGTGTTCGAGCTAGTAATCTTTCTATTCTTTGGAATGGTGCTAAGACTGAAAACTTTAAGCCCTCTAGAGGATTACGCCAAGGGGACCCCCTATCCTCATATCTCTTTGTTATGTGTATGGAGAAGCTGGCTCTGCTTATTCAAAGCAATGTGGATAATGGGGCTTGGAAACCAATTCGAGTGTCTGCTGGTGGCCCTGCCTTGTCCCACTTACTCTTTGCTGATGATGTCCTTTTGTTTTGCGAGGTTAACGTGCATCAAGCCCTAGTGGTTATGAATACTCTTGAAGAATTTTGTCAAGCCTCGGGACTTAAGGTGAATGTGACTAAGTCGAAAGCTATGTACTCCAGAAGAGTTCCAAAAACTGTGAAACACCGGCTTCGAGAATGCTCTTCAGTCCGTCTCGTTGCCAATCTAGGTAATTAACTTGGGTTTCCTCTTGTCCAAGGGAGAATCACAATGGATACTTATAAGCACCTCATTGAGAAGCTCCATAGGCGCCTAGCAGGTTGGAAGGGAAACTTACTTAATAATGTAGGGTGTGTTTGTCTTGCAAGGTCAGTTACTACTGCTATGCCTGTTTATACGATGCAAATACACCACCTCCCCGAATACTTTTGTGATAATATTGATAAGATTACCAAAATCTTTATTTGGGGCCACTATAAAAAAACGTCATTTAGTGACCGATTTTTCGGTCACTATACGTGAAAAATCGGTCACTACACAGTTTAGTGACTAAATTTGCGACCCAAAAAAAATCGGTCGCTATATCACTGGTCTCTAATTGTAGCGACCGATTTAGTGACCGATTTTGGCGACCGATTTAGTGACTGATTTATAGCGATCGATATAGTGACCGATTGTTGTGACCGATTTAGAGACCGATTTTGGTGATCGGTTTAGTGACCGATTTAGTGACTGATTTTAGCGACCGATTTAGTGACTGAATATTAGTGACCGATTTTGTGACTAAATGCAACAACTGCTTTAGCAACCAATTTAGTGACTTTATATTGTAATATAATTAGTGTCCAATTTAGAGATTGAAAGTTGTCTAGAGACCATATTGTATGACCAAATTCATCGGATTTTTTATTTTTTTTACTCACTAATTCGATCTCCAACATATCGAATTCAACTTAATGAACAAGATGATTATATTGTAACTTTTTTTACTTACTAATTTAATTTCTAACATATAGATGGTTAATATATATTTTTATACCTGATTGATTCATGCCAAATTATTTGCACAATAACAACACTTCATTGCATTAAAAACATAATGTACTTAATAAAAAAACATAACAGTAATTTGAGTTTGTAATTAGTTTTTAAATCATAACAAACAACATCAAATGTTTAACTCTCTTCATCACTTTGTCCCTCTGAATCAGACTCTTCATCATCTTCGTCATCCAGCTCTTCATTAAATGGAGATTGTTGAGACTTCATCATTTCCATCAATTGTTTGATTATCTTGTTATTTTGCTCACTATGATAGAGTATAGTCCATAGTCATACATCTGCATATAAATCCATACCTTAGCTAAACTATTCATATTTCTCAAGTCTGTAGTTATTGGATCCATCAATCGGCTGTACAAAGGGAAACAAGGTATAATTAGTCATCATCAACAATAGAGCACAATCCTAAATCAATAGTTCTTGGATACCACTTGTTGGTTTCTAATAATCAAGGTTTGTGCTTAACCACATGTCTCTACCCATATAGAAAACAATAGAGCACAATCCTAAATCAATAGTTTATGAACCCATACCCAAATTCATGATGAAATAGAATGCGGAAGCGTACCTGAATTTGCCATTGGAAATCGTTGAGGGTTTGCAGGTATGTGATCTTCCAATTGTAGAGTACCTTATGGTTTCTTGATTCTCTTCTGATGGGCATGAAGAGAGAAAGCCACACTAAACCGTTTCTATGTTACTCTTGAGCTTGAGAGGAAAGGGAAAGCTTCGCTGCTATGAAGAATGGCTAAGATTGAAGAGGTATTAATTGAAATGTTTGCAATGGAACTCAACCAATTCCACCATTTTTGTGCATAAGAGAACTAATTCACCCTCGTTAAGACAAAGATTACAAATGGAGACAACAACACAGCCACAGGAACACATGCATGTTATCATACGTTGGAAGCTTATTGTGTAGAACTCTCCAAGCCAAAATCGAGCGAGACGGAGGAGCACAAACATACCAGATCAAACTACTACAAGAAACCTGGTTACCACACGGATTGAAGAAGCTGAAAGCATCCTTTAACAAGACTTTGTCAGAGCTTGTATGATCCCAACGACGAACATTGTGAACATCCTTGGTAGGAAGGCAAATAGCATCAATCTGAGATTGAATATCAGGGAACCTGCGAAACAATCCACTAGGAATACTTCAAACCTCATTTGTAAAGCAATTAGAGACTTTAGTTATTACTTATTAGCATGTGATGAATATTAGGATTAATTTGGAGAAGGTCAGCTATAGGTTGAGAAAGCCATATGTCTTTCCAGAAATTAATACTAATACCATTCCCAATTTGCTAAGTAGAATTAGTTAAAATGTAAACCATATATGATTTGATACCAAGCCAAATAGTAGAACTTATATAATAATTGATAAAACCAGTGTCTCTAGACACCCTATCTATGACGACCATGGCCCATTGCAAATTAGAGGTTAGAAACGCCCAACCTAATTTCAATATTGCTACATCATTAATTTTTCTAATTGGTCTAATACCCAACCCACCCTCTTTTAAAGGTCTACAAGCTTTCTTTCAGCCTCCCCAAACAAAAATTCTTATCCAGCTATCAAGAGTTTTAAGGAGATTGATAGGCCAAACATAGACCATAAAAGCTATATGTTAGCATACTTTGGATAACTGAATTAACCAAGCCCTCTTCCTCCAAAATATTTATTGAAATTGCATCTCCTTTTATACAGGGTACACTACTACAAAAAATGCCTTTTGAATCGGTTGTTTGGCACATTTAGAATCGGTTATTTGCCGATTCCAATACTGCCGATTCTAAATGTAGGTACATTTTGAATCGGTTAAATAACCGATTCAAAATGTAACATTTCAAATCGGTTATTTAAACAACCGATTCCAATACTATCGATTCTAAATGTAGGTACATTTTGAATCGGTTAAATAACCGATTCAAAATGTGACTTTTTAAATCGGTTATTTAAACAACCGATTCAAAAGGTCACCTTTTTAAAAAAAAAATCCAAACTGAATTCACAGCAGCTATCAATTGGTTAGTTTATACAAAGCATGAACAAGGCAGAACCAAACAGCCAGAAAAACAGAATAGTCATAAGTTTGAGTCCAAATATCAAATTATAAGATTACATTAAATAGTCATAAGTTACATGTATACTCTAGTCCCTGCAAGGATTTAGTTTACAATGGCAACAGCTATGCTAGCAACAGTTTTCTGCATTACCCATAGAAGAGCAAAAAGTGAATATTTCAACAATAACAATTACTGTGAAAACTAAACATTTCAGACTCCATGAAATAATAAAAGGTTACAACAATAAAGAAAGAAGAGGACTCAGGAGTTACTGGGAAGTCAATATGCTCAAGTATGCAGATAATTTGCAGCCATCATTAACTCCAGAGTTAACTCGGGTTCAATAGGAAACTCTGTCTCCTTTCCATCGCTATCTCTAACTGAAGGTCCAGATTCATACTTCTCTTGCATATCGTTGGGAGTCTCATCTTCATTCTTGTCCCAAATTTTCTCTCCAACTGCTTCACTATCTGGTCCGGTAGGTCCCATCTCAGACTCAAGTTCCTCATTTTCACCATCAGAATCTTCATTTTCTCCACGAGCATATGAAGATTTCTGAAATGCGCTCCTACTTTACTAGAAAAGCTTCCAATTTTATTATCATGGTGATTCACCAGCTTCTCCTACATAGAAAATGTTTCATCAGTTTAGTCATCCATCGAGGAAGTATTAAAATAACCTACAATGAAACAAAACCTACCCCAAAACTGATTGTTTTGAAAAGATTATCACATAGCATGTTCAAGTTGAGATTTGTGACACATATGCCTGAAGACTTGAGGGATACTGCTCGGCAAACATAAGTTCTGCAACACAGATGCAACTTCTTCATATGTAGACTTGAGGGATTCATCAAAAGAATCTTGAGAAAGAGGAAAGGATCTCCAGATAATTCTTGGAGTTATAAGACCAATAAGTGAGCAGGGTATGAACATCACAAAAGCCAAGTATGGATGAGCAAACCTGTGTTTCACCCATTATGTTAACACAGGAATACAGAAAATACTCTAACGACCACAAAAATTATTGTAAATGATAAGCTGCCAATAAAACTTCAGACTCTGCAATGCGTAGAAAATCTATTGTTCTCTCTCTCTCTCTCTCTCTCTCTCTCTCTCTCTATATATATATATATATATATATATATATATATAATTTAACTAATAAGGTAAAACTCTAGCACTAACTACAAGAAACAAAAAACTATGCAACCTATCCAAATCCAATTTGAAGTTTAAGTTAATCCCAAATGAAGTTACCAATTCATCGTCTGAGAAGAGAATAGTAATCTCAGTAAAGAAAACACAACAGGCACAATAATTGCCAATATAATCCCAATTGCATGGAACAGAAATCCTGCAAATGCAACAAATTTCAAAATGTTATTCAAAGTGTCAAAGAATAATCATTTAAGTTCTCTTAGAGTAGATTTAAAAAAATTAAAGTGATCAACAAGAAGACTAATTATAACACATCTTATAAAGGAGTATCCAGCAGTAGAAATTTACTGATTTACCTTTCAAATGTATCTTGCTAAATGTATCAGCATGTCATAAGCAAATGTTGGAGTCGAAGAACTTCACTGCATACCATAAACCATGAGAAATAATCAAAGAACACAGTCGGCTCTTCTTCGAATAAGCTAGCAGTAACTTCACTATAATTTGTCTGATAAGTGTTTTGTAACTTAGAAGAATTAGTAAAAGCCTTAATTATGCTGAACAAATTCTCTCCACGTGCTTGGATGCTTCCCGGTCTGGAGACATAGAATTACATCAGATACTCGCTGGAGGGGAAAATAATACAGAATAATACAAAATTAAAATAAAATATCTGTACTAAAAAAAGTGGCTAATACACATACAATAGTTGTTCTACTGTATCAAAGGAGGTATGGTAAAAATAACCACCAAGGAGAAAAATAATATCCAGCCCGGGAATATTTCCGTAGTCCTGGGAAAATATTCGATAATCTGTATCTCCAGGAATAACAGGAAATACATCCTGCATGTTAAAATAGGAAACTCAGGTTTGAATTGGTAAATACAAAAGGGGGAAATAATTGTTAAACTGCATAATAGAGTATTAAATAGAAGAAAAAGGCAAAACCTGAGCTGCACTATTAGCCATAGGGTATACTGCTGCTTCTGCATAGATATTAGAAGGCCAAGAACTTGGTCCAGATTGACATACTAAATCTGTTAATTATAACAACATTATTATTCAGTGAAAATGCCTACATAGCACATATATCATATCCTGAAAAGATTATCACATAGCATGTTCAAGTTGAGATTTGAGACACATATGCCTGAAGAAAATCATGTAAGAATGGCTAAGAAAATCATGTTTCCATTTGTTTTCTTTTTATATACTTACTAGGGCTACTATCTGAACATTCTCCTTAATAAATTGGGGAATGGCTTCTACTAGAATATCAGAACCTTTTTGTTCTTCAAGCCTACCAATGAAGCCAATGAGAGGAATATTTCTATCAACTGGTAATCCAACTTCTGCTTGAAGAGCTTCTTTCAGAAGAGCCTTTCCTTCCAATACCTAAGTAGAAGCATTTGTAAAACTGCCATGTAGCTATTTTTCTTATGAACCATGACACAATTTAAAGAAACTTCAACTCTTAAAAAAGCTATTCTTACTGTTGAAGCAGTGTATTTGACAGTTATATATTTATCAGTGGATGGATTCCACTCTTGAACATCCATGCCATTCACGATTCCGATAAGCAGCAGCTGGGGCATCTTCAGCTACAAAAACATAAAAACTTCAAATCGGACTGAATCATGAAGAAAGAAAACGCAAGATATAAGCTGAGTTCTTAGCTTTGTGATTGATCTTGTAGCTCGCATCTACAAGAATCATCACCTGAAAGATAGAAATCATCAAGATCAGTGTTGATTTTTAAGAACCCTAGCAGAGAAACAAAGAAGAAACGAAGAGAACGAGATTCAGAGCGAGAGAGAGAGAGAGAGAGAGAGAGAGAGAGAGAATACCTCAGCTAGGGTTTGAGAGGGAAGATGGACGACCGGTGACGCAGAGAGCAGAGACGACCATCGTCCTCCTCCATCTTCGTCGTCCTCCTCGACCAAGAAGAATCCCTTTCCTGGTGCTTGTGTTTCTCGTTCTTCTATTCTTCTTCGTCTTCTTGTTGTTGATTTTCTGGCTGGGGGAGAAGAGACGAACGCGATGGCTGGGGGAGAAGAAACAGAGAGATGGAGCGATGGCTGGGGGAGAAGAAACGAACGCGGTGGCTGGGGGAGAAGAAACGGAGAGATGGAGCGATGGCTGGGGGAGAAGAAACGAGAGGCGCTGATGGAGTGAGAGAATGAGATCGAGATCGCAAACTGATTTAGGTTTTTGTGAATTTTGAGACTTTACGAATCGGTTATCAATAAAACCGATTCTAAATGAAACCTATACGAATCGGTTGTTCACACAACCGACTCTAAAGGCCTAAATATACACATTTGGAATCGGTTGTTAAAACAACCGATTCAAAACGTCTAAAAAAATCTGCGGCAATCCCTTTTAATTGCAATTTTGCCACCGCGTCCACATTTTGAATCGGTTATCAAAATAACCGATTCAAATTAGTGCTTTTTAAAGCACATTTTGTAGTAGTGGGTCTTGAAAGCTATATGTTAGCATACTTTGAAACTGTTTTGCCACTCGTTGGGGGGTCCGCAGGTTCGCCGATAGTCTTGGTCATACATGGACGCAATTCCAATTACAAACGACATCAGTAGCCAAGTTGAATATAAATCAATGCATCTAAACAAGATGCAGGCTACATGGGAACTAAACGCTATCTGATATTAAAAGAATGCAACGAAGCCAAAATATAAAGGAACAAAATCACAAGTGAAAAAAGAAGTTAAGGAATTGGAACGAGTACACCTCTGCCGCAAAAAAAGTGAACACCTGATGCACAACTGCAAAAAAGAAGATGTTGAATACTGTTTTGCTACCTATTCATCAACTCAGCGGCAGATATTCGATCCACACCCTATTCATTCATTCACGAAATGGTTTTGGTTTCTATCTTGATTTTGTTTTTGTATTGCTGCGTATGTATTGACTCGTGTGTTAAGAGAAGGGATTGAGACGGAGGAATGTGAGACAAAGAGAGATAGTGTGACGGAGGGGGACAGCGTGAGGAGAGGGAGTGCGAGAAAGAATAGAGAAAACGAAACTGACACACAATAGGGTTTGCAATATTTATTTATTTTAAAAATTTAATTTAAAACAGCCGATTGTGCACCCCGCGTTTTACTTTGCACCACCCTCTCTACTAGTGACTGAAAAAACGGTTTCTAAAGCTAGCGACCGAAAAATCGGTCACTAAGCAAAAAGTATTTCATACATTGAATTTTAAATCGGTCGCTACTAGTGACCGAAAAAGCGGTCTCTAAAGCTAGCGAGCGAAAAATTGGTCTCTAAGCAAAAAGTACTTTATACCTATTGAATCGGTTTCTAAATCGATCGCTAAAGTGACCAATATTTTTTGTCGCTAAATCAGTCACTGTTTAGCGAATTTCTAGTAGTGGGCGGTGATGGGGTGAAAAGAAAATAAAACAAGGTGAAATGGACAACTGTAACATGCTCAAGGAAGAATGGTGGCTTAGATATCCGTGAAGCCAGACTCTCTAATCTTGCTCTCCTTGGAAAATTTGTTTGGAGCATTCTTCATGATAAGGATAAACTTTGGGTAAGGGTGTTAACTCATAAATACCTTCATAACAATTCTCTTTGGTCCGCTCGCAACGGTATAAATGCTTTGGTGATTTGGAAATGCATTATGAAAGCTTTTGAAGCTTTTAGTGATGGTTTCAAGTACTGTATTGGTGACGGTACCTCTTCTTTTTGGTTTTCGGATTGGACCAATATGGGGGGGCTCTGCCACTTGGTTGATTTTGTCAACATCTCTGATACTCAGTTAACTTTGAAGGATGTTTGTGGTGATGGTCAGTGGAATGAGAATATCCTCATGACTAAACATTCGGTCGTTTCTCCAACAAAACCCTCCTCCCACTGTGCTAATGGACAATGTTCAGGATGCTTGGGTTTGGGCAGCTGATAATGGGGGTATGTATAATTGCAAATCAGGTTATAATTGGCTCTTGGAAAGGAGTAGGGAATTGGGACAATGGTGTTGATTGGAGTTGGCTATGGAAATTAAAAATTCCTGCTAAAATTCAATATTTTTTGTGGTTGTGCTTGCATGAAGCCATTCCTACTAACAAAATGAGGAACCAATGCAACCTTTCTGTTAATGATATTTGCCCAAGGTTCTCCCTTGCTACCGGGGACATCATGCTTTACCTTCGGGATTGCTATAAACCTCAAGCAATTTGGAAGTATCTAGGTATATCAACAATTCCAGGATTTGCTACCACTCCTTGTGTCACGACTTGGATTAAGCTGATTTGCAATAGCAGCTGTGTCACTTTGTTCTTATCGACCATTTGGTGGGTTTGGAGGTGGAGATGTAATGATCCTTGGGGATGGTTGTAACATCCCCAAAAAAATTAAGATAATTATTTTGATGTTTAACCCAATTAATTTAATTTAGTGCTTGATTAATAATTTTAGTAATTGAGTGCTAGATTAATTATTAACTGGTGTAGGGTTTTTAAGTGAATAGGGGATAGAAAAGGGTTTTTATGGGAAATTAGAGTTAAGTGAGGGCATTGAGGTAATTTCACCCCCACACCTTCACTTTGAATTATTTAAAAGAAAAGAAATAAAAGAAAGTGAGAAAGAGAGATGAGAGGTCGAAGAGGGAGGGCGCTCTCCTAGGGTTAGGGTTATGAGAGAAAATAGGGGAAACACTTGGGAGGGCGGTGGAAGGCTTGTGCGCCATGGAGGGGGGAGTACTGTGGAGGGCGGTGCGTGGGCTGCAATAGTAGAAAGAAGAACGGGTAGGGAAGGCGAAGGGATGAAGGAGGGGGAGTGGATGAAAGAGGGAGAAGAGGCGATGTAGGTGGCGATAGGGGAGGGGGCTGCGAGAGAGGAAGGAACGGCTACAGTGAGGGAAGCGGTGGAGTGGGGAGGTACAGAGGGTGTTTCAGTGTGGATGAGCGCGACCGATGGCGCCCATTCAAAGAGGGAGAAGGGTGGTTTGAAAGCACAAGAGGGCGAGGGAGAAAGATTGGGGAGGGAAAGGGGCGTGATGGCGCGAGAGGTTGGGGGAAACACATGGGTGGGAGCGGTGATTGGAGGAGGAAGAAAGAAGGGGGCGGTTAGCATGGGGGGAGAGGGCGAGAGAGTTGGGAGGCTGGGAGCGCAAGTGAGCAAGGGAGAAAGAGTGCGGAGGGAGGCGGTGCGAAGGTGCATGTGGAAGGGAAAATTATGAGGGAAGGCGGCGGTGGTGACGGCGAGGAGGGGGAAGAATAGAAAACGATGACAAGAGGGAAGAACCAAACAACCATTCACCGAGGAAGAATGGATATCGCATGCAAGAATTGGAACGGAAGCCATGAAGGGACTTGCTCCTTCTTCTTCTCACAAATTTCGGACTCCCATGGAGCAAGGGACGTGCTCAAGGCTTTCGCCTAATATGGCGACGTTATGGAAGTTGTTATTCCATTCAAGCGAAATCGAAGTGGTCTTAGGTTCGGGCTTGCAAGATTCCGCAACGTCAAAGGTCCCAAATGGTTTGCGGTGAAACTTGACAACATCATCATTGGTACCAAGAAGATCTTCATTAATGTTCCAAGATTTCAAAGAACGATGCAAGATTCCAAAGAACCGGAAAGAAAAGCATCCGTTCAACGAATTAGAAAGGTGTGGAAGGTAGTGGAGAAAACACAAACCGAAGGGAGGCAGGGACGCAATGAGGTACGCAACATGGAGGTGCGAAACCCAACATGGGAAAGAAGAAACGAGCCAAAGGGGTTGCAACCGGAAGGGCTAGACCAGAAAATTGGTTATTTCGGGAAAGAGAATCTCTATGATCTATGCTACAAAGTGCCGGAGGAGGAGATGAATCGTTTCAAGAAGATGTACGTAGGGGAGGTGAAGAAGGCGGGAAGCTCGCATATGGTGCAAGAATGGTTCAATATGCAAGGGGTATTCTCCATCAAATGCACCCCACTTGGGGCAAATCTTGTCCTCTTAGAAGAATTTGAAGAGGGTATGATACCTGCGCTCATTTCTTATGCGCAGGACTGGTTGCTAGAGAGGTTCAGGGTTATAAGGAATTGGAGCCCTTCGGAGACGGGCCAAGAGAGGGTCGTTTGGGTGCGTTGTCATGGGATTCCGGCGCATGCTTGGAATACTGAATTTTTTGAGGCCCTTGCTTGTAGATTTGGTGTGTATCTTAGTGTTGATGAAAACACGAAAAAGAAAAGCGCAATGGATGTGGCGAGAATTATGGTCCGAACGAAACACTATGATGTCTTCAACATGGTTGTCCATGCACAAATCAACGGAGCTTTATTCCATATTAAGGTCTTTGAGGAGTGGTGTGGCCCGATGCACTGGAATGGCTTAACTCAACCAATTAATGTGAAAGTTGCTTCAGAATCGGATGACAATAGTGACAGTGACGATGACGGTCCCCCATTGTTTCTGGAGGTTGAGTTTGTGCCAGAGTCAGAAGATGAAGAGGAGCAGGGTAGGCCAAGCGATGCAGACAATTTCACTATTGCTGAAGGTACAGTATTGGGGAGTGCTAATCCTGGGGGGATGTGGAGAAGGCAACCATGGAAAATAATAGGCGGGATGAGGTTACAATCAGTGGAACGGCGCATGGGGTAAACCACAAATCAATGCTGATGGGTTTCGAAGATGTGGAGTCTCCAGAGGTAGAAGGGGAGAGCTGTGAGGTAGTGGAGGAGTGGTTGGATGAACGGGGACCGAATAATCGGGGAATCTTAATTGAAACTACAACATGCCCAGTGGAGTGTTGGCCTAGTGTAGTTAATAAAGGAAGAGGGTCTTCGGAAGGTCAGGATACAGAAAACACAAAGGCAATCAAACGCAAGAGTAGGAAGAGGGGGAAAAACAACAAAGAAGGGCAGAAGAACCCACAAGGTGGTGGCGGGAAGGGAGTAACAATTGGGATAATTAAAGAAGATGGTAGGAGGTTGATCCCGTCTCTTAGTCTGTCGAAGTCATTTTCCTCTAAAAACGCCGGGGGTATAGTGCGCAATGCCCCTGCGAAGGAGGTTTCGATAGGAGGGCTTGGTGGAGCCTTCGATAGGAACAAGGTCAATAGGGGACACGGAGATCCGAGCTGGGAACGAAAGAAACGTGGGCGAATATGAGCTTCAGTTGGCGTCAAAGATATGGTGCATCGCAAAAGAGGTTCTAGGGGTAACCGGTGGAGATCTTGACAATGAGTGTAGAAACAAGATATTGGCTTTGCAGAATCGTGACCAGGGTGCGGTATCAAAGAAGGGGAAAAACATCTCTTCTCAATGATTGTATGGACTTTAAACTTGCGTGGGTGGGGAGGTGCTGCCAAACGACGACACCTCAAGAAACTTATTACTGCAGGTACCCGAGAACCGTTGGAGGAACGTAAGATGATGGCATGCACAAAATTATGGAAAGGTGACGCTGCATCAAAGGTTCTAATTTTTTCATGGAGATTACTGCTAAACAGGTTGGCCACATGGGATGCTTTAGCAAGGAAGGGGATCCTGACGTTACAAGAAGCAACACCAACCCTTATATAGGTAGGGTTTGGTCATGGCAACACAAGCAAAATAAGGCCCACAGACAAGCCCAAAACATGGCCCACTTGTTTAGCACATGCCTACATATTTAAAACCCAATTTTCAAACTTAAAGTATAGCCTATTACAATTAAAAATAAAATAAATTTCATCCTATTTTTAATAAAAATTAAATTATCTCGATGCTCTCGTGGTCCGCATCACTCCCTCTAAGAAGAACCCTAGAGAAGCACTCTCTATTCTCACAATATCATAAAATGATCAAAAGGTCCCTTACAAGAAGCAACACCAACCCTTATATAGGTAGGGTTTGGTCATGGCAACACAAGCAAAATAATAGAGAGTGCTTCTCTAGGGTTCTTCTTAGAACCAAATTTGAGTCTTATTAAGAGCCTCTTACTCTTGTGGTGATTCCACATTGATCTTATCATCCTCTTGGATGTGGCGATTTCCCCGTCTTCTTGCCTAATCTCATCTGTATGTTTCTTTTCCCCTTTATCTTTTAGTTTTATTTGATTCAAGAAATCACTGGGTTAGATCCTTTATTTGTTATGGAATCAAGTAGATTCACATCAAGTGGTATCAGAGCCATTATCAAGTGTTAATGTGTTCTTGACATAAGAAAAATATCAAAAAAATAATCTGCAGTTTTTATTTCTCCCGTTTTTTGTTTCTGTGCGCATCTGATTTGTTTTCTTGATTTATTTTTTCATTCCTTGGTGTCTATTAGTACCTCTTGATCTTTTAGATTTGGAATTGTTATTTAGTTTCAGTCATATAAGCTCATGAATTGTCTAATGATTCACGTCAATTTGGTTTAATAATTAAGGGTCCGGTGCATCACGTTAGTTTATCGATTTGAGATTCCCGTCATTTTGGTTTGGTATATTAGTGGGCAACTTGACAATTGTTCAAGTTATTGAATTTTGAGCCAAGTCACAAACAATGAGGTTTCAAAATTTACTGGTGCATCCGTATTTCATTGTTTTGGAAATTAAATTTCCTTGCAAATGTTTGATTAAAAATTTAATTTGCAAAGTTGCTTTTGATGTTATTTCTTCTATAAGACTCAAATGGGATTAGGCAAGAAGACGGGGAAATCGCCACATCCAAGAGGATGATAAGATCAAGGTGGAATCACCACAAGAGTAAGAGGCTCTTGATAAGACTCAAATTTGGTTCTAAGAAGAACCCTAGAGAAGCACTCTCTATTCTCACAATATCATAGAATGATCAAAAGGTCCCTTACAAGAAGCAACACCAACCCTTATATAGGTAGGGTTTGGTCATGGCAACACAAGCAAAATAAGGCCCACATACAAGCCCAAAATAAGGCCCACTAGTTTAGCACATGCCTACATATTTAAAACCCAATTTTCAAACTTAAAGTATAGCCTTACAATTAAAAATAAAATAAAGTTCATCCTATTTTTAATAAAAATTAAATTATCTCGATGCTCTCGTGGTCCGCATCAAGTTCGTACCATTTTTTCGAGTTCAAACTAGTTCATACCATTTCGTACGATTTCGTATCTGTTCATACCATTTCATGTGATTTCGTACCAGTTCGGACCAAAGTTTACAATTTGGCCCATATTGTAAATACTTGGACGAGTTCGTACCTGTTTGTTCCATTTCGTACCATTTCGTGTGATTTCGTACCAGTTCGGACCAAATCGTACGATTTGGCCCATATTGTACAAACTTGTATGGGTTCGTACCAGTTCGTACGATTTCGTACCTGTTTATACCCTTTCATACCATTTCGTGTGATTTCGTACCAGGTCGCACCAAATCGTACGATTTGGCCCATATTGTATAAACTAGTACGAGTACGTACCATTTTTTCGAGTTCGTACCAGTTCGTACGATTTCGTACCTGTTTGTACCATTTCATACCATTTCGTATGATTTCGTACCAGTTCGGACCAAATCGTACGATTTGGCCCATATTGTACATACTAGTACGATTTCGTACCATTTTTTCGAGTTCGTACTAGTTCATACCATTTCGTACGATTTCGTACCTATTAATACCATTTCGTGGGATTTCGTACCAGTTCGGACCAAATCCTACGATTTGGCCCATATTGTACATACTCGTACGAGTTCGTATCTTTTTTTCGAGTTCATACTAGTTCATACCATTTCGTACGATTTCGTATCTTTTCATACCATTTCATGTGATTTCGTACCAGTTCAGACCAAAGTTTACAATTTGGCCCATATTGTAAATACTTGGACGAGTTCGTACCTGTTTGTTCCATTTCGTACCATTTCGTGTGATTTCGTACCAGTTCGGACCAAATCGTACGATTTGGCCCATATTGTACAAACTTGTATGGGTTCGTACCAGTTCGTACGATTTCGTACCTGTTTATACCCTTTCATACCATTTCGTGTGATTTCGTACCAGGTCGCACCAAATCGTACGATTTGGCCCATATTGTATAAACTAGTACGAGTACGTACCATTTTTTCGAGTTCGTACCAGTTCGTACGATTTCGTACCTGTTTGTACCATTTCATACCATTTCGTATGATTTCGTACCAGTTCGGACCAAATCGTACGATTTGGCCCATATTGTACATACTGGTACGAGTTCGTACCATTTTTTCGAGTTCGTACTAGTTCGTTTGATTTCGTACCTGTTTGTACCATTTCATACCATTTCGTATGATTTCGTACCAGTTCGGACCAAATCGTACAATTTGGCCCATATTGTATAAACTAGTACGATTTCGTACCATTTTTTCGAGTTCGTACTAGTTCATACCATTTCGTACGATTTCGTACCTATTAATACCATTTCGTGGGATTTCGTACCAGTTCGGACCAAATCCTACGATTTGGCCCATATTGTACATACTCGTACGAGTTCGTATCTTTTTTTCGAGTTCATACTAGTTCATACCATTTCGTACGATTTCGTATCTTTTCATACCATTTCATGTGATTTCGTACCAGTTCGGACCAAAGTTTACAATTTGGCCCATATTGTAAATACTTGGACGAGTTCGTACCTGTTTGTTCCATTTCGTACCATTTCGTGTGATTTCGTACCAGTTCGGACCAAATCGTACGATTTGGCCCATATTGTACAAACTTGTATGGGTTCGTACCAGTTCGTACGATTTCGTACCTGTTTATACCATTTCATACCATTTCGTGTGATTTCGTACCAGGTCGCACCAAATCGTACGATTTGGCCCATATTGTATAAACTAGTACGAGTACGTACCATTTTTTCGAGTTCGTACCAGTTCGTACGATTTCGTACTTGTTTGTACCATTTCATACCATTTCGTATGATTTCGTACCAGTTCGGACCAAATCGTACGATTTGGCCCATATTGTACATACTGGTACGAGTTCGTACCATTTTTTCGAGTTCGTACTAGTTCGTTTGATTTCGTACCTGTTTGTACCATTTCATACCATTTCGTATGATTTCGTACCAGTTCGGACAAAATCGTACAATTTGGCCCATATTGTATGAACTAGTACGATTTCGTACCATTTTTTCGAGTTCGTACTTGTTCATACCATTTCGTACGATTTCGTACCTATTAATACCATTTCGTGGGATTTCGTACCAGTTCGGACCAAATCCTACGATTTGGCCCATATTGTACATACTCGTACGAGTTCGTATCTTTTTTTTGAGTTCATACTAGTTCATACCATTTCGTACGATTTCGTATCTTTTCATACCATTTCATGTGATTTCGTACCAGTTCGGACCAAAGTTTACAATTTGGCCCATATTGTAAATACTTGGACGAGTTCGTACCTGTTTGTTCCATTTCGTACCATTTCGTGTGATTTCGTACCAGTTCGGACCAAATCGTACGATTTGGCCCATATTGTACAAACTTGTATGGGTTCGTACCAGTTCGTACGATTTCGTACCTGTTTATACCCTTTCATACCATTTCGTGTGATTTCGTACCAGGTCGCACCAAATCGTACGATTTGGCCCCTATTGTATAAACTAGTACGAGTACGTACCATTTTTTCGAGTTCGTACCAGTTCGTACGATTTCGTACCTGTTTGTACCATTTCATACCATTTCGTATGATTTCGTACCAGTTCGGACCAAATCGTACGATTTGGCCCATATTGTACATACTGGTACGAGTTCGTACCATTTTTTCGAGTTCGTACTAGTTCGTTTGATTTCGTACCTGTTTGTACCATTTCATACCATTTCGTATGATTTCGTACCAGTTCGGACCAAATCGTACAATTTGGCCCATATTGTATAAACTAGTACGATTTCGTACCATTTTTTCCGAGTTCGTACTAGTTCATACCATTTCGTACGATTTCGTACCTAATAATACCATTTCGTGGGATTTCGTACCAGTTCGGACCAAATCCTACGATTTGGCCCATATTGTACATACTCGTACGAGTTCGTATCTTTTTTTCGAGTTCATACTAGTTCATACCATTTCTTACGATTTCGTATCTTTTCATACCATTTCATGTGATTTCGTACCAGTTCGGACCAAAGTTTACAATTTGGCCCATATTGTAAATACTTGGACGAGTTCGTACCTGTTTGTTCCATTTCGTACCATTTCGTGTGATTTCGTACCAGTTCGGACTAAATCGTACGATTTGGCCCATATTGTACAAACTTGTATGGGTTCGTACCAGTTCGTACGATTTCGTACCTGTTTATACCATTTCACACCATTTCGTGTGATTTCGTATCAGGTCGCACCAAATCGTACGATTTGGCCCATATTGTATAAACTAGTACGAGTACGTACCATTTTTTCGAGTTCGTACCAGTTCGTACGATTTCGTACTTGTTTGTACCATTTCGTATGATTTCGTACCAGTTCGGACCAAATCGTACGATTTGGCCCATATTGTACATACTGGTACGAGTTCGTACCATTTTTTCGAGTTCGTACTAGTTCGTTTGATTTCGTACCTGTTTGTACCATTTCATACCATTTCGTATGATTTCGTACCAGTTCGGACCAAATCGTACAATTTGGCCCATATTGTATAAACTAGTACGATTTCGTACCATTTTTTCGAGTTCGTACTAGTTCATACCATTTCGTACGATTTCGTACCTATTAATACCATTTCGTGGGATTTCGTACCAGTTCGGACCAAATCCTACGATTTGGCCCATATTGTACATACTCGTACGAGTTCGTATCTTTATTTCGAGTTCATACTAGTTCATACCATTTCGTACGATTTCGTATCTTTTCATACCATTTCATGTGATTTCGTATCAGTTCGGACCAAAGTTTACAATTTGGCCCATATTGTAAATACTTGGACGAGTTCGTACCTGTTTGTTCCATTTCGTACCATTTCGTGTGATTTCGTACCAGTTCGGACCAAATCGTACGATTTGGCCCATATTGTACAAACTTGTATGGGTTCGTACCAGTTCGTACGATTTCGTACCTGTTTATACCCTTTCATACCATTTCGTGTGATTTCGTACCAGGTCGCACCAAATCGTACGATTTGGCCCATATTGTATAAACTAGTACGAGTACGTACCATTTTTTCGAGTTCGTACCAGTTCGTACGATTTCGTACCTGTTTGTACCATTTCATACCATTTCGTATGATTTCGTACCAGTTCGGACCAAATCGTACGATTTGGCCCATATTGTACATACTGGTACGAGTTCGTACCATTTTTTCGAGTTCGTACTAGTTCGTTTGATTTCGTACCTGTTTGTACCATTTCATACCATTTCGTATGATTTCGTACCAGTTCGGACCAAATCGTACAATTTGGCCCATATTGTATAAACTAGTACGATTTCGTACCATTTTTTCGAGTTCGTACTAGTTCATACCATTTCGTACGATTTCGTACCTATTAATACAATTTCGTGGGATTTCGTACCAGTTCGGACCAAATCCTACGATTTGGCCCATATTGTACATACTCGTACGAGTTCGTATCTTTTTTTTGAGTTCATACTAGTTCATACCATTTCGTACGATTTCGTATCTTTTCATACCATTTCATGTGATTTCGTACCAGTTCGGACCAAAGTTTACAATTTGGCCCATATTGTAAATACTTGGACGAGTTCGTACCTGTTTGTTCCATTTCGTACCATTTCATGTGATTTCGTACCAGTTCGGACCAAATCGTACGATTTGGCCCATATTGTACAAACTTGTATGGGTTCGTACCAGTTCATACGATTTCGTACCTGTTTATACCATTTCACACCATTTCGTGTGATTTCGTATCAGGCCGCACCAAATCGTACGATTTGGCCCATATTGTATAAACTAGTACGAGTACGTACCATTTTTTCGAGTTCGTACCAGTTCGTACGATTTCGTACTTGTTTGTACCATTTCGTATGATTTCATACCAGTTCGGACCAAATCGTACGATTTGGCCCATATTGTACATACTGGTACGAGTTCGTACCATTTTTTCGAGTTCGTACTAGTTCGTTTGATTTCGTACCTGTTTGTACCATTTCATACCATTTCGTATGATTTCGTACCAGTTCGGACCAAATCGTACAATTTGGCCCATATTGTATAAACTAGTACGATTTCGTACCATTTTTTCTAGTTCGTACTAGTTCATATCATTTCGTACCTATTAATACCATTTCGTGGGATTTCGTACCAGTTCGGACCAAATCCTACGATTTGGCCCATATTGTACATACTCGTACGAGTTCGTATCTTTTTTTCGAGTTCATACTAGTTCATACCATTTCGTACAATTTCGTATCTTTTCATACCATTTCATGTGATTTCGTATCAGTTCGGACCAAAGTTTACAATTTGGCCCATATTGTAAATACTTGGACGAGTTCGTACCTGTTTGTTCCATTTCGTACCATTTCGTGTGATTTCGTACCAGTTCGGACCAAATCGTATGATTTGGCCCATATTGTACAAACTTGTATGGGTTCGTACCAGTTCGTACGATTTCGTACCTGTTTATACCCTTTCATACCATTTCGTGAGATTTCGTACCAGGTCGCACCAAATCGTACGATTTGGCCCATATTGTATAAACTAGTACGAGTACGTACCATTTTTTCGAGTTCGTACCAGTTCGTACGATTTCGTACCTGTTTGTACCATTTCATACCATTTCGTATGATTTCGTACCAGTTTGGACCAAATCGTACGATTTGGCCCATATTGAACATACTGGTACGAGTTCGTACCATTTTTTCGAGTTCGTACTAGTTCGTTTGATTTCGTACCTGTTTGTACCATTTCATACCATTTCGTATGATTTCGTACCAGTTCGGACCAAATCGTACAATTTGGCCCATATTGTATAAACTAGTACGATTTCGTACCATTTTTTCCGAGTTCGTACTAGTTCATACCATTTCGTACGATTTCGTCCCTATTAATACCATTTCGTGGGATTTCGTACCAGTTCGGACCAAATCCTACGATTTGGCCCATATTGTACATACTCGTACGAGTTCGTATCTTTTTTTCGAGTTCATACTAGTTCATACCATTTCGTACGATTTCGTATCTTTTCATACCATTTCATGTGATTTCGTACCAGTTCGGACCAAAGTTTACAATTTGGCCCATATTGTAAATACTTGGACGAGTTCGTACCTGTTTGTTCCATTTCGTACCATTTCGTGTGATTTCGTACCAGTTCGGACCAAATCGTACGATTTGGCCCATATTGTACAAACTTGTATGGGTTCGTACCAGTTCGTACGATTTCGTACCTGTTTATACCATTTCATACCATTTCGTGTGATTTCGTACCAGGTCGCACCAAATCGTACGATTTGGCCCATATTGTATAAACTAGTACGAGTACGTACCATTTTTTCGAGTTCGTACCAGTTCGTACGATTTCGTACTTGTTTGTACCATTTCGTATGATTTCGTACCAGTTCGGACCAAATCGTACGATTTGGCCCATATTGTACATACTGGTACGAGTTCGTACCATTTTTTCGAGTTCGTACTAGTTCGTTTGATTTCGTACCTGTTTGTACCATTTCATACCATTTCGTATGATTTCGTACCAGTTCGGACCAAATCGTACAATTTGGCCCATATTGTATAAACTAGTACGATTTCGTACCATTTTTTCGAGTTCGTACTAGTTCATACCATTTCGTACGATTTCGTACCTATTAATACCATTTCGTGGGATTTCGTACCAGTTCGGACCAAATCCTACGATTTGGCCCATATTGTACATACTCGTACGAGTTCGTATCTTTTTTTCGAGTTCATACTAGTTCATACCATTTCGTACGATTTCGTATCTTTTCATACCATTTCATGTGATTTCGTACCAGTTCGGACCAAAGTTTACAATTTGGCCCATATTGTAAATACTTGGACGAGTTCGTACCTGTTTGTTCCATTTCGTACCATTTCGTGTGATTTCGTACCAGTTCGGACCAAATCGTACGATTTGGCCCATATTGTACAAACTTGTATGGGTTCGTACCAGTTCGTACGATTTCGTACCTGTTTATACCCTTTCATACCATTTCGTGTGATTTCGTACCAGGTCGCACCAAATCGTACGATTTGGCCCATATTGTATAAACTAGTACGAGTACGTACCATTTTTTCGAGTTCGTACCAGTTCGTACGATTTCGTACCTGTTTGTACCATTTCATACCATTTCGTATGATTTCGTACCAGTTCGGACCAAATCGTACGATTTGGCCCATATTGTACATACTGGTACGAGTTCGTACCATTTTTTCGAGTTCGTACTAGTTCGTTTGATTTCGTACCTGTTTGTACCATTTCATACCATTTCGTATGATTTCGTACCAGTTCGGACCAAATCGTACAATTTGGCCCATATTGTATAAACTAGTACGATTTCGTACCATTTTTTCGAGTTCGTACTAGTTCATACCATTTCGTACGATTTCGTACCTATTAATACCATTTCGTGGGATTTCGTACCAGTTCGGACCAAATCCTACGATTTGGCCCATATTGTACATACTCGTACGAGTTCGTATCTTTTTTTTCGAGTTCATACTAGTTCATACCATTTCGTACGATTTCGTATCTTTTCATACCATTTCATGTGATTTCGTACCAGTTCGGACCAAAGTTTACAATTTGGCCCATATTGTAAATACTTGGACGAGTTCGTACCTGTTTGTTCCATTTCGTACCATTTCGTGTGATTTCGTACCAGTTCGGACCAAATCGTACGATTTGGCCCATATTGTACAAACTTGTATGGGTTCGTACCAGTTCGTACGATTTCGTACCTGTTTATACCATTTCATACCATTTCGTGTGATTTCGTACCAGGTCCGCACCAAATCGTACGATTTGGCCCATATTGTATAAACTAGTACGAGTACGTACCATTTTTTCGAGTTCGTACCAGTTCGTACGATTTCGTACTTGTTTGTACCATTCATACCATTTCGTATGATTTCGTACCAGTTCGGACCAAATCGTACGATTTGGCCCATATTGTACATACTGGTACGAGTTCGTACCATTTTTTCGAGTTCGTACTAGTTCGTTTGATTTCGTACCTGTTTGTACCATTTCATACCATTTCGTATGATTTCGTACCAGTTCGGACCAAATCGTACGATTTGGCCCATATTGTATAAACTAGTACGATTTCGTACCATTTTTTCGAGTTCGTACTAGTTCATACCATTTCGTACCTATTAATACCATTTCGTGGGATTTCGTACCAGTTCGGACCAAATCCTACGATTTGGCCCATATTGTACATACTCGTACGAGTTCGTACCTTTTTTTCGAGTTCATACTAGTTCATACCATTTCGTACGATTTCGTATCTGTTCATACCATTTCATGTGATTTCGTACCAGTTCGGACCAAAGTGTACAATTTGGCCCATATTGTAAATACTTGGACGAGTTCGTACCTGTTTGTTCCATTTCGTACCATTTCGTGTGATTTCGTACCAGTTCGGACCAAATCGTACGATTTGGCCCATATTGTACAAACTTGTATGGGTTCGTACCAGTTCGTACGATTTCGTACCTGTTTGTACCATTTCATACCATTTCGTGTGATTTCGTACCAGGTCGCACCAAATCGTACGATTTGGCCCATATTGTATAAACTAGTACGAGTACGTACCATTTTTTCGAGTTCGTACCAGTTCGTACGATTTCGTACCTGTTTGTACCATTTCATACCATTTCGTATGATTTCGTACCAGTTCGGACCAAATCGTACGATTTGGCCCATATTGTACATACTGGTACGAGTTCGTACCATTTTTTCGAGTTCGTACTAGTTCGTTTGATTTCGTACCTGTTTGTACCATTTCATACCATTTCGTATGATTTCGTACCAGTTCGGACCAAATCGTACAATTTGGCCCATATTGTATAAACTAGTACGATTTCGTACCATTTTTTCCGAGTTCGTACTAGTTCATACCATTTCGTACGATTTCGTACCTATTAATACCATTTCGTGGGATTTCGTACCAGTTCGGACCAAATCCTACGATTTGGCCCATATTGTACATACTCGTACGAGTTCGTATCTTTTTTTCGAGTTCATACTAGTTCATACCATTTCGTACGATTTCGTATCTTTTCATACCATTTCATGTGATTTCGTACCAGTTCGGACCAAAGTTTACAATTTGGCCCATATTGTAAATACTTGGACGAGTTCGTACCTGTTTGTTCCATTTCGTACCATTTCGTGTGATTTCGTACCAGTTCGGACCAAATCGTACGATTTGGCCCATATTGTACAAACTTGTATGGGTTCGTACCAGTTCGTACGATTTCGTACCTGTTTATATGATTTCACACCATTTCGTGTGATTTCGTATCAGGTCGCACCAAATCGTACGATTTGGCCCATATTGTATAAACTAGTACGAGTACGTACCATTTTTTCGAGTTCGTACCAGTTCGTACTTGTTTGTACTATTTCGTATGATTTCGTACCAGTTCGGACCAAATCGTACGATTTGGTCCATATTGTACATACTGGTACGAGTTCGTACCATTTTTTCGAGTTCGTACTAGTTCGTTTGATTTCGTACCTGTTTGTACCATTTCATACCATTTCGTATGATTTCGTACCAGTTCGGACCAAATCGTACAATTTGGCCCATATTGTATAAACTAGTACGATTTCGTACCATTTTTTCCGAGTTCGTACTAGTTCATACCATTTCGTACGATTTCGTACCTATTAATACCATTTCGTGGGATTTCGTACCAGTTCGGACCAAATCCTACGATTTGGCCCATATTGTACATACTCGTACGAGTTCGTATCTTTTTTTCGAGTTCATACTAGTTCATACCATTTCGTACGATTTCGTATCTTTTCATACCATTTCATGTGATTTCGTACCAGTTCGGACCAAAGTTTACAATTTGGCCCATATTGTAAATACTTGGACGAGTTCGTACCTGTTTGTTCCATTTCGTACCATTTCGTGTGATTTCGTACCAGTTCGGACCAAATCGTACGATTTGGCCCATATTGTACAAACTTGTATGGGTTCGTACCAGTTCGTACGATTTCGTACCTGTTTATACCCTTTCATACCATTTCGTGTGATTTCGTACCAGGTCGCACCAAATCGTACGATTTGGCCCATATTGTATAAACTAGTACGAGTACGTACCATTTTTTCGAGTTCGTACCAGTTCGTACGATTTCGTACTTGTTTGTACCATTTCATACCATTTCGTATGATTTCGTACCAGTTCGGACCAAATCGTACGATTTGGCCCATATTGTACATACTGGTACGAGTTCGTACCATTTTTTCGAGTTCGTACTAGTTCGTTTGATTTCGTACCTGTTTGTACCATTTCATACCATTTCGTATGATTTCGTACCAGTTCGGACCAAATCGTACAATTTGGCCCATATTGTATAAACTAGTACGATTTCGTACCATTTTTTCGAGTTCGTACTAGTTCATACCATTTCGTACGATTTCGTACCTATTAATACCATTTCGTGGGATTTCGTACCAGTTCGGACCAAATCCTACGATTTGGCCCATATTGTACATACTCGTACGAGTTCGTATCTTTTTTTTCGAGTTCATACTAGTTCATACCATTTCGTACGATTTCGTATCTTTTCATACCATTTCATGTGATTTCGTACCAGTTCGGACCAAAGTTTACAATTTGGCCCATATTGTAAATACTTGGACGAGTTCGTACCTGTTTGTTCCATTTCGTACCATTTCGTGTGATTTCGTACCAGTTCGGACCAAATCGTACGATTTGGCCCATATTGTACAAACTTGTATGGGTTCGTACCAGTTCGTACGATTTCGTACCTGTTTATACCATTTCATACCATTTCGTGTGATTTCGTACCAGGTCGCACCAAGTCGTAAGATTTGGCCCATATTGTATAAACTAGTACGAGTACGTACCATTTTTTCGAGTTCGTACCAGTTCGTACGATTTCGTACCTGTTTGTACCATTTCATACCATTTCGTATGATTTCGTACCAGTTCGGACCAAATCGTACGATTTGGCCCATATTGTACATACTGGTACGAGTTCGTACCATTTTTTCGAGTTCGTACTAGTTCGTTTGATTTCGTACCTGTTTGTACCATTTCATACCATTTCGTATGATTTCGTACCAGTTCGGACCAAATCGTACAATTTGGCCCATATTGTATAAACTAGTACGATTTCGTACCATTTTTTCCGAGTTCGTACTAGTTCATACCATTTCGTACGATTTCGTACCTATTAATACCATTTCGTGGGATTTCGTACCAGTTCGGACCAAATCCTACGATTTGGCCCATATTGTACATACTCGTACGAGTTCGTATCTTTTTTTCGAGTTCATACTAGTTCATACCATTTCGTACGATTTCGTATCTTTTCATACCATTTCATGTGATTTCGTACCAGTTCGGACCAAAGTTTACAATTTGGCCCATATTGTAAATACTTGGACGAGTTCGTACCTGTTTGTTCCATTTCGTACCATTTCGTGTGATTTCGTACCAGTTCGGACCAAATCGTACGATTTGGCCCATATTGTACAAACTTGTATGGGTTCGTACCAGTTCGTACGATTTCGTACCTGTTTATACCCTTTCATACCATTTCGTGTGATTTCGTACCAGGTCGCACCAAATCGTACGATTTGGCCCATATTGTATAAACTAGTACGAGTACGTACCATTTTTTCGAGTTCGTACCAGTTCGTACGATTTCGTACCTGTTTGTACCATTTCATACCATTTCGTATGATTTCGTACCAGTTCGGACCAAATCGTACGATTTGGCCCATATTGTACATACTGGTACGAGTTCGTACCATTTTTTCGAGTTCGTACTAGTTCGTTTGATTTCGTACCTGTTTGTACCATTTCATACCATTTCGTATGATTTCGTACCAGTTCGGACCAAATCGTACAATTTGGCCCATATTGTATAAACTAGTACGATTTCGTACCATTTTTTCCGAGTTCGTACTAGTTCATACCATTTCGTACGATTTCGTACCTATTAATACCATTTCGTGGGATTTCGTACCAGTTCGGACCAAATCCTACGATTTGGCCCATATTGTACATACTCGTACGAGTTCGTATCTTTTTTTCGAGTTCATACTAGTTCATACCATTTCGTACGATTTCGTATCTTTTCATACCATTTCATGTGATTTCGTACCAGTTCGGACCAAAGTTTACAATTTGGCCCATATTGTAAATACTTGGACGAGTTCGTACCTGTTTGTTCCATTTCGTACCATTTCGTGTGATTTCGTACCAGTTCGGACCAAATCGTACGATTTGGCCCATATTGTACAAACTTGTATGGGTTCGTACCAGTTCGTACGATTTCGTACCTGTTTATACCATTTCATACCATTTCGTGTGATTTCGTACCAGGTCGCACCAAATCGTACGATTTGGCCCATATTGTATAAACTAGTACGAGTACGTACCATTTTTTCGAGTTCGTACCAGTTCGTACGATTTCGTACTTGTTTGTACCATTTCATACCATTTCGTATGATTTCGTACCAGTTCGGACCAAATCGTACGATTTGGCCCATATTGTACATATTGGTACGAGTTCGTACCATTTTTTCGAGTTCGTACTAGTTCGTTTGATTTCTTACCTGTTTGTACCATTTCATACCATTTCGTATGATTTCGTACCAGTTCGGACCAAATCGTACAATTTGGCCCATATTGTATAAACTAGTACGATTTGGCACCATTTTTTCGAGTTCGTACTAGTTCATACCATTTCGTACGATTTCGTACCTATTAATACCATTTCGTGGGATTTCGTACCAGTTCGGACCAAATCCTACGATTTGGCCCATATTGTACATACTCGTACGAGTTCGTTTCTTTTTTTCGAGTTCATACTAGTTCATACCATTTCGTACGATTTCGTATCTTTTCATACCATTTCATGTGATTTCGTACCAGTTCGGACCAAAGTTTACAATTTGGCCCATATTGTAAATACTTGGACGAGTTCGTACCTGTTTGTTCCATTTCGTACCATTTCGTGTGATTTCGTACCAGTTCGGACCAAATCGTACGATTTGGCCCATATTGTACAAACTTGTATGGGTTCGTACCAGTTCGTACGATTTCGTACCTGTTTATACCATTTCATACCATTTCGTGTGATTTCGTACCAGGTCGCACCAAATCGTACGATTTGGCCCATATTGTATAAACTAGTACGAGTACGTACCATTTTTTCGAGTTCGTACCAGTTCGTACGATTTCGTACCTGTTTGTACCATTTCATACCATTTCGTATGATTTCGTACCAGTTCGGACCAAATCGTACGATTTGGCCCATATTGTACATACTGGTACGAGTTCGTACCATTTTTTCGAGTTCGTACTAGTTCGTTTGATTTCGTACCTGTTTGTACCATTTCATACCATTTCGTATGATTTCGTACCAGTTCGGACCAAATCGTACAATTTGGCCCATATTGTATAAACTAGTACGATTTCGTACCATTTTTTTCCGAGTTCGTACTAGTTCATACCATTTCGTACGATTTCGTACCTATTAATACCATTTCGTGGGATTTCGTACCAGTTCGGACCAAATCCTACGATTTGGCCCATATTGTACATACTCGTACGAGTTCGTATCTTTTTTTCGAGTTCATACTAGTTCATACCATTTCGTACGATTTCGTATCTTTTCATACCATTTCATGTGATTTCGTACCAGTTCGGACCAAAGTTTACAATTTGGCCCATATTGTAAATACTTGGACGAGTTCGTACCTGTTTGTTCCATTTCGTACCATTTCGTGTGATTTCGTACCAGTTCGGACCAAATCGTACGATTTGGCCCATATTGTACAAACTTGTATGGGTTCGTACCAGTTCGTACGATTTCGTACCTGTTTATACCATTTCATACCATTTCGTGTGATTTCGTATCAGGTCGCATTTGGCCCATATTGTATAAACTAGTACGAGTACGTACCATTTTTTCGAGTTCGTACCAGTTCGTACGATTTCGTACTTGTTTGTACCATTTCGTATGATTTCGTACCTGTTCGGACCAAATCGTACGATTTGGCCCATATTGTACATCCTGGTACGAGTTCGTACTAGTTCGTTTGATTTCGTACCTGTTTGTACCATTTCATACCATTTCGTATGATTTCGTACCAGTTCGGACCAAATCGTACAATTTGGCCCATATTGTATAAACTAGTACGATTTCGTACCATTTTTTCGAGTTCGTACTAGTTCATACCATTTCGTACGATTTCGTACCTATTAATACCATTTCGTGGGATTTCGTACCAGTTCGGACCAAATCCTACGATTTGGCCCATATTGTACATACTCGTACGAGTTCGTATCTTTTTTTCGAGTTCATACTAGTTCATACCATTTCGTACGATTTCGTATCTTTTCATACCATTTCATGTGATTTCGTATAAGTTCGGACCAAAGTTTACAATTTGGCCCATATTGTAAATACTTGGACGAGTTCGTACCTGTTTGTTCCATTTCGTACCATTTCGTGTGATTTCGTACCAGTTCGGACCAAATCGTACGATTTGGCCCATATTGTACAAACTTGTATGGGTTCGTACCAGTTCGTACGATTTCGTACCTGTTTATACCCTTTCATACCATTTCGTGTGATTTCGTACCAGGTCACACCAAATCGTACGATTTGGCCCATATTGTATAAACTAGTACGAGTACGTACCATTTTTTCGAGTTCGTACCAGTTCGTACGATTTCGTACCTGTTTGTACCATTTCATACCATTTCGTATGATTTCGTACCAGTTCAGACCAAATCGTACGATTTGGCCCATATTGTACATACTGGTACGAGTTCGTACCATTTTTTCGAGTTCGTACTAGTTCGTTTGATTTCGTACCTGTTTGTACCATTTCATACCATTTCGTATGATTTCGTACCAGTTCGGACCAAATCGTACAATTTGGCCCGTATTGTATAAACTAGTACGATTTCGCACCATTTTTTCGAGTTCGTACTAGTTCATACCATTTCGTACGATTTCGTACCTATTAATACCATTTCGTGGGATTTCGTACCAGTTCGGACCAAATCCTACGATTTGGCCCATATTGTACATACTCGTACGAGTGCGTATCTTTTTTTCGAGTTCATACTAGTTCATACCATTTCGTACGATTTCGTATCTTTTCATACCATTTCATGTGATTTCGTACCAGTTCGGACCAAAGTTTACAATTTGGCCCATATTGTAAATACTTGGACGAGTTCGTACCTGTTTGTTCCATTTCGTACCATTTCGTGTGATTTCGTACCAGTTCGGACCAAATCGTACGATTTGGCCCATATTGTACAAACTTGTATGGGTTCGTACCAGTTCGTACGATTTCGTACCTGTTTATACCCTTTCATACCATTTCGTATGATTTCGTACCAGGTCGCACCAAATCATACGATTTGGCCCATATTGTATAAACTAGTACGAGTACGTACCATTTTTTCGAGTTCGTACCAGTTTGTAGGATTTCGTACCTGTTTGTACCATTTCATACCATTTCGTATGATTTCGTACCAGTTCGGACAAAATCGTACGATTTAGCCCATATTGTACATACTGGTACGAGTTCGTACCATTTTTTCGAGTTCGTACTAGTTCGTTTGATTTCGTACCTGTTTGTACCATTTCATACCATTTCGTATGATTTCGTACCAGTTCGGACCAAATCGTACAATTTGGCCCATATTGTGTAAAATAGTACGATTTCGTACCATTTTTTCCGAGTTCGTACTAGTTCATACCATTTCGTACGATTTCGTACCTATTAATACCATTTCGTGGGATTTCGTACCAGTTCGGACCAAATCCTACGATTTGGCCCATATTGTACATACTCGTACGAGTTCGTATCTTTTTTTCGAGTTCATACTAGTTCATACCATTTCGTACGATTTCGTATCTTTTCATACCACTTCATGTGATTTCGTACCAGTTCGGACCAAAGTTTGCAATTTGGCCCATATTGTAAATACTTGGACGAGTTCGTACCTGTTTGTTCCATTTCGTACCATTTCGTGTGATTTCGTACCAGTTCGGACCAAATCGCACGATTTGGCCCATATTGTACAAACTTGTATGGGTTCGTACCAGTTCGTACGATTTCGTACTTGTTTGTACCATTTCATACCATTTCGTATGATTTCGTACCAGTTCGGACCAAATCGTACGATTTGGCCCATATTGTACATACTGGTACGAGTTCGTACCATTTTTTCGAGTTCGTACTAGTTCGTTTGATTTCGTACCTGTTTGTACGATTTCATACCATTTCGTATGATTTCGTACCAGTTCGGACCAAATCGTACAATTTGGCCCATATTGTATAAACTAGTACGATTTCGCACCATTTTTTCGAGTTCGTACTAGTTCATACCATTTCGTACCTATTAATACCATTTCGTGGGATTTCGTACCAGTTCGGACCAAATCCTACGATTTGGCCCATATTGTACATACTCGTACGAGTGCGTATCTTTTTTTCAAGTTCATACTAGTTCATACCATTTCGTACGATTTCGTATCTTTTCATACCATTTCATGTGATTTCGTACCAGTTCGGACCAAAGTTGACAATTTGGCCCATATTGTAAATACTTGGACGAGTTCGTACCTGTTTGTTCCATTTCGTACCATTTCGTGTGATTTCGTACCAGTTCGGACCAAATCGTACGATTTGGCCCATATTGTACAAACTTGTATGGGTTCGTACCAGTTCGTACGGTTTCGTACCTGTTTATATCCTTTCATACCATTTCGTGTGATTTCGTACCAGGTCGCACCAAATCATACGATTTGGCCCATATTGTATAAACTAGTACGAGTACGTACCATTTTTTCGAGTTCGTACCAGTTCGTAGGATTTCGTACCTGTTTGTACCATTTCATACCATTTCGTATGATTTCGTACCAGTTCGGACCAAATCGTACGATTTAGTCCATATTGTACATACTGGTACGAGTTCGTACCATTTTTTCGAGTTCGTACTAGTTCGTTTGATTTCGTACCTGTTTGTACCATTTCATACCATTTCGTATGATTTCGTACCAGTTCGGACCAAATCGTACAATTTGGCCCATATTGTATAAACTAGTACGATTTCGTACCATTTTTTCCGAGTTCGTACTAGTTCATACCATTTCGTACGATTTCGTACCTATTAATACCATTTCGTGGGATTTCGTACCAGTTCGGACCAAATCCTACGATTTGGCCCATATTGTACATACTCGTACGAGTTCGTATCTTTTTTTCGAGTTCATACTAGTTCATACCATTTCGTACGATTTCGTATCATTTCATACCATTTCATGTGATTTCGTACCAGTTCGGACCAAAGTTTGCAATTTGGCCCATATTGTAAATACTTGGACGAGTTCGTACCTGTTTGTTCCATTTCGTACCATTTCGTGTGATTTCGTACCAGTTCGGACCAAATCGTACGATTTGGCCCATATTGTACAAACTTGTATGGGTTCGTACCAGTTCGTACGATTTCGTACCTGTTTATACCATTTCATACCATTTCGTGTGATTTCGTACCAGGTCGCACCAAATCGTACGATTTGGCCCATATTGTATAAACTAGTACTGTAACATCCCCAAAATAATTAATGGAATTATTTGGGTGTTAACCCAATTAAACCAATTTAGTACTCGACTGGTAAATTTATCGGGTGCTAAAATTATTTAATTGTTGTCATCGGATCGTTAACCGGATAATACGGACCAAGGAAGTTTTGGAATCGAAATAAGAGATTTCGATCGATATGGTAATTTGACCGCGTTGCAACTTAAATATTAAATAAATATATAATTATGTGTATGTGTGTGCGTGTGAAAGGAGAAGAAAGAATTAAAAAGAGAAAAGAAAGGAAAGGAAGATGAGAAGAGAAACAGAGAGGAAAAGAGAAAGAAGAAAAGAGAAGAGAGAAAGAAAGGGGGAGGAAGAAGAAGAGGAAAAAGGGGGCAATTCCGCTCATCAAAACGACTTCCGTCCAACACGAAAAATGCTCAGCGTTACTTCCTCTTCGATTTCGTACCAAGATTTTCATCATCAACCCTCTCTCTCTCACTTTGCCATTTTCGAACTTGAGAGGGAAAATCGGTGTTTCGATGGTTGTAACTCAAGGGAAAGCTAAGGGCGATGTTTAGGAGCGAGCACGAGGTGGATTACTCGAAGTATTGAAGATCGATTGGGTGATTTGGAGTTGAAAATCAAATTGGGGTTTTTGGTGAATAGTGGTTTGAGATTGAAGAAGATGATGAATAGTGTCCAAGGAGGATTTCGAGGAATTCGGCATTCCGGTCAAAAGTGGTTTTGTGTGTCGCCGGAACGGGCACTGATTTCGGGAATTCGGTTTTACGGTCGAAAGAGTTCTCGAGGTCGAGAGGGAAGCTTTGGAAGCGGATTGGGTATCGCCGGAGCAGGGAGCGTTCGTGTGGCTACTCGGTGATTTCGGCTCGATCGAGGTTCACGCTTCAAGGGTGAGTTTTACTCACGTTTAGGATTTTATGTTTCGAATTATTAATTAACTGTTTTATCGCTTTCGCTGGACTGGAATATTTCTGGATATTGTCTGTTTCGGATTAGGAATCGATCGGAGCGAGTCTCGGGTTGCGTCGCGTTAAAAATGGAATTTTTGGTGATTTGATTCGAGAGATTTTGATTTAAAACCGTTATTCGGAAAACTATGTCGTTTTTGATAAAATTCGTTTTGATTGAGTTTTTGATTTGATTGATTGTTTGTATGGTATTGATTGGAACTGTTTTTATAGATGTCAAATCTGTTTTTAATCGGAACAAAAATCGGAATTGAACGGAATAGCGGATTTCGCGAAAATCGCAAAAATCTACACTTGACAGGCCCCCTTACTGCCAGTCCACGCGCCGTTTGCGCGCCGTTTGCGCGCCGTTCGCGCGCCGTTTGCGCGCCACGCGCCACTCGCGCGCCAGTTGGCAGAATTTCAGCAACCAAACACTGTTTTTCGTTTCGCGATAACTTTTGATCCGGGAACCCGATTGAGGTGTTCTAAGATGCGTTGGAAAGCTTGTTCAGAGGCCTAACTGAATATTCTATTTTCAAGGCAAAATGAACTGTTTTTGATATTGAAAATTGTGTCGAAAAGTGGTCAACTAGATTGCGAGTGTGAACTTGATTTTATAAAATGTGGATTAAAGTGTTTCATTGATTGTCTGATTTGATGGACCGTGGGTTCATAGTACTGTAGATATATGTTTATATATATCGAGTTGGGTGACGACCCATGTTTTGACATACTAGGCGGGGCAGTCATGCTCCCCCAACCTAGGCTCCGTGCCAATAGGAGAATGTACTATTGGTAAGGGGGTTCACCGGGTATATAGCACTGGATTGCAGTCGGTGTTATGTCATGAGTTTGTTGTACGTACACCGGGGTTTAGCACTTTATTGCAGTCGGTGTCGTACTGTGCGATACACCGGGGTTTAGCACTTTATTGCAGTCGGTGCCGCACTTTGTTTGTTGTACGTACACCGGGGTTTAGCACTTTATTGCAGTCGGTGTCGTACTGTGCGATACACCGGGGTTTAGCACTTTATTGCAGTCGGTGCCGCACTTTGTTTGTTCACGTTCACCGGGGTTAGCACTTTATTGCAGTCGGTGTCGTGATGATTTTTAAAAAGGATTTTTAATTGAACCGAGAGAGTTAGTAGGGGTCTCGGTAGAACTCACTGAGATTGTATCTCACTGTTTAAATGTTGTTGTTTTACAGAGACACAGGGACAGCGGAAATCCAAGAGGCACGAGTAGGTTGAGCTCGGACTGGTTGCTGATAGCCTAGCTTTATGTTTAAAGCTTATTTCCCTTTTGTTGTCTGTATACTAAGACATTATGTATTTAGTGTATATCTTTCTTCCGCTTTCTTGTATGATACTGAATACTATAATTGCTGATGGTATATGGTCTGAGAACCATATTGTCTTGTTGTAAATAAGACTGTTTGAGTTATATTCAGCGAAAAAATTTATAGTGATATTCAGTGTCTAAGCAGGAAATATATCTCTGATGTGTTACTAATGTGCACCTGGGTATTTTTGGTCAATATAAATATCGGGGTGTTACAGTTGGTATCAGAGCAGTTCGACCTAGTCGGACTTAGTTTAGGGTTGAGTCGATTTCTTGCTAGTCCTTTTTGTAATTACACTTGTGATGCTAAGAGACATTGAGCCTGATCAACTTAATACTTAGTGCATCATAAGCGGAATTATGACTGGATGATCAAGATGCAATCCTCGACCAAGACCGGAGTCTCCAACCGGTGCATCCTCAGGAAAGGTGACATAACGGTGGAAGTATACACCGCTAAGTTTGAGAAGTTGTCTCAGTTTTACCAAGTGGTAAAGTAAGCTTCGGATGACGAACGGAGAATGCAGAAGTATGAGACGGGCCTAAGTGTTTTTATGATTTATGGTCTCAGTTCTTATACTGCTACCAATTATGTTGCCTTAGTGTAATCAGCCTATGTCGCCGAGGATGACCTCATAGGAAGTATGGGAAAGGAGAAGGTAGTTGAATTATCAACTCCGAATGCAAAGTCCTAAGATAATTTCATCAAAGGAAAAGCAGGTGCAATTCCTTGATTCTTCAAAGGTTAGAAGATGTTCTAACTGTGGAAAGCCTCACAGTGGTGATTGCAAGTGAAGATCTAATCGGTGCTATTACAGTAATGTAGAGGGTCACTATGGTAAAGAGTGCCCTGCCAGGAAAAGTTCCAAGGGGTCATAAGCAGCTCCAAGACGAGGACGAGTCAACATTCTGGATGTTTAGGCAGTTACGACTGCAGACAATTTACTGAGGGGTATGAGATCAGTTTTCAATAACTCTGTCAGTATGTTATATAATTCGGGTGCAACCTATTACTGTATATCCCGATCGCGTGTGAATCAGTTGGGATTAGCCTTATCATCGCTATCCGAGCCGATAACTATTTTAACTGCTGCTAAGGGTCGTGTCCAGACATAATCTTGGTATAGAATTGTCTACTTGTCATGAGAGGCAGAAATTTCGTTATAGAATTTATTGTTTGCCTACGAGAAGTGTGGACACCATTTTGGGTATGAATTGGATGACTGCAAATCATGTTGCAATCGACTGTGTTAATCAACTATCAGCTTCGCTTCAGAATCAGTTGAATTGTCTAGGACAAATTCTGAAGTGGTTACCTAGTTCACCTTAGACGGTCAATCTTCATTCCAAGGTGCGGAATGACATGTTAGTATGTTATCTGCATCCACTGAAACTAGTTTGGATTTGGCGAACATTCAGATTGTGAATGACTTTCTGGATGTTTTCACGATGAAGTTTCTTCTGAATCTCCTGAGCGAGAGGTAGAGTTTACGGTAGAATTGGTTCCTGGTACGGGATCAATATCTATTGTTTCTTATTGAATGTTCCTTTAGAATTCAAGGAAATGGAGTCTCAACTTGAAGAGTCGACGTTAAGGAAATTCCTTCGACCGAGTGCTTCTCTAAGGAGTGCTCTGGTGTGGTTAGTCGAAAGGAAAAATGGTAGCATGAGATTGTGTATTGATTACCGACTACTCAACAAAGCGACAATCAAGAACAAATATCCTTTGCCAAGGATACACGAATTGCTGGATCAACTTCGAGGTGCCGTGGTGTCTTCAAAAATTGATCTGATGTCAGGTTATCATCAATTATAAGTTAGAGCCTTAGATATTCCGAAGACAACTTTCCGTACTAAGTATGGACATTACGAGTTCGTAGTGACGCCCTTCGGTTTGACTAATGCTCCAGCGGTATTCATGGATTACATGAACCGAGTGTTCCACGCTTATCTGGATCAGTTCGTTGTGGTTTTCATTGATGATATCTTGGTGTACTCTAAGACCATTGAGGAACATGTCCAACATCTCCGCATTGTTCTGAAAGTACTCCGAGAAAATAAGTTGTACTTGAAACCTTCGGAGTGTGATTTTTGGGTGCCAGAGGTAAAGTCTTTGAGACATGTGATTTCCCAAGTCGGGAATTTCTGTAGATCCCAGTAAGAAGGAAGCGGTGTTGAATGGGAGTGACCAACATCAGTCGCAGAGATCAGAAGTTTTCTAAGTCTTGCCGGTTACTACAGGAAGTTTATCGAAGGATTCTCACGGTTAGTTATTCCACTTACTCGGTTAACTCGTGAGGGTCATCCGTTTACGTGGAATGCCGATTGTGAAGAACGTTTTCAAGAGTTGAAGATTTTGACTTCTGCTCCAACCCTGATTCTCCCAGATCCGTTTTTGGGATTCCAAAGTTACAGCGACGCTTCTGGGAATGGTTTGAGACGTATTCTAATGCAAAATCAACAAGTAGTAGCTTGGGCATCCAGACAATTAAAGTCTCATGAGAAGAGATATCCGACTCATGATTTGTAATTAGCATCTATTGTGTATGCACTTAAGATTTGAAGACATTACCTGTATGGGTCTCGTTTCGAAGTCTTTAGTGGTCGCAAGAGTTTAAGGTATCTGTTTGATCAGAAAGAACTGAATAACAGGCAAAGAAGTGTGTTGAGTTTCTGGAGGATTATAAATTCGTGTTGATGTAACGTCCAAGAGAGGCCAATGTTGTAGCTGATGCGCTAAGTAGGAAATCCATTCATATGAAAGAGTTGATGACGCAAGAAATGGGATTGTCTTACGAAATTCCGTTTGACAAGTCGAACGTGAATACGGATATGTAAATGAGGTAACTGTTGACTGTTTTTCACAATGCGAATAAGCACCAAGGGATTAATTGATGGATTTGCTGCGAGGGACTGAACTTTCCAAAGTGAGTTTGGCGTGCGGTATGGTAGTTTTGAAAATCATTTTGTGAAAACCCGCATGCTAAAGTTAATTTTGGGAACGACTCAAGAGGCTAATGAAATCTGATTTAGGAAAATCCTAGGAGGACTACTTAGGTTGAGGAGAAACTCTCAACGCTATTGACTAATTTGGAAAGGAATCGGATGCATCGTTGGTAAAAACCTCGTGATGAAGTTGCAACAGAGGAAAAGGAGCTCTGAGTTCCGTTTGATAGTTGTTTTGAGAACAACTGAGGTAATCTGCATTGCATTCAAAAATTTATTTGATGTCCCCGTGGTTTATTTCTACGTTTAAGGTCAGAGCTTTTGATAAAACCCAAATCCCATCTTTTTGAAAAAGTTTTACCTCGAAGACTTGGAAGCGAGTCAAGAAGTTTCACAGGTGACTTTTTCGTCACATTGTCGGTATGTACGAGAACCGTTAAGAATATTAGAAGAATTGTAGAGAAAGTGTTTACACCTTTCGAGGAATTCGTATTTGTTTTTACGCCTACCGAGGAGTACTTTGATTTGGATTAATCAAAGTTGGGGAGTAAACGAGGATAATTGGAATGAATCTTCGGAAGTGTTTTCAAACGCGGTGCCGAGCCGATGTAGGCAAATGATGAGTTTCTCGTGTAGATGCGTGACCAGAGAGTTCGTATCAAGGTAGTAGTGGATCATACTTGGAGATTGATGTGCCAACTTGGGAAGAGTTCCTACGCTCATTTCGTTAGTTCGAGATTGTTTTCCAGCAACTTAAACCTTTCTGAGAATGTCGATTCTCGGTTAGTCAATCGTAAGACTTGACGAAAATTTTGAGGACAAAATTCTTTCAAGTTGGGGAGAATGTAACATCCCCAAAATAATTAATGGAATTATTTGGGTGTTAACCCAATTAAACCAATTTAGTACTCGACTGGTAAATTTATCGGGTGCTAAAATTATTTAATTGTTGTCATCGGATCGTTAACCGGATAATACGGACCAAGGAAGTTTTGGAATCGAAATAAGAGATTTCGATCGATATGGTAATTTGACCGCGTTGCAACTTAAATATTAAATAAATATATAATTATGTGTATGTGTGTGCGTGTGAAAGGAGAAGAAAGAATTAAAAAGAGAAAAGAAAGGAAAGGAAGATGAGAAGAGAAACAGAGAGGAAAAGAGAAAGAAGAAAAGAGAAGAGAGAAAGAAAGGGGGAGGAAGAAGAAGAGGAAAAAGGGGGCAATTCCGCTCATCAAAACGACTTCCGTCCAACACGAAAAATGCTCAGCGTTACTTCCTCTTCGATTTCGTACCAAGATTTTCATCATCAACCCTCTCTCTCTCACTTTGCCATTTTCGAACTTGAGAGGGAAAATCGGTGTTTCGATGGTTGTAACTCAAGGGAAAGCTAAGGGCGATGTTTAGGAGCGAGCACGAGGTGGATTACTCGAAGTATTGAAGATCGATTGGGTGATTTGGAGTTGAAAATCAAATTGGGGTTTTTGGTGAATAGTGGTTTGAGATTGAAGAAGATGATGAATAGTGTCCAAGGAGGATTTCGAGGAATTCGGCATTCCGGTCAAAAGTGGTTTTGTGTGTCGCCGGAACGTGCACTGATTTCGGGAATTCGGTTTTACGGTCGAAAGATTTCTCGAGGTCGAGAGGGAAGCTTTGGAAGCGGATTGGGTATCGCCGGAGCAGGGAGCGTTCGTGTGGCTACTCGGTGATTTCGGCTCGATCGAGGTTCACGCTTCAAGGGTGAGTTTTACTCACGTTTAGGATTTTATGTTTCGAATTATTAATTAACTGTTTTATCGCTTTCGCTGGACTGGAATATTTCTGGATATTGTCTGTTTCGGATTAGGAATCGATCGGAGCGAGTCTCGGGTTGCGTCGCGTTAAAAATGGAATTTTTGGTGATTTGATTCGAGAGATTTTGATTTAAAACCGTTATTCGGAAAACTATGTCGTTTTTGATAAAATTCGTTTTGATTGAGTTTTTGATTTGATTGATTGTTTGTATGGTATTGATTGGAACTGTTTTTATAGATGTCAAATCTGTTTTTAATCGGAACAAAAATCGGAATTGAACGGAATAGCGGATTTCGCGAAAATCGCAAAAATCTGCACTTGACAGGCCCCCTTACTGCCAGTCCACGCGCCGTTTGCGCGCCGTTTGCGCGCCACGCGCCACTCGCGCGCCAGTTGGCAGAATTTCAGCAACCAAACACTGTTTTTCGTTTCGCGATAACTTTTGATCCGGGAACCCGATTGAGGTGTTCTAAGATGCGTTGGAAAGCTTGTTCAGAGGCCTAACTGAATATTCTATTTTCAAGGCAAAATGAACTGTTTTTGATATTGAAAATTGTGTCGAAAAGTGGTCAACTAGATTGCGAGTGTGAACTTGATTTTATAAAATGTGGATTAAAGTGTTTCATTGATTGTCTGATTTGATGGACCGTGGGTTCATAGTACTGTAGATATATGTTTATATATATCGAGTTGGGTGACGACCCATGTTTTGACATACTAGGCGGGGCAGTCATGCTCCCCCAACCTAGGCTCCGTGCCAATAGGAGAATGTACTATTGGTAAGGGGGTTCACCGGGTATATAGCACTGGATTGCAGTCGGTGTTATGTCATGAGTTTGTTGTACGTACACCGGGGTTTAGCACTTTATTGCAGTCGGTGTCGTACTGTGCGATACACCGGGGTTTAGCACTTTATTGCAGTCGGTGCCGCACTTTGTTTGTTGTACGTACACCGGGGTTTAGCACTTTATTGCAGTCGGTGTCGTACTGTGCGATACACCGGGGTTTAGCACTTTATTGCAGTCGGTGCCACACTTTGTTTGTTCACGTTCACCGGGGTTAGCACTTTATTGCAGTCGGTGTCGTGATGATTTTTAAAAAGGATTTTCAATTGAACCGAGAGAGTTAGTAGGGGTCTCGGTAGAACTCACTGAGATTGTATCTCACTGTTTAAATGTTGTTGTTTTACAGAGACACAGGGACAGCGGAAATCCAAGAGGCACGAGTAGGTTGAGCTCGGACTGGTTGCTGATAGCCTAGCTTTATGTTTAAAGCTTATTTCCCTTTTGTTGTCTGTATACTAAGACATTATGTATTTAGTGTATATCTTTCTTCCGCTTTCTTGTATGATACTGAATACTATAATTGCTGATGGTATATGGTCTGAGAACCATATTGTCTTGTTGTAAATAAGACTGTTTGAGTTATATTCAGCGAAAAAATTTATAGTGATATTCAGTGTCTAAGCAGGAAATATATCTCTGATGTGTTACTAATGTGCACCTGGGTATTTTTGGTCAATATAAATATCGGGGTGTTACAAGTACGAGTACGTACCATTTTTTCGAATTCGTACCAGTTCGTACGATTTCGTACTTGTTTGTACCATTTCATACCATTTCGTATGATTTCGTACCAGTTCGGACCAAATCGTACGATATGGCCCATATTGTACATACTGGTACGAGTTCGTACCATTTTCTCGAGTTCGTACTAGTTCGTTTGATTTCGTACCTGTTTGTACCATTTCATACCATTTCGTATGATTTCGTACCAGTTCGGACCAAATCGTACAATTTGGCCCATATTGTATAAACTAGTACGATTTCGTACCATTTTTTCGAGTTCGTACTAGTTCATACCATTTCGTACGATTTCGTACCTATTAATACCATTTCGTGGGATTTCGTAGCAGTTCGGACCAAATCCTACGATTTGGCCCATATTGTACATACTCGTACGAGTTCGTACCATTTTTTCGAGTTCATACTAGTTCATACCATTTCGTACGATTTCGTATCTGTTCATACCATTTCTTGTGATTTCGTACCAGTTCGGACCAAAGTTTACAATTTGGCCCATATTGTAAATACTTGGACGAGTTCGTACCTGTTTGTTCCATTTCGTACCATTTCGTGTGATTTCGTACCAGTTCAGACCAAATCGTACGTTTTGGCCCATATTGTACAAACTTGTACGGGTTCGTACCAGTTCGTACGATTTCGTACCTGTTTGTACCATTTCATACTATTTCGTGTGATTTCGTACGAGGTCGCACCAAATCGTACGATTTGGCCCATATTGTATAAACTAGTACGATCTCGAACCATTTTTTCGAGTTCGTACTATTCATACGATTTCGTACCTATTCGTACTAGTTTCGACCAAATCGTACAACTTGGCCCATATTGTACAAACTCGTACGAATTCGTACCATTTTTTCGAGTTCGTACTAGTTTGTTTGATTTCGTACCTGTTTGAACCATTTCATACCATTTCGTATGATTTCGTACCAGTTCGGACCAAATCGTATGATTTGGCCCATATTGTATAAACTGGTACGATTTCGTACAATTTTTTCGAGTTCGTACTAGTTCATACCATTTCGTACGATTTCGTACCTATTAATACCATTTCGTTGGATTTCGTACCAGTTCGGACCAAATCGTACGATTTGGCCCATATTGTACATACTGGTACGAGTTCGTACCATTTTTTCGAGTTCGTACCAGTTCGGACCAAGGTGTACAATTTGGCCCATATTGTACATACTCGGAGAAGTTCGTACCTGTTTGTTCCATTTCGTGTGATTTCCTACCAGGTCGGACTAAATCGTACGATTTGGCCCATATTGTATAAACTAGTACGATTTCGAACCATTTTTTCGAGTTCGTACAATTCATACCATTTCGTACGATTTCGTACCTGTTCGTACTAGTTTCGACCAAATCATAAAATTTGGCCCATATTGTACCAACTCGTATGAGTTCGTACCATTTTTTACAAGTTCGTACCAGTTCGTACCATTTCGTGCCTGTTTGTACCATTACATACCATTTCGTATGATTTCGTACCAGTTCGGACCAAATCGTACGATTTGGCCCATATTGTGCAAACTCGTACAAGTTCGTACGATTTCGTCCCAGTTTGTACCATTTCATACCATTTCGTGTGATTTCGTACCAGCTCGGGCCAAATCGTACTATTTGGCCCATAATGTACAAACTCGTACGAGTTCATACTAGTTCGTACGATTTTGTACCTATTTGTTCAGTTTCATTCCATTATGTTTGTTTTCGTAACTGTTCGGACCAAATCGTACGATTGGCCCATATTGTATAAACTGGTAGGATTTCGTGCCATTTTTTCGAGTTCGTACTAGTTCATACCATTTCGTACGATTTCGAACCTGTTAATACCACTTCGTGGGATTTCGTACCAGTTCGGACTAAATCGTACGATTTGGCCCATATTGTATAAACTAGTACGAGTACGTACCATTTTTTCGAGTTCGTACGATTTCGTACCTGTTTGTACAATTTCATACCATTTCGTATGATTTCGTACCAGTTCGGACCAAATCGTAAGATTTGGCCCATATTGTACATACTGGTACAAGTTCGTACCATTTTTTCGAGTTCGTACTAGTTCGTTTGATTTCGTACCTGTTTGTACCATTTCATACCATTTCGTATGATTTCGTACCTGTTCGGACCAAATCGTACGATTTGGCCCATATTGTATAAACTAGTACGATTTCGTACCATTTTTTCGAGTTCGTACTAGTTCATACCATTTCGTACGATTTCGTACCTATTAATACCATTTCGTGGGATTTCGTACCAGTTCGGACCAAATCCTACGATTTGGCCCATATTGTACATACTCGTACGATTTCGTACCATTTTTTCGAGTTCAAACTAGTTCATACCATTTCGTACGATTTCGTATCTGTTCATACCATTTCATGTGATTTCGTACCAGTTCGGACCAAAGTTTACAATTTGGCCCATATTGTAAATACTTGGACGATCGAGTTCGTACCTGTTTGTTCCATTTCGTACCATTTCGTGTGATTTCGTACCAGTTCGGACCAAATCGTACGATTTGGCCCATATTGTACAAACTAGTACGATTTCGTACCATTTTTTCGAGTTCGTACTAGTTCGGACCAAATCGTACGATTTGGCCCATATTGTACCAGTTCGTACCATTTCGTACCATTTCGTGTGATTTCGTACCAGTACGTACCAAATCGTACGATTTGACCCATATTGTATAAACTAGTACGAGTACGTACCATTTTTTTGAGTTCGTACGATTTCGTACTTGTTTGTACCATTTCATACCATTTCGTATGATTTCGTACCAGTTCGGACCAAATCATACGATTTGGCCCATATTGTATAAACTAGTACGATTTCGTACCATTTTTTCGAGTTCGTACTAGTTCATACCATTTCGCACGATTTCGTACCTATTAATACCATTTCGTGGGATTTCGTACCAGTTCGGACCAAATCCTACGATTTGGCCCATATTGTACATACTCGTACGAGTTCGTACCATTTTTTCGAGTTCAAACTAGTTCATACCATTTCGTACGATTTCGTATCTGTTCATACCATTTCATGTGATTTCGTACCAGTTCGGACCAAAGTTTACAATTTGGCCCATATTGTAAATACTTGGACGATCGACTTCGTACCTGTTTGTTCCATTTCGTGTGATTTCGTACCAGTTCGTACGATTTCGTACCTGTTTGTACCATTTCATACCATTTCGGGTGATTTCGTACCAGGTCGCACCAAATCGTACGATTTGGCCCATATTGTATAAACTAGTACGAGTACGTACTATTTTTTTGAGTTCGTACCAGTTCGTACGATTTCGTACCTATTTGTACCATTTCATACCATTTCGTATGATTTCGTACCAGTTCGGACCAAATCGTACGATTTGGCCCATATTGTACATACTGGTACGAGTTCGTACCATTTTTTCGAGTTCGTACTAGTTCGTTTGATTTCGTACCTGTTTGTACCATTTCATACCATTTCGTATGATTTCGTACCAGTTCGGACCAAATCGTACGATTTGGCCCATATTGTATAAACTAGTACGATTTCGTACCATTTTTTCGAGTTCGTACTAGTTCATACCATTTCGTACGATTTCGTACCTATTTATACCATTTCGGGGGATTTCGTACCAAATCGTACGATTTGGCCCATATTGTACATACTCGTACGAGTTCGTATCTTTTTTCGAGTTCATACTAGTTCATACCATTTCGTTCGATTTCGTATCTGTTCATACCATTTCATGTGATTTCGTACCAGTTCGGACCAAAGTTTACAATTTGGCCCATATTGTAAATACTCGGACGAGTTCGTACCTGTTTGTTCCATTTCGTACCATTTCGTGTGATTTCGTACCAGTTCGGACCAAATCGTACGATTTGGCCCATATTGTACAAACTTGTACGGGTTCGTAGCAGTTCGTACGATTTCGTACCTGTTTGTACCATTTCATACTATTTCGTGTGATTTCGTACCAGGTCGCACCAAATCGTACGATTTGGCCCATATTGTATAAACTAGTACGATCTCGAACCATTTTTTCGAGTTCGTACTATTCATACGATTTCGTACCTATTCGTACTAGTTTCGACCAAATCGTACAATTTGGCCCATATTGTACAAACTCGTACGAATTCGTACCATTTTTTCGAGTTCGTACTAGTTTGTTTGATTTCGTACCTGTTTGAACCATTTCATACCATTTCGTATGATTTCGTACCAGTTCGGACCAAATCGTACGATTTGGCCCATATTGTATAAACTGGTACAATTTCGTACCATTTTTTCGTGTTCGTACTAGTTCATACCATTTCGTACGATTTCGTACCTGTTAATACCATTTCGTTGGATTTCGTACCAGTTCGGACCAAATCGTACGATTTGGCCCATATTGTACATACTGGTACGAGTTCGTACCATTTTTTCGAGTTCGTACCAGTTCGGACCAAGGTGTACAATTTGGCCCATATTGTACATACTCGGAGAAGTTCGTACCTGTTTGTTCCATTTCATACTATTTCGTGTGATTTCCTACCAGGTCGGACTAAATCGTACGATTTGGCCCATATTGTATAAACTAGTACGATTTCGAACCATTTTTTTGAGTTCGTACAATTCATACCATTTCGTACGATTTCGTACCTGTTCGTACTAGTTTCGACCAAATCATACAATTTGGCCCATATTGTACCAACTCGTATGAGTTCGTACCATTTATTTACAAGTTCGTACCATTTCGTGCCTGTTTGTACCATTACATACCATTTCGTATGATTTCGTACCAGTTCGGACCAAATCGTACGATTTGGCCCATATTGTACAAACTCGTACAAGTTCGTACCATTTTGTAACATTTCATACCATTTCGTGTGATTTCGTACCAGTTCGGGCCAAATCGTACTATTTGGCCCATAATGTACAAACTCGTACGAGTTCATACTAGTTCGTACGATTTTGTACCTATTTGTTCAATTTCATTCCATTATGTTTGTTTTCGTACCAGTTCGGACCAAATCGTACGATTTGGCCCATATTGTATAAACTTGTAGGATTTCGTACCATATTTTCGAGTTCGTACTAGTTCATACCATTTCGTACGATTTCGTACCTGTTAATACCACTTCGTGGGATTTCGTACCAGTTCGGACCAAATCGTACGATTTGGCCCATATTGTATAAACTAGTACGAGTACGTACCATTTTTTCGAGTTCGTACGATTTCGTACCTGTTTGTACAATTTCATACCATTTCGTATGATTTCGTACCAGTTCGGACCAAATCGTACGATTTGGCCCATATTGTACATACTGGTACGAGTTCGTACCATTTTTTCGAGTTCGTACTAGTTCGTTTGATTTCGTACCTGTTTGTACCATTTCATACCATTTCGTATGATTTCGTACCAGTTCGGACCAAATCATACGATTTGGCCCATATTGTATAAACTAGTACGATTTCGTACCATTTTTTCGAGTTCGTACTAGTTCATACCATTTCGCACGATTTCGTACCTATTAATACCATTTCGTGGGATTTCGTACCAGTTCGGACCAAATCCTACGATTTGGCCCATATTGTACATACTCGTACGAGTTCGTACCATTTTTTCGAGTTCAAACTAGTTCATACCATTTCGTACGATTTCGTATCTGTTCATACCATTTCATGTGATTTCGTACCAGTTCGGACCAAAGTTTACAATTTGGCCCATAATGTAAATACTTGGACGATCGAGTTCGTACCTGTTTGTTCCATTTCGTACCATTTCGTGTGATTTCGTACCAGTTCGAACCAAATCGTACGATTTGGCCCATATTGTACAAACTTGTACGGGTTCGTACTAGTTCGTACGATTTCGTACCTGTTTGTACCATTTCATACCATTTCGGGTGATTTCGTACCAGGTCGCACCAAATCGTACGATTTGGCCCATATTGTATAAACTAGTACGAGTACGTACTATCTTTTTGAGTTCGTACCAGTTCGTACGATTTCGTACCTGTTTGTACCATTTCATACCATTTCGTATGATTTCGTACCAGTTCGGACCAAATCGTACGATTTGGCCCATATTGTACATACTGGTACGAGTTCGTACCATTTTTTCGAGTTCGTACTAGTTCGTTTGATTTCGTACCTGTTTGTACCATTTCATACCATTTCGTATGATTTCGTACCAGTTCGGACCAAATCGTACGATTTGGCCCATATTGTATAAACTAGTACGATTTCGTACCATTTTTTCGAGTTCGTACTAGTTCATACCATTTCGTACGATTTCGTACCTATTTATACCATTTCGTGGGATTTCGTAGCAGTTCGGACCAAATCATACGATTTGGCCCATATTGTACATACTCGTACGAGTTCGTATCTTTTTTCGAGTTCATACTAGTTCATACCATTTCGTACGATTTCGTATCTGTTCATACCATTTCATGTGATTTCGTACCAGTTCGGACCAAAGTTTACAATTTGGCCCATATTGTAAATACTCGGACGAGTTCGTACCTGTTTGTTCCATTTCGTACCATTTCGTGTGATTTCGTACCAGTTCGGACCAAATCGTACGATTTGGCCCATATTGTACAAACTTGTACGGGTTCGTACCAGTTCGTACGATTTCGTACCTGTTTGTACCATTTCATACTATTTCGTGTGATTTCGTACCAGGTCGCACCAAATCGTACGATTTGGCCCATATTGTATAAACTAGTACGATCTCGAACCATTTTTTCGAGTTCGTACTATTCATACGATTTCGTACCTATTCGTACTAGTTTCGACCAAATCGTACAATTTGGCCCATATTGTACAAACTCGTACGAATTCGTACCATTTTTTCGAGTTCGTACTAGTTTGTTTGATTTCGTACCTGTTTGAACCATTTCATACCATTTCGTATGATTTCGTACCAGTTCGGACCAAATCGTACGATTTGGCCCATATTGTATAAACTGGTACCATTTCGTACCATTTTTTCGAGTTCGTATTAGTTCATACCATTTCCTACGATTTCGTACCTGTTAATACCATTTCGTTGGATTTCGTACCAGTTCGGACCAAATCGTACGATTTGGCCCATATTGTACATACTGGTACGAGTTCGTACCATTTTTTCGAGTTCGTGCCAGTTCGGACCAAGGTGTACAATTTGGCCCATATTGTACATACTCGGAGAAGTTCGTACCTGTTTGTTCCACTTCATACCATTTCGTGTGATTTCCTACCAGGTCGGACTAAATCGTACGACTTGGCCCATATTGTATAAACTAGTACGATTTCGAACCATTTTTTCGAGTTCGTACAATTCATACCATTTCGTACGATTTCGTACCTGTTCGTACTAGTTTCGACCAAATCATACAATTTGGCCCATATTGTACCAACTCGTATGAGTTCGTACCATTTACTTACAAGTTCGTACCAGTTCGTACCATTTCGTGCCTGTTTGTACCATTACATACCATTTCATATGATTTCGTACCAGTTCGGACCAAATCGTACGATTTGGCCCATATTGTACAAACTCGTACAAGTTCGTACCATTTTGTAACATTTCATACCATTTCGTGTGATTTCGTACCAGTTCGGGCCAAATCGTACTATTTGGCCCAAAATGTACAAACTCGTACGAGTTCATACTAGTTCGTACAATTTTGTACCTATTTGTTCAATTTCATTACATATTGTATAAACTGGTAGGATTTCGTACCATTTTTTCAAGTTCGTACTACTTCATACCATTTCGTACGATTTCGTACCTGTTAATACCACTTCGTGGGATTTCGTACCAGTTCGGGCCAAATCGTACGATTTGGCCCATATTGTATAAACTAGTACGAGTACGTACCATTTTTTCGAGTTCGTACGATTTCGTACCTGTTTGTACAATTTCATACCATTTCGTGTGATTTCGTACCAGTTCGGACCAAATCGTACGATTTGGCCCATATTGTACATACTGGTACGAGTTCGTACCATTTTTTCGAGTTCGTACTAGTTCGTTTGATTTCGTACCTCTTTGTACCATTTCATACCATTTCGTATGATTTCGTACCAGTTCAGACCAAATCATACGATTTGGCCCATATTGTATAAACTAGTACGATTTCGTACCATTTTTTCGAGTTCGTACTAGTTCATACCATTTCGTACGATTTCGTACCTATTAATACCATTTCGTGGGATTTCGTACCAGTTCGGACCAAATCCTACGATTTGGCCCATATTGTACATACTCGTACGAGTTCGTACCATTTTTTCGAGTTCAAAGTAGTTCATACCATTTCGTACGATTTCGTATCTGTTCATACCATTTCATGTGATTTCGTACCAGTTCGGACCAAAGTTTACAATTTGGCCCATATTGTAAATACTTGGACGAGTTCGTACCTGTTTGTTCCATTTCGTACCATTTCGTGTGATTTCGTACCAGTTCGGACCAAATCGTACGATTTGGCCCATATTGTACAAGCTTGTACGGGTTCGTACTAGTTCGTACGATTTCGTACCTGTTTGTACCATTTCATACCATTTCGGGTGATTTCGTACCAGGTCTCACCAAACCGTACGATTTGGCCCATATTGTATAAACTAGTACTGTAACGCCCTAAAATAATTTAATTTATTAATTAAATTAAGTTATTGGAGGGATGCAATATTTATTTAAGTGGAATAAATTAAGTATATTTGTTTTATTGTAGGAGGTGAAAAGAATTAAAAAGAGTGGTGTGAAAAATGGGCCCAAGCCACTTAAGTGACCCAAGCCCATTCCTTTTACCCTAAAACCTAAGAACTAGTGTTATTCAACCAAGGAAAGAGATTCAGCGCAACTGAGGGTGAGAAGAGGAGTGGAATTGCGATTTCAAGCATAGAGGAGGAGAGGGTGCGACTTTCAGCAAGAAGGGAAAAGAGGGTTTTATTTCATCTTGGCTTTAGGTAAGTACCTTGATCCTTCCCTTCCATTCATGTAATTTTTCCAAGTGATGATCTCAAACCCTTCCTTTTCCATGTTTCGATTTTGCCCCATAAAATTGGTGATGGATGCGAATTGGCTCAAAAGAGGAGGAAGGGGGCTGCTGCGAAATTTTGGACTTTGGCTCGTCGTGTTGCGGAGATTTGTACGTGTCGCATTCATCGTAGTTTCGGGCATACAAAATTCGAGGTAAGGGTGAGCGTTTCCAATTTAATATAATTGAGTAATACGGAGGGTTTGTGGGTTTGTGGGAGTAGTGAATTTCGCAACTTATATATATATATGTATATCGATAGAAGTAATGAATTGATTTGTTATGTTGATGTGCGAATTACCCCACGATGCGAGGAGTTGAATAGTTGATGTTTTTGATATATATATATATGTTGCTGTTTTTGATATATATGTATATGTGTTGCTGTTTTGATATATATATGTGTTGCTGTTTTTGATATATATGTATATGTGTTGCTGTTTTGATATATATATATGTTGCTGTTTTTGATATATATATATATGTTGCTGTTTTGATATATATATATATGTTGCTGTTTTTGTATGTATGTGCTGCTGTTATGCAGAAAATGCTGTTGCTGTTTTTATACATATATGTTGCTGTTATGCAGAAAATGTTGCTGCTGTTTTTATACATATATGTTGCTGTTAATGCAGAAATTATTGTTGCTGTTTTTACAAAACAATGCTGCTGTTGCAGAATTTATTTGGTGCTGTTTGCTGTCGATTGTATTTCGTTGTTGCTGTTTTTTATACCAATCAAAAATTCTGCTGTTTCAGCGCAAATAATGGCCACTGTTCAGTCTTAGTTTGAAGTAAATTTTCTGCTGTTTTTGCGAATTAATTGGCCACTGTTTTCAGTTCTAATTTGATGTGAAAATTCTGCTGTTATGTGAATTAATTGGCCACTGTTTTCAGTTTTAATTTGATGTAAAAATTCTGCTGTTTTGCGAAAATAATGGCTACTATTCCGATTCCGATTCGATGTAAAATTGCTACTGTTTTTGCGAAATAAATAGCCACGGTTTCAATTCCGATTTGGATGTAAAATTCCCACTGTTTTGCGCAAATGATAGCTACTAATTTCAGTTTGGATTTGGATGTCAAAGAATGTGAGTTTTTCTTCCACTTGGAAAATGAGATGTTCTTCCCGAATTTCATTGTGGCGTTTCCTAAGTACGAAAGTGAAAAGTTATTCCATAATTTTAAAAATGTAAATCGAAATGTTTGTTCCATAATTTTAATTATGTTGTTACATTATTTTGAATGTGATTGTTATGAAGAGGTGTGATATTATTATTATGATGACTATGATGAATACACTCTATGAGTGTCTTATGGTGGTGATGACGAGTACTCCGGGTGAGTAAATTTTGGTGATTGCACATGTGCCCATAGTGTCTCATAGCATGTGCATCTTATGACGAATAGGCTTCGGCCTCTTAGTGACGGTGTGCCCATAGTGGCTTATTATGACGAATATGGTACCATCATGCATATGCCCAGGTGTGGGTTGCATCTTCATGCACATTCATTTTTTTTATGACGGGTGACGTGAACTGTGATTTTGTTGGTGTGGTGTGTAACGATGATGTAGTTGATATTAGTAACGATGTTGTGTGATGTTTTGCTCATATTACTCTGCTGTATGCTTAATTATATTTTGTTGAAAGTTCTCACCCCTTCTGCTTGGAATGTTGCTCTATTGTGGCAACGCTGCAGGTGACTCTGATTGAAGGACATGCTGCCTTCCTTTTAGCTGTTGAGACGTTCGAGTCGCTCTCTGATATTGTAACACCTAGGGGGCGGGTTAAAGTTGATGACTTATTTAATTAATTGTTCTAATAATTTTATTGATGTGTGAGACGTGTTTGAGCGATTTGGTGAGCTATTATTTCCGCTGTGATGAGATTTAATTTTGAAATTCGATTTTTGAGACGAATGTGTTTTTACACGGATGTTAATGGCGTAGTCGATGAGATTTACCAATGAAGTTGTGACATTCTTTTCTACTAGTTAAATTATTATTTTTTTTGAAAACGAAAGCACTCTGATAATGACGTACAAATTAAAGGGGTAGAAACGGGGTGTTACATTAGTGGTATCAGAGCAGTTCGGTCTGTCCGGCCGGTGGTCGAGTTGTCAAGTTGAGTAACATTTGGATTTTGTTACTCGTATCTAAATTTTGTTCTCTATTGCAGTACTAGAATGGCAGGACGGAACGATGCTGCACTTGCTGCTGCTTTGCAGGCTATAGCCGGAGTTGTGGGTAACATACCCAATGCTATTGGTGATGGGACGCGTAGTTTGGCTACGTTCCAGCGTGAGAGCCCTCCTGCTTTTGAAGGCGGGTATAATCCTGATGGTGCCCTGGAGTGGCTAAGTGAGATGGAGCGGATCTTCCGCGTTATGGATTGCACCGATGCTCAGAAGGTTCGCTATGGCACACATATGTTGAAGAAAGAGGCTTATGATTGGTGGAGAACTACTAGTCAAGTGTTGACGGCTGCCAATGAGGGGATTACCTGGACTGTGTTCGAGAGAGAATTCAAGAGGAAGTACTACCCGGAGGATGTCCGCGGGAAGAAGGAGGTTGAGTTTCTAAGGCTTGAACAAGGCAACATGACTGTAACCGAGTATGCTGCAAAATTTACTGAGCTGTCTAAGTTTTACCCTCATTATGATAGAGAGGGTGCGGAGTTCTCCAAATGCATCAAATTTGAAAATGGATTGCGTGCTGACATTAAGAGGGCCATAGGGTACCAGCAGATTCGTGTGTTTCCATTGTTGGTTAATAGCGCCAGAATTTTTGAGGAGGACAACAATGCTTTCTCCAGAGTCATGAAAGAAAAACAAAAGAATTTCTCAAGTCGTGGTAAGCCGTATGAGGCGCCTGCTGGTAAGGGCAAGGGTAAGTTTGTTGGTGGACCTAAGCGAAGTGGGGGAGATGCTACAGCCAGTGTTACTTGTTACTCGTGCGGGAAAGTGGGTCATAAAAGTCCAGATTGCCCAGGCGGGGATAAGAAGAGATGTTATAGGTGTGGAAAAGAGGGGCATATATCTTCCGGATGTGATAAGAAAGAAGTGGTATGTTTCAACTGCGGGGAGAGTGGTCATGTTAGTACACAATGTTCGAAACCCAAGAAAGAGAAGTCCTTTGGAAAGGTGTTCGCTCTGGCTGAGTCTGATGTAGTGAACGAGATTCGAGGTACGTGCTATATCAATAATTTTCCCCTTGTTGTTATTGTTGATACTGGTGCTACCCATAGTTTTATTGCTGCTGCATGTGTTGAGAAGTTAAGCCTTGTTTTATCTGATATGTTGAGGGAGATGGTCATCGACACTCCGGCTAAGGGTTCGGTGACTACCTCCGTTGTTTGTGCCAAATGTCCTGTATCTGTATATGGTAGAGAGTTCTTAATTGATTTGATCTGTTTGCCGCTGAGTGGAATGGATGTCATTCTGGGTATGGACTGGTTAGTTGATAACCATGTCCATATCAACTGTCGAGAGAGGTCCGTGAGTTTTGAGTCGCCTGAAGGGGAGTCTGGTCTGTTATCTGCGGGTCAGCTGCATCGAGTGATGAGAGAAGAAGTTCAGCTGTTTTCTCTGTTGGCGTCGTTGTCTGCTGAGAGCCAAGCGAAGATCGATGTGTTGCCGGTAGTGCGTGAGTTTTCTGAGGTGTTCCCTGACGAGATTCCGGATGTACCACCAGAGAGAGAGGTGGAGTTTGCTATTGACCTGATTCCCGGCACTAAGCCTGTGTCTATGGCGCCATATAGAATGTCTGCATCCGAGTTGGCAGAATTGAAAAAGCAACTTGAAGATTTATTAGAAAAGAAGTTTGTAAGACCGAGTGTGTCACCTTGGGGAGCTCCAGTGTTGTTAGTGAAAAAGAAAGACGGTAGTATGAGGTTGTGCGTAGACTATCGGCAGTTAAATAAAGTTACAATCAAGAACAAGTATCCGTTGCCAAGAATTGATGACTTGATGGATCAGTTAGTGGGTGCTAAAGTATTTAGCAAGATTGACTTAAGGTCTGGTTATCATCAGATCAAGGTCAAGGATGAAGATGTCCAGAAGACGGCATTTAGGACAAGATATGGGCACTATGAGTATTCCGTTATGCCTTTCGGTGTGACTAATGCGCCGGGGGTATTTATGGGGTACATGAACCAAATCTTCCGTGAGTACTTGGATAAGTTTGTGGTAGTTTTCATTGACGACATTCTGATTTACTCTAAGTCAGAAGAGGAGCATGCGGAACATCTGAGGCTGGTGCTAGAAATTCTGAAGGATCGAAAGTTGTATGCGAAGCTGTCCAAGTGTGAGTTTTGGTTGAAAGAAGTCAGTTTCCTCGGTCACGTGATTTCTAGTGAGGGAATTGCTGTGGACCCTTCCAAAGTTGATGCAGTGTTGCAATGGGAGTCTCCAAAGTCAGTTACTGAAATCAGGAGTTTTCTGGGGTTGGCAGGTTACTATAGAAGGTTTATTGAGGGGTTTTCGAAGTTGGCTCTGCCATTGACCCAATTGACCTGCAAGGGTAGGGCTTTTGTTTGGAATGACCAATGTGAAGAAAGTTTCAATGAGCTGAAGAAGAAGTTGACTACGTCACCAGTGTTGACCCTGCCTAATCCGGTGGAACCGTTTGTGGTTTATTGTGATGCGTCGAAGTTGGGATTGGGTGGTGTACTTATGCAGAATGGGAAAGTGATCGCTTATGCGTCTAGGCAATTGAGAATTCATGAAAAGAATTACCCTACTCACGACTTAGAACTTGCTGCTGTGGTATTCGCATTAAAAATTTGGAGGCATTACTTGTATGGATCGAGATTTGAGGTGTTCAGTGATCACAAGAGTCTACGGTATCTGTTTGACCAGAAAGAATTGAATATGAGGCAGCGCCGGTGGTTAGAACTATTGAAGGATTATGATTTTGAATTGAGTTATCACCCGGGGGAAAGCGAATGTGGTTGCAGATGCGCTGAGTCGGAAGACTTTGCACATGTCGGCATTGATGGCTAGAGAGCTTGAGTTAATTGAGCAGTTCAGGGACATGAGTTTAGTGTGTGAAGTTACGCCTCAGAGTGTCAGGTTAGGTATGTTGAAGATTGGCAATGATTTTATGGCGAGTATCCGAGAGGCACAGAAATTAGATATGAAATTAGTTGATCTGATGAGTGGGATCAGTCAGTCAGAGAATGAAGACTTCGTGATAGATACGCAAAATGTATTGAGGTATCGTGGAAGAATTTGTGTTCCCGAAGATGAGGAAATGAGAAAGGCAATTCTTGAGGAAGGGCATAAGAGTAAGTTAAGTATCCATCCTGGAGCGACGAAGATGTACCAAGATCTGAAGAAGATGTTCTGGTGGCCTGGGTTGAAGCGCGATGTGGCGCGGTTTGTGTATTCGTGTTTGACCTGTCAGAAATCGAAGGTCGAGCATCAGAAGCCTGCAGGAATGATGCAACCGTTGAATGTTCCAGAGTGGAAGTGGGATAGTATCTCCATGGATTTTGTGACCGGGTTACCCAATACGGTGAGAGGGCATGATTCGATTTGGGTGGTTGTGGATAGATTGACGAAGTCGGCACATTTTATTCCTATCGGTATTAAGTATCCAGTGTCGAGATTGGCTGAAATCTACATTCAGGTGATTGTGAAGCTGCATGGGGTTCCTTTGTGCATTGTGTCTGATAGGGACCCAAGGTTCACTTCGGAGTTTTGGAGTAGTTTGCAGAAAGAGTTGGGGTCAAAATTGAGGTTGAGTTCAGCTTATCATCCTCAGACTGATGGGCAGACAGAAAGGACAATCCAATCATTGGAAGATCTGTTGAGGTCATGCGTACTAGAGCAGGGAGGTGCGTTGGATACTCATCTTCCGTTAATTGAGTTCACCTACAACAACAGTTATCATTCCAGTATCGGAATGGCGCCGTTTGAGGCGTTGTATGGCCGGCGGTGTAGGACTCCGGTGTGTTGGTACGAGACTGGAGAAAGTTTAGTACTTGGACCTGAGCTAGTTAGAGAGACTACTGAGAAGGTAAAAATGATCAGGGAGAAAATGAAAGCGTCGCAGAGTCGGCAGAAGAGTTACCACGATAAGAGGAGGAAAGATTTAGAATTTGAAGCCGGTGACCACGTGTTCTTGAGGGTCACGCCTATGACTGGTGTTGGGCGAGCGCTGAAATCAAAGAAGTTGACTCCTCGATTCATCGGGCCGTATCAGGTTACGGAGAGAGTTGGAAATGTTGCATATCGGGTGGCCTTACTGCCTAACCTTTCAAACTTGCACGACGTGTTTCACGTGTCGCAGCTTCGGAAGTATGTTGCGGATCCGTCTCATGTGATTCAACTAGATGATGTGGAGGTGCGGGACAATCTCACCGTGGAGACTATGCCAGTTAGAATTGATGACCGTGAAGTAAAAGTGTTAAGAGGCAAAGAGATTAATTTAGTGAAAGTAGTTTGGTTGGGAGCCGTTGGCGAGAGCATGACGTGGGAATTGGAAAGTAAGATGAAGGACGCCTATCCAGAATTATTTGATTCAGGTAATTTCGAGGACGAAATTCTCTAAGTGGGGGAGAGTTGTAACGCCCTAAAATAATTTAATTTATTAATTAAATTAAGTTATTGGAGGGATGCAATATTTATTTAAGTGGAATAAATTAAGTATATTTGTTTTATTGTAGGAGGTGAAAAGAATTAAAAAGAGTGGTGTGAAAAATGGGCCCAAGCCACTTAAGTGACCCAAGCCCATTCCTTTTACCCTAAAACCTAAGAACTAGTGTTATTCAACCAAGGAAAGAGATTCAGCGCAACTGAGGGTGAGAAGAGGAGTGGAATTGCGATTTCAAGCATAGAGGAGGAGAGGGTGCGACTTTCAGCAAGAAGGGAAAAGAGGGTTTTATTTCATCTTGGCTTTAGGTAAGTACCTTGATCCTTCCCTTCCATTCATGTAATTTTTCCAAGTGATGATCTCAAACCCTTCCTTTTCCATGTTTCGATTTTGCCCCATAAAATTGGTGATGGATGCGAATTGGCTCAAAAGAGGAGGAAGGGGGCTGCTGCGAAATTTTGGACTTTGGCTCGTCGTGTTGCGGAGATTTGTACGTGTCGCATTCATCGTAGTTTCGGGCATACAAAATTCGAGGTAAGGGTGAGCGTTTCCAATTTAATATAATTGAGTAATACGGAGGGTTTGTGGGTTTGTGGGAGTAGTGAATTTCGCAACTTATATATATATATATGTATATCGATAGAAGTAATGAATTGATTTGTTATGTTGATGTGCGAATTACCCCACGATGCGAGGAGTTGAATAGTTGATGTTTTTGATATATATATATATGTTGCTGTTTTTGATATATATGTATATGTGTTGCTGTTTTGATATATATATGTGTTGCTGTTTTTGATATATATGTATATGTGTTGCTGTTTTGATATATATATATGTTGCTGTTTTTGATATATATATATATGTTGCTGTTTTGATATATATATATATGTTGCTGTTTTTGTATGTATGTGCTGCTGTTATGCAGAAAATGCTGTTGCTGTTTTTATACATATATGTTGCTGTTATGCAGAAAATGTTGCTGCTGTTTTTATACATATATGTTGCTGTTAATGCAGAAATTATTGTTGCTGTTTTTACAAAACAATGCTGCTGTTGCAGAATTTATTTGGTGCTGTTTGCTGTCGATTGTATTTCGTTGTTGCTGTTTTTTATACCAATCAAAAATTCTGCTGTTTCAGCGCAAATAATGGCCACTGTTCAGTCTTAGTTTGAAGTAAATTTTCTGCTGTTTTTGCGAATTAATTGGCCACTGTTTTCAGTTCTAATTTGATGTGAAAATTCTGCTGTTATGTGAATTAATTGGCCACTGTTTTCAGTTTTAATTTGATGTAAAAATTCTGCTGTTTTGCGAAAATAATGGCTACTATTCCGATTCCGATTCGATGTAAAATTGCTACTGTTTTTGCGAAATAAATAGCCACGGTTTCAATTCCGATTTGGATGTAAAATTCCCACTGTTTTGCGCAAATGATAGCTACTAATTTCAGTTTGGATTTGGATGTCAAAGAATGTGAGTTTTTCTTCCACTTGGAAAATGAGATGTTCTTCCCGAATTTCATTGTGGCGTTTCCTAAGTACGAAAGTGAAAAGTTATTCCATAATTTTAAAAATGTAAATCGAAATGTTTGTTCCATAATTTTAATTATGTTGTTACATTATTTTGAATGTGATTGTTATGAAGAGGTGTGATATTATTATTATGATGACTATGATGAATACACTCTATGAGTGTCTTATGGTGGTGATGACGAGTACTCCGGGTGAGTAAATTTTGGTGATTGCACATGTGCCCATAGTGTCTCATAGCATGTGCATCTTATGACGAATAGGCTTCGGCCTCTTAGTGACGGTGTGCCCATAGTGGCTTATTATGACGAATATGGTACCATCATGCATATGCCCAGGTGTGGGTTGCATCTTCATGCACATTCATTTTTTTTATGACGGGTGACGTGAACTGTGATTTTGTTGGTGTGGTGTGTAACGATGATGTAGTTGATATTAGTAACGATGTTGTGTGATGTTTTGCTCATATTACTCTGCTGTATGCTTAATTATATTTTGTTGAAAGTTCTCACCCCTTCTGCTTGGAATGTTGCTCTATTGTGGCAACGCTGCAGGTGACTCTGATTGAAGGACATGCTGCCTTCCTTTTAGCTGTTGAGACGTTCGAGTCGCTCTCTGATATTGTAACACCTAGGGGGCGGGTTAAAGTTGATGACTTATTTAATTAATTGTTCTAATAATTTTATTGATGTGTGAGACGTGTTTGAGCGATTTGGTGAGCTATTATTTCCGCTGTGATGAGATTTAATTTTGAAATTCGATTTTTGAGACGAATGTGTTTTTACACGGATGTTAATGGCGTAGTCGATGAGATTTACCAATGAAGTTGTGACATTCTTTTCTACTAGTTAAATTATTATTTTTTTTGAAAACGAAAGCACTCTGATAATGACGTACAAATTAAAGGGGTAGAAACGGGGTGTTACAAGTACGAGTACGTACCATTTTTTCGAGTTTGTACCAGTTCGTACTATTTCGTACCTGTTTGTACGATTTCATACCATTTCGTATGATTTCGTACCAGTTCGGACCAAATCGTACGATTTGGCCCATATTGTACATACTGGTACGAGTTCGTACCATTTTTTCGAGTTCGTACTAGTTCGTTTGATTTCGTACCTGTTTGTACCATTTCATACCATTTCGTATGATTTCGTACCAGTTCGGACCAAATCGTACGAGTTGGCCCATATTGTATAAACTAGTACGATTTCGTACCATTTTTTCGAGTTCGTACTAGTTCATACCATTTCGTACTATTTCGTACCTATTTATACCATTTCGTGGGATTTCGTAGCAGTTCGGACCAAATCGTACGATTTGGCCCATATTGTACATACTCGTACGAGTTTGTATCTTTTTTCGAGTTCATACTAGTTCATACCATTTCGTACGATTTCGTATCTGTTCATACCATTTCATGTGATTTCGTACCAGTTCGGACCAAAGTTTACAATTTGGCCCATATTGTAAATACTCGGACGAGTTCGTACCTGTTTGTTCCATTTCGTACCATTTCGTGTGATTTCGTACCAGTTCGGACCAAATCATACGATTTGGCCGATATTGTACAAACTTGTACGGGTTCGTACCAGTTCGTACGATTTCGTACCTGTTTGTACCATTTCATACTATTTCGTGTGATTTCGTACCAGGTCGCACCAAATCGTACGATTTGGCCCATATTGTATAAACTAGTACGATCTCGAACCATTTTTTCGAGTTCGTACTATTCATACGATTTCGTACCTATTCGTACTAGTTTCGACCAAATCGTACCATTTGGCCCATATTGTACAAACTCGTACGAATTCGTACCATTTTTTCGAGTTCGTACTAGTTTGTTTGATTTCGTACCTGTTTGAACCATTTCATACCATTTCGTATGATTTCGTACCAGATCGGACCAAATCGTACGATTTGGCCCATATTGTTTAAACTGGTACAATTTCGTACCATTTTTTCGAGTTCGTACTAGTTCATACCATTTCGTACGATTTCGTACCTGTTAATACCATTTCGTTGGATTTCGTACCAGTTCGGACCAAATCGTATGATTTGGCCCATATTGTACATACTGGTACGAGTTCGTACCATTTTTTCGAGTTCGTACCAGTTCGGACCAAGGTCTACAATTTGGCCCATATTGTACATACTCGGAGAAGTTCGTACTTGTTTGTTCCATTTCATACCATTTCGTGTGATTTCCTACCAGGTCGGACTAAATCGTACGATTTGGCCCATATTGTATAAACTAGTACGATTTCGAACCATTTTTTCGAGTTCGTACAATTCATACCATTTCGTAATATTTCGTACCTGTTCGTACTAGTTTCGACCAAATCGTACGATTTGGCCCATATTGTACCAACTCGTATGAGTTCGTACCATTTATTTACAAGTTCGTACCAGTTCGTACCATTACATACCATTTCGTATGATTTCGTACCAGTTCGGACCAAATCGTACGATTTGGCCCATATTGTACAAACTCGTACAAGTTCGTACCATTTTGTAACATTTCATACCATTTCGTGTGATTTCGTACCAGTTCAGGCCAAATCGTACTATTTGGCCCATAATGTACAAACTCGTACGAGTTCATACTAGTTCGTACGATTTTGTACCTATTTGTTCAATTTCATTCCATTATGTTTGTTTTCGTACCAGTTCGGACCAAATCGTACGATTTGGCCCATATTGTATAAACTGGTAGGATTTCGTACCATTTTTTCGAGTTCGTACTAGTTCATACCATTTCGTACGATTTCGTACCTGTTAATACCACTTCGTGGGATTTCGTACCAGTTCGGACCAAATCGTACGATTTGGCCCATATTGTATAAACTAGTACGAGTACGTACCATTTTTTCGAGTTCGTACGATTTCGTACCTGTTTGTACAATTTCATACCATTTCGTATGATTTCGTACCAGTTCGGACCAAATCGTACGATTTGGCCCATATTGTATAAACTAGTACGATTTCGTACCATTTTTTCGAGTTCGTACTAGTTCATACCATTTCGTACGATTTCGTACCTATTAATACCATTTCGTGGGATTTCGTACCAGTTCGGACCAAATCCTACGATTTGGCCCATATTGTACATACTCGTACGAGTTCGTACCATTTTTTCGAGTTCAAACTAGTTCATACCATTTCGTACGATTTCGTATCTGTTCATACCATTTCATGTGATTTCGTACCAGTTCTGTAACACCCCAGTATTTCTAACATGTAGAGACACTGAAAGTGCACAGATGCGGAATATTCAGAGGACACAGTTCCTGTTTAAGTTTTGGACATACAAACTTTTTCCGAGACAAAACATAATCGGAAATAACATTACTTCATAAAATAGAAGTTTATCGGTTTCATACCGAATGGATTACAATAACCAAGTCCAAATACCAAACAGAAACATAAAATGGTTCATATAACTCATAATCAATACAAGTTTATACAACCAATAAGGATAACAAAAGTACAAGGGATCAAATGACTAAGTCTTCAGCACCTCCAAGAGTAGACCAACTACTCGTGCACAATAGTCTTCCTTTTTCCCTGCTTTTCTGAAAAACAACAAATATGGATAGGGTGAGATAACATTATGTCAGTGAGTCCTACCGTGCCCCCCTCACTGACACTCGGTTTGATTTAATAAACCGTTATAACAAGAACTGACATAACAATGTCTTATTCATTAATCGAATGCCGACCGCACAACGACTGCTAATCCCGGCTATTCGTGAATTACTTATTATTCGAATGCCGACCGCACAACGACTGCTAATCCCGGCAATTCGTGAATTACTTAGCACAAACCGGCCGCACAACGCCTGCTAATCCCGGTAACCCGTGAGTTGACCACGCCAAAACACATTCAGGGCCTAGGGTGAGGGCTCATGACTTCCCTTCCTAGTATGCTACTTGTCGGGTCGTCACCCAACGCAATACGTATGACAATACGCATCAAGTTCTCGAGAGTTAGATAATTTATATCTTTTCGATCACCAAATGGATCAATCACAATATCTTTTTAGATAATTTATATCTTATTGATCTATAACCCGTTTTGATGAATTTATAATCATCCGGCATCATAATCATATTGTAATGTATTGTTGACTTATAACCCGTTTTGATGAACCTATAGACATCCGGCATTATAATCATATACAGTTGGTATATATATAAATATACATATACATTCTATCCATCAGACGGTGTACCCACACGTATACTAGGGTTTCGGTTTTTCGATCAAATAGGCTTTCAAAGCTCTTTTTCAAAACCATGAGTTGAACAAGTTCAAAATAAGGTTTTTAGTGAGGCAATCCCTTTTTGAATGGTTGAGAAAGAAATTAGAAAGGGTTCGGGAGCAAACGGAGCAACAAAACGAGAAAGCGGAAGCCGGTAACAGAACTACACGCACGACCCGTGCCCAGGGGCGCACGACCCGTGCGTGGTGCACTACTCAGGACCCATCTACCAGAAGGAATCGCACGATCCGTGCCCAGGGGCGCACGACCCGTGCGTCCCGTTCTGTTTCCAATCCTTCCAACCCGAAGCAGGCGCACGACCCGTGCCCAGGGGCGCACGGTCCGTGCGACCTGTGTCTGTTACCAGAATTTCGCACTTTTCTCATTTTCGCTCTCCATTCTCGTCCGATTCGATTTCTAATTTCAATCACCTGAAACTCAGAAAATTCCCAGAATATATTTCCAGTAGTACACAATGCATTTCATTTCAACGATTTAAATCAAAATCTCATTTAAACCGTAAAACACCGTTTCGACTCAAAAACGCTTTTCAGTTCTAAGTCTTTCGTAAACAGAAAATGTGACCAAGGGATTCCATATCGAAAACAAGTTCAGAATATCAAAATGCCCTATCGTGAGTAGAACTCACCCGTTGACGAAATCCGAGAGTTGAGCCGAAAAACGAAATCACCGAACCGAACACGGAAAATCCCCGAAACTGCTTCAATCGATTCCAAGACAGCAACTCTCTTCTGTCCAAACTCGAACCCAGCAGCACCACTACTCAAATCCTCCCTTCACTCAACCATGCAAGTCTGAAATCTTCTTCTTAGAAGCTCCCCATGAGCATGCAAGACAACTATTGCTCAAAACTCCATCTTCTTCCTCACTTGGAGCTTTGATATGCGAAAATGGCAAGGAGGGATATGGGGAGAATCAGGTGTTAAAAATAGGTTCATTGAATTCAGATTTTGAAGTGGAGTGGAATGGAAGAAGAACAACTTACATGCAACAAAGATTTCTAAGCTTCCTCTCTTCTCTTCCTCCACGCCCCCTCCTTCTCCTTTCTTTCTTTCTTTCAGCTTTTTCTTCTTTCTTTCTGAATTGGGGAGTGACCAAGTGTGAGGAAAAGAGAGACTGACCAGTTGGATATATGGGCTGGGGGTTTTAAATGATGGGGAAAAGACCAAACTACCCCTAGCCCATTAAGTCATAGGTTAGGTGTCAAAGTTTTCTCTTCGGCACAAAACTTCTCGATTAATTCGGTTCCGATCCGAAATTCCTCAATTCTTCCGGTTCGTGATTAATTATAACCTTCATAATTATAATTTAATAACTAGGGGTGTGAAAAGACAGATTTGCCCTTCTGCTCCAATTGCTAATTATTCTATGAATGGGCCACCCTTTAATGGAGAATAGGTTTTCTTGATAATTTTTCCGACGTATAAGTCCCCGAGACACGACTAATTATTCCCACAAATAATTAATCGGTCTTAGGTTTCATAATACGAGTCTTTAAAAATCCGGGATGTTACAATCTCCCCAACTTTTTAAAAATTTTGTCCTCAAAATTGACGAAACGTACCTTACTGAAAGAGAGATGGATATCGAGCGCGCATGTCTTCTTCCAGTTCCCAGGTAGCCTCTTCGGCTGAAAAGCCATCCCAAACTACTTTGATAATCGGAATTGACCTTGAACGCAGAGTCTTCACACCACGCTCCAAGATATAACTAGGATAAGGTTGGAATGACAAATCCGGTCGCAGGTCAATTGTATCAACACTCAACGGTTGATGCAGATCGGGAATATATTTCCTTAACTGAGACACGTGGAACACATCATGGAGGTTTGATAGGGCCGGAGACAATGCGAGGCGATAGGCAACTGGTCCAATCCGCTCGATGATTTGGAAAGGTCCAACATATCGAGGACTGAGTTTCCTCGCTCGCAAGGCTCTCCCGGTGCCTATGGTTGGAGAAACTTTCAAGAACACATGATCACCAACCTCAAACTCCAACGGTCTCCTTCGGTTGTCAGCGTAGCTCTTTTGCCGACTCTGAGCAACCTTCATCCTTTCTCGAATTGACTTGATCTTCTCAGTGGTCTCGCGAACCATATCGGGTCCCAAAAACTTATCTTCGCCAATCTCCCACCAACACAACGGAGTCCTACACTTTCTACCATAAAGTGCCTCAAACGGTGCCATTCCAATGCTGGAGTGGTAACTGTTGTTGTAGGAGAATTCGACTAATGGAATATGGTCCTCCCATTTTCTCCCGCTATCGAGCACACAAGCCCGAAGCATGTCCTCAAGAGTCTGGATAGTCCTCTCCGTTTGACCATCAGTCTGAGGATGATAAGCAGTGCTAACCAGCACCCTTGTTCCCAAAGCTTCATTCAATGCTCTCCAGAATCTGGAAGTAAACTTGGGATCTCGGTCTGACACAATGCTCGTTGGAACTCCATGCAATCTGATAATGTTCTTCACATATTCATCTGCTAACTTGGAAACCTTATAAGTCGAGCGAACGGGAATAAAGTGAGCGGATTTAGTCAATCGGTCCACTATTACCCAAAGAGAATCATTGCCGGCCTGTGACTTCGGCAAACCCATAACGAAGTCCATTGAGATGTCTTCCCACTTCCAAACTGGTACATCTAGCGGTTGTAACTGACCGCCGGGTCTTCGGTGTTCCGCCTTAACCTTCTGACAAGTTAAGCACCGAGAAACAAATTCTGCAATCTCGACCTTCATCCCAGGCCACCAATACATCAACTTCAAGTCTCGGTACATCTTGGTGGATCCCGGATGTACGGAGTACTGACTCCTATGAGCTTCTTCCAATACTTGTCTTTTGATATCATCATTGTCGGGAACACAAATCTTCCCATTAAAGCAAATTATGCCATCACTATCCTCAGTGAAATCTGGCGATCCCTTCTGAGACTGCAACTTTATATCAGCTCCTTGAGCTACGCGGATTTGTTCCCTTAGCACACTGGCTATCCGTATATGCCGCAGCACTACGCGATCCCTTTTTCTTACCCACCTTGAGTTTCAAGTCTCTGAACGACTCCAACAAGGCCATCTCGTGAACCATTAACCTTGCCGTGTGGATAGACTTCCTGCTCAGAGCATCTGCTACCACATTGGCTTTCCCAGGGTGATATTTCAATTCGAAATCATAGTCCTTCAAAAATTCAGTCCACCTCCTCTGTCTGTTATTCAACTCCTTTTGGTCGAACAGATACTTCAAGCTCTTGTGATCACTAAAAACTTCGAAACGAGAACCATAAAGGTAATGTCTCCAAATTTTCAGTGCAAACACAATAGCCGCCAACTCTAAGTCATGAGTTGGGTAATTCCGTTCATGCGTCTTCAATTGCCTCGATGCATAGGCCACAACATGTTGATTCTGCATGAGAACGCATCCTAAACCCTTCCCAGATGCATCACTGTAAATTTGAAATCCCAATGACGGATCCGGAAGAATTAGGATCGGAGCAGAAGTTAACTTTTCCTTCAATCCCAGAAAACACTCCTCACAGTCGGCATCCCAAATAAACGGTTGACCCTTGCGAGTCAATCGAGTAAGCGGAAGTACCAATTGCGAAAAACCTTCAATGAATCTTCTATAGTAACCAGCTAAACCCAGAAAGCTTCTGATCTCAGTCACTGACGTTGGCCGTTCCCAATTCAACACAGCTTCCACCTTGCTAGGATCCACTGCAACCCCTTCTTGGGAAATTACATGACCCAAGAATTTTACTTCAGGCATCCAAAAGTCACACTTTGATGGTTTAGCGTAGAGTTTCTTCTCTCGGAGTACTCCTAGGACAAATCGGAGATGCTGAGCATGCTCCTCAACTGACTTGGAGTAAATCAAGATATCATCAATAAAGACGACCACAAACTGATCTAGGTAAGAATGAAATACTCTATTCATATAATCCATGAATACGGCTGGAGCGTTAGTTAATCCGAAAGGCATTACTACAAACTCGTAGTGTCCGTACCTCGTACGAAAGGCAGTCTTCGGAATGTCTAAGGTTCTTACCCTAATTTGATGGTACCCTGACCTCAGATCAATTTTGGAGAAAACTTTAGCACCTCGAAGTTGGTCAAGTAGATCATCTATCCTTGGCAATGGATACTTGTTCTTGATAGTGATTTTATTCAGCTGACGGTAGTCTATGCATAACCTCATGCTTCCGTCCTTCTTCTTGACTAGCAATACCGGAGCACCCCATGGAGAAGCACTCGGTCGAATAAACTTCTTGGAAATTAATTCCTCAAGTTGGGACTTCAATTCTTTCAGTTCGAGAGGAGACATCCTATAAGGTGCTATGGATATTGGCCCTGTGCCAGGCGCCAAATCTATAGAGAATTCCACCTCTCGTTCTGGAGGTAAAGAGGAAACTTCCTCGGGAAAAACATCTAAGAATTCATTAACAACTTGAGTAGATGATAAATCCAATTCAGCTTCAGTTGATGCAGATAAAATAATAACAAAAGCTTCCGCACCTTGGAATAGAGACTGGCTGGCTGAAGTGAACGAAATAACACCATTATCTGCAGGTAATGAAGGTTCCGCTACTTCAGAAGGAAAATTAATTGCACGATTGAAACAATCAATCGTAATGTGATTGGAAGTCATCCAATTCATTCCCAACACGATCTCCATTCCTCTCATAGGCAGACAGATAAAATCAACAACAAAGTCCCTGCCTCCTATGGTGAGCAGACAGTTAAGACATAATGATTGGGTTCGCACACGACCCTTTGCCGCAGTAAGGATAGATATTGGTTCGGATATAGGAGATACTATTAATCCTAGCCGTTCCGCACATGCTTCAGAGATAAAACAATGAGTAGCACCAGAGTCATACAGAATATTAACAGTTTGATGAAAGATAGAACCTGTACCCCTTATAAGATTATCAGCTGGCTTGATGGTCTTAGCATCCAGAGTGTTGACTCGAGCCTGTCTCGGAGCATCAGGAGACTCCAAGAAAGCTTTCCTTGACGGACAATTATTAGCATAATGGCCCGCTTCTTTGCAAAGGTAGCATTGGTTCGGTCCCACCTGACATTTGCCTCTATGAAATCTCTTGCAGACGTCGCACCTGTTAGGCCTGGCAGAGTCACTCGATTGGATTTGTTTCCCTTTATCCCTATTCCCTCTATATCTAGGGTTTGAAGAAGTTGGCTCATTACCCTTCTTCTTATCCTTCCAGAATTCTTTCCTCTCAGCATACATTCTTTTAAGATCGCTCTCAGCTGAATGAGCTTGTTGAACCAAAGCAGGATAAGTGGTCATGGAGTAAGAACTGAGACCTTGATTCACATCTCCTCTGAGACCTTGTCTGAACATTACCATTTTCCACCTATCATCAGTAGCGGTGGTCCCCAATTCATAGAATTGTGACAACCTCTCAAATCTGGCAGCATATTCCCCAACTGTCATCTCTCCCTGTTTCAAACTCAGAAATTCCATCTGCTTGTCAAGTCTTTGGGAGTCGGGAAAATAATGACCCAAAAACAACTCCTTGAAGTTATCCCATTCAAGAGGAGTTCCTTGATTTTGAAGCATTCTACGAGCGTTAACCCACCAAGTGTGAGCATCCTCGTCCAGAGCGTTAGCAGCACAAATTACCTTTTCTCCTTCATTGCATTGCAAAGTATCAAAGATCCGTTCCATGGCATCTACCCAGAAATGGGCTTTCATTGCCTCAGATCCTCCTTTGAAGGTTGGGGGTTTCATCTTCAGAAACCGAAAATACATCCTGTTGGGATCCTCAGGTGTTGGCATATTGACTGGCTCAGCTGGTTGTGGTTGAGGCATCTGATGCATCTGCTGCATTTGAGCCATTTGAGCCATCTGTTGCTGTTGCATAAGCATCATGTCATTCATCATCTTCTGCTGAGTTTCGATGACATTCTGCATCCATTCTTGATGAGGATCAATAGGTGGGTTTCTCCTACCTCTTCCAGCCATGATTCTGCGAAGTATGCACAAAGTATTAAGTTGATCAGGCTCAATGTCTAATAGCATACTAAGAAAAATCAGACTTAGAAGACGCAAAAGACTCTTAACATCTAAGTCCGACTAGGTCGAACCGCTCTGATACCAAATGTAACACCCCAGTATTTCTAACATGTAGAGACACTGAAAGTGCACAGATGCGGAATATTCAGAGGACACAGTTCCTGTTTAAGTTTTGGACATACAAACTTTTTCCGAGACAAAACATAATCGGAAATAACATTACTTCATAAAATAGAAGTTTATCGGTTTCATACCGAATGGATTACAATAACCAAGTCCAAATACCAAACAGAAACATAAAATGGTTCATATAACTCATAATCAATACAAGTTTATACAACCAATAAGGATAACAAAAGTACAAGGGATCAAATGACTAAGTCTTCAGCACCTCCAAGAGTAGACCAACTACTCGTGCACAATAGTCTTCCTTTTTCCCTGCTTTTCTGAAAAACAACAAATATGGATAGGGTGAGATAACATTATCTCAGTGAGTCCTACCGTGCCCCCTCACTGACACTCGGTTTGATTTAATAAACCGTTATAACAAGAACTGACATAACAATGTCTTATTCATTAATCGAATGCCGACCGCACAACGACTGCTAATCCCGGCTATTCGTGAATTACTTATTATTCGAATGCCGACCGCACAACGACTGCTAATCCCGGCAATTCGTGAATTACTTAGCACAAACCGGCCGCACAACGCCTGCTAATCCCGGTAACCCGTGAGTTGACCACGCCAAAACACATTCAGGGCCTAGGGTGAGGGCTCATGACTTCCCTTCCTAGTATGCTACTTGTCGGGTCGTCACCCAACGCAATACGTATGACAATACGCATCAAGTTCTCGAGAGTTAGATAATTTATATCTTTTCGATCACCAAATGGATCAATCACAATATCTTTTTAGATAATTTATATCTTATTGATCTATAACCCGTTTTGATGAATTTATAATCATCCGGCATCATAATCATATTGTAATGTATTGTTGACTTATAACCCGTTTTGATGAACCTATAGACATCCGGCATTATAATCATATACAGTTGATATATATATAAATATACATATACATTCTATCCATCAGACGGTGTACCCACACGTATACTAGGGTTTCGGTTTTTCGATCAAATAGGCTTTCAAAGCTCTTTTTCAAAACCATGAGTTGAACAAGTTCAAAATAAGGTTTTTAGTGAGGCAATCCCTTTTTGAATGGTTGAGAAAGAAATTAGAAAGGGTTCGGGATCAAACGGAGCAACAAAACGAGAAAGCGGAAGCCGGTAACAGAACTACACGCACGACCCGTGCCCAGGGGCGCACGACCCGTGCGTGGTGCACTACTCAGGACCCATCTACCAGAAGGAATCGCACGATCCGTGCCCAGGGGCGCACGACCCGTGCGTCCCGTTCTGTTTCCAATCCTTCCAACCCGAAGCAGGCGCACGACCCGTGCCCAGGGGCGCACGGTCCGTGCGACCTGTGTCTGTTACCAGAATTTCGCACTTTTCTCATTTTCGCTCTCCATTCTCGTCCGATTCGATTTCTAATTTCAATCACCTGAAACTCAGAAAATTCCCAGAATATATTTCCAGTAGTACACAATGCATTTCATTTCAACGATTTAAATCAAAATCTCATTTAAACCGTAAAACACCGTTTCGACTCAAAAACGCTTTTCAGTTCTAAGTCTTTCGTAAACAGAAAATGTGACCAAGGGATTCCATATCGAAAACAAGTTCAGAATATCAAAATGCCCTATCGTGAGTAGAACTCACCCGTTGACGAAATCCGAGAGTTGAACCGAAAACGAAATCACCGAACCGAACACGGAAAATCCCCGAAACTGCTTCAATCGATCCAAGACAGCAACTCTCTTCTGTCCAAACTCGAACCCAGCAGCACCACTACTCAAATCCTCCCTTCACTCAACCATGCAAGTCTGAAATCTTCTTCTTAGAAGCTCCCCATGAGCATGCAAGACAACTATTGCTCAAAACTCCATCTTCTTCCTCACTTGGAGCTTTGATATGCGAAAATGGCAAGAGGATATGGGGAGAACAGGTGTTAAAAATAGGTTCATTGAATTCAGATTTTGAAGTGGAGTGGAATGGAAGAAGAACAACTTACATGCAACAAAGATTTCTAAGCTTCCCTCTCTCTCTTCCTCCACGCCCCCTCCTTCTCCTTTCTTTCTTTCTTTCAGCTTTCTTCTTTCTTTCTGAATTTGGGGATGACCAAGTGTGAGGAAAAGAGAGACTGACCAGTTGGCTATATGGGCTGGGGGTTTAAATGGGGGAAAAGACAAACTACCCCAAGCCCATTAAGTCATAGGTTAGATAGGTGTCAAAATTTCTCTTCGGCACAAAACTTCTCGATTAATTCGGTTCCGATCCGAATTCCTCTTCCTATTCTTCGTTCGTGATTAATTATAACCTTCATAATTATAATTTAATAACTAGGGGTGTGAAAAGACAGATTTGCCCTTCTGCCCAATTGCTAATTATTCTATGAATGGGCCACCCTTAATGGAGAAAGGTTTTCTTGATAATTTTTCCGACGTATAAGTTCCCCGAGACACGACTAATTATTCCCACAAATAATTAATCGGTCTTAGGTTTCATAATACGAGTCTTTAAAAATCCGGGATGTTACAA